>WOXC01004633.1:0-461699 GCA_011680675.1 Gymnobelideus leadbeateri
GAGAGAGAGACACACAGAGAGAGACAGAGAGACAGAGAGAGAGACAGAGAGAGAGAGAGACAGAGAGAGAGAGAGAGAGAGAGAGAGAGAGACAGAGAGAGACAGAGCAGAGAGAGACAGAGAGAGAGAGAGAGAGAGAGAGAGAGAGAGAGAGAGAGAGAGAGAGAGAGTATATTATTGCTCTTTTATCTATTCTGGCAATTAAGATTGTAATCTAGATGACTACTAGAGCTTGTAATGAGATTATATCCCTTATTAAAAGCATGATCCAGTGAGGTAATAAAGGACATTTCAGTTCTACTTAGCAGGTGATCAGTCTTAGGCAGAAATGGTATAATTCATTAAAGGACACCATAAGTGGTAAGATGCTGGTTTGGTATCTGTGGTGTCAGCTGGTTCAGAGTGACTTGTAATCAAAATCCTTTTTTTTCATGCAGCTAAATTGTTCCAGGCTTTGCAACTTTTCCTTTTTATTTTTTTTTATTTTTTATTTTTTTAAGCAATTGGGGTTAAGTAACTCACTCAAAGTTACATGGCTAGTCATTATTTGTGTGTGGGTGCTCATTTTCTGAGGCCAGATTTGATCTTGGGTCATCCCAACTCCGAGGCTGGCGCTCTTACTCACTGTGCCACCTAGCCGCCCCCTTTTTTTTTAGGGCAATTGGGGTTAAGTAACTTGCCCATGGTCACACGGCTAGGTTTTTTGTTTGTGTGTGCGTTAAGTGTCTGAGGCCGGCTCTGAACTCAGGTCCTTCTGACTCCAGGGCCGGCGCTCTACTCACTGTGCCACCTAGCTGCCCCCCTTTTTATTTTTTTTAAACAAGCAAATTCATTGTTAAAATGTAATCTAGTATAGTAGTGCTTCAGGGGCCCACCAAACATCCAGTTTTCTTTTTTTTCCTTTGCCTTCTTAGCACCTTAAATATTCTTATTCTTATAATTTATAAATGATTTGCATACAAAAAGTGATGAAAAAAGAGACCATTTATTTTTTTCCTGGCCAAAAATGTAGGGGAATGGCAGAAGGGGATTTCTAATAATGAGAGATGATAAATATACAACTAGCTGGGGTGGCAGCTAGGTGTTGTAGCACTGGACCTGGAGAAAAGAAGTCAGGAGTCAGGAAGACTCGACTTCAAATTCTGCCTCAGATACTTACTAGACTACATTAACCTAGGCAGTCACTTAACCTATGACTTCCTCAGTTTCCTTATTTGTAAGATGGAAATTATTAATAACACTAAGATCCCAGGGTTGCAGTGAAAGATAAAATGAGTTACTAATTGTAAAGTGCTTTCTAAACCTTAACACACTATGCAAACGCCAGTAAGTTTTTTTTTTTTTTATCTATCTATTTTTGCCCACGCTTGTGATTTTATCAGTATAGAGAACTAGCGAGGTAGAAACTCCCACCATAGACCCTGGTAGTAATTTTTTCTATAATATAGTGACATATAGATACCCTTGAGATATTAAAATAAAGCAAGAAGAAATCCCTTAATAATCCTCCTTGGATGATTTCTGGGAACACATGGACAATAACTTCTCATGATGAGAAAATATGGAAGAGTTGTAGTTCCTATAGATGAAGGCATCATCAACACCTGGGATGGCATAGCTCTTTCTAAGGATCAAAGTCAAGCTATTCTAAAGAGAAAAGTCTCCACTGTAATTCTTTCATATGTACAGATTTATGCATATGTTGTCTTCTTCCATTAGAATGTCACCTTCTTTAGAGCAGGGGCTATTTTTGCTTTTTCTTTGTATCCCTTGGATTTAGCACAGTGCCTGGCACATAGGAATAACTTAATAAATTCTTTGTGGGATTAATTGGAAATAAAGGCAAATATATGAGATATGATGGAAAAGTCACAGGATCTATATCAGAACAAACATACTGCACTTTGTCCATCCAAATGAATACTTTAAAATATCCACTTGGCGAGGCTGCCTGCTCATTCCTGTGAAGCCACTTATTGACCAAACCATTTTGAGAACTCTTCTCTGGGAACTACCTGTACTGCATGCCAAGTGGTATTTGGAGAATGCTCAGTGGCAGAAAATCTTTGCTTTTTGAGAGGGGTTTTGGAAAATGGACAAAGGTTAGTGATGAGTCTTCTGTACAAAGAGGGTAACCAAACTGGGGGATAGGGTTTGGTATCAAATATGAGGTATGACTCTAAAGAAAGGAGGCAAGGTGTGTGTGTGTGTGTGTGTGTGTGTGTGTGTGTGTGTGTGTGTGTGTGTGTGTGTAAACAAGATCTTGAGGTAATTTGGAATAATGCGATTCTCCTTTAACATTCAATTTTGGGGTTATTTGTGGGGGAGCAAAGGCCTAATGTAGGAATTCCTAAATTATTTTTTGGGTGTATCATGGGCCACTTTGAAATCCATAGATGACTTCTCTGGATAATGTTTTTAAATGCACATGATTACAATAGACACTATTGAAATATACTTATCAAAGTATTAAAAAAGAAGTTCAAGGAATCCAGGTTAAGAATTCCTGGCTTACTAGCCTCCTCTTTAGCTAGGAAGGTCCTTAAAGACAGGTGCTATGCCTTTCTCCAACTCTATAAAAGTCTTCTGGGCTGAGTACATGCCAAGCAAATAGTGAGTTCTCAGTTAACGTTGGTTTATGGCTATACTTCAAAGCAGGAAAAGCTATCATAATGGCTCACATTTATATGCCATTCTTCTTTAAAAGGGACTTTCCCATCCATCATCTCATGGGATCCTCATAGCCCTTTGAGGTAGAGAGTCCACATATTATTTTACAGAGGAAGTGACTGATACTCAGAAACATAAAAGAACTTGTCCTAGGACCTGGTAAACAATAGAACTGGGATTTGAACCCAACTCTTCTGACTCAATGTCCACAAAATGTTCTAAGACATGCAGTGAGTCTTGGAAGGTGTTTCTTCACTAGGATTTCCCTCTACCACTAGTTAGACACCAGGGTACTTATATTCAGCAGCTATGACTTAGTGCGGACTGTTGTTTATTCAGTCATCTTTAAATTAATTAGTAATTGAGCTGCTAAAGATGTAATTAATAAAGGTTGGAAAATTATTTTCTTGATCTAAGAATAAAGGGGAATTGTAATTTCTGTCTGAGTCAGTTACCTTTTCTATTATTACTAGTTAGCATTTACATGGTACCTACTATAAGTCACATGGGGCAGTTAGGTGGTTCAGTGGATAGAGTGCTAGACCTGAAGTCAAGAAAACTCATCTTCCTGAATTCAAGTCTGGCCTCAGATATTTATTAGCTGTGTGACCCTGGGCAATTCACTTAACTCTGTGTCAGTTTCCTCATCTATAAAATGATCTGGAGAGGGAAATGGCAAACCACTCCAGTATCTTTGCCAAGAAAACCCCAAATGGGGTCATGAAGAGCTGGACAGGACCGAAAAATGATTTGAACAAATGTGCCATGTAGTCATTATCTTACCTGATCCTCACAAAACCCTGGGAGAGTAGACTCTATTATGATCCCTATTTTACAGTTGAGGACATTAAGGCAAACAGAGGTTAAGTGACTTGCCTAGGGTTTCATAGCTGGTAAGTGTCTAAGGCTGGATTTGAACTCAGGTCTTTCTGATTCCAGGACCAGTGTTCTATCTGCTGCACCATTTAGCTGCCTATTACATTATGATCCTACCATATATTTTGCTAACAGTATCTTTTGTGTCAAAAGCAGTGAATCAGGTGTCAGAGAACTCAGGTTCTAACCCTTGCTGACTAGCTATGACTAGCAATTTTTGTAGGAATGAGAAGCACAAAATGCTCCAGGTGCCAGTGGAATGAAAATGCCCTTAAATTAGCTTTCTAGGACAAATTCAAATAGGGATTGTGCAGAGGCCAGTGGGTCAGGCCAGCCTGGGGAGAAACTCACCTGGCTGCAGGAGTGGGGGTGGGGAGTGAAGAAGCTTGGCATCTAGCGACTGCTATTTTCACTAATTACTCTTGCTAACTGGGTGCTAAGTTCAGGTGTTTCTATGTTGCTGGAGGTTGCTGTCAGTACCCCCAGTGTTTCAGTGCCCTGAGGGCTAAGCCTGGCTCTGCCCTGGCCTGCTTTTCTTGTGATGTCTTGATGTCTTCATCTTAAAAATGAGGATGATTTAAATTAAACTCTGTTCAGAACATTTTCTGCAACATTTTCTGGTTAAGTAGGTGGATTGACAATGGTCAGGGCCATGTCTTTATTTTTGTGTCCCCTTAGCACAGGACTTTCTTGGCACATGTTGAGCCCTTAATAAGTGGATATTGACTGAGTGTATGAATGAATGAATTTACTGAACTTAGGTGATAACTTGATTAATATTGAATAATAGAAATATTTGGAATCAGAAGAACTTGGGGCAAATCCCCTCTCTGTGGCTTACGAGCTATAGGACTTTGGGCAAATCATTTTAACCTCCTGTACTCTCTTTTCTTATCTTCTAGGTGAAGGTAATAATACCTGGTGCTTCATTCCATCCCCTTTCTCTTGACACATATCTGATATTTCCCAAAAAGTTGTTTATTCTATGTTATAAATAAAAATTAGACAAAAAATCCTTTGAAATTCTTAATTTATTTCAAAACTAGTTGGTTGTTGTCCTTCATTCTTGAAAAGGACCAAAATGACATTATTAGGTTGGGAACAAGGTGTCCGACTGTGGCTGATCAGACCAATGTGAGCTCAGAAGACTCTACCACAGTTCAGGCACAAATAGTTGATATGAACTACTTTATAAACTAAGGAAAATAAGAAAAATATATTTATTTACTGACAAAAATATGATTCTAGGAAAATCAAACTAAACTTCAGTCTTACAACAAACAATACATCAATCCAAGAATGAACTTAAATTTTTGATTCCTGATAAAAAATAGTTTATTGACCATAATATATTCTTAGTGAGTGTTTGTTGAATCTAGAAAGAGATATTTTGTAATAAGGTCAAGGAAACTAGTATGGTTGCCTGAATTTGTTGAAATACTCATTCTTCTTTGATTTATATTCTAGCTTTAAGATCAGATACACAAGCAGGGACTTCTGATGTGTTTTAAATATTTTTTCTGCATTCATTTATTTATCTATCTTTCCATTCATTCACTCATTCATTTACTTCCTTATTTATTTAGTATATTTGCTGGTTGGCAAAAGGCCCTGAGGATAGAAATACCTATCCCACTTACCTCATAGCAGTATAATGAGGATCAGACAAGATAACATGTGAAAGGTACCTAATCTTAAATGTTTGTTCATTTATGCCAGTTTGATTCTATACTTCCTTCAAGGGCTACTTCTATGAAGTTGTCCCAGAATAACCCCATCTCACATTCATCTTTCCCATTCTCTGAATTCCTTCATCACTCATGCATAGTATGTATTAATTCTCTCTCTCATTTTCTTATGTTTCTTTACTCGTGTCCTTTAGTTACAAAATCAGAATTTTTAAATTGACAAGGACTTTGGAGATATTTTAGTTCAAGGGGATCAAATAGAAATGGAGTCATTAAACCTTACATAAGGATCCCTGCTGGACTACTTATTGACTTAGAAAACCATATATTGACATTATCTATGTTTTATTTTATTTTAATTATTTTGTTAAATATTTCCCAATTACATTTTAATCTACTCTAGGGCTGCTCTGGAGAGTTGCCAGAATCGCAGGCTACAATACCAACCAAGGGTTTGCCACCTTTGACTCTAGCTCGGTTTCTACATTTCATATGTGAGAAAACTGAAGCCAGAGCACTTATTTGCCTCACCCAAGGTTACACAGAAGATTAATGACAGTCAGGACTAGAGCTCAGATTTTCTGATGCTAGTCTAGTGATCTTTCCACATTTTACTTAATTAAAAGAATCTTAAAGTCTTAGTAGTGGATAGGACCTAAGAAGTCATTCAGTGTGGAGCCTTAACCTGAAGCAAGTAGCTTTATGTATATAGGAATGTGTGTACATACACAAATACACATACGCAATATACAACACATGTGCATAGACATATGTATATGTGGCCACACATATATATATATGTATAGGTGAATGCACATATATTTATATGTGTGTCTATATCTGTATTATCTATAGCTATATCATGTCATGGCAACTAAATTCAACATTAACTAAATGCCTGCTATGTACCAGACACTGCAATGGGCATTGAAGATCCAGGCACAAAAGAGAAAACATTACTTGTCTTCAAGGAACTTAAATTTGGATGGCAGACAACATATATCAGTTCTCTGACTCTAAATCCAGTACTTGAATTGGAAATGTTTTCTTTTGTGTCCTCCTACTTACCCCTGTCAATGATCTTTCCTCTGTAATCCTATACAGAGGATACCTCTGTGTGTCATTTCTGTGAATCCTTGTGTATCAGGAGTGGGGAACCTGGAGCCTTGAGGCCACACTTGACCCTCTAGGTCCTCAAGTGTGGCCATTTGAATCCAAATCTAGCCTCAGATGTCCATTGCTGTGACCCTGGACAAGTCATTTTTGAATCCAGAGGGCCTCACTTGAGGACCTAGGGGGCCACATGTGGCCTCAAGGCCATAGATTCCCCACTCCTGTGTTAACCAATTCTCAGGATTTAGTGGATAATATTGTAGGTGGGAAGTTTCCCAAGAGTATTTGCATTCTGACCCCAAGGATTAATGGTACAAAACTGGTTTAAGACTCAAGGAAATGAAGGAAACTACAAAGGCTTATATGCCAGGAAAGACAGCAGATATGAAGACATTGCCAATTCCTCAGTTCTCATTAGTTATTAGAGGAATGGTAAGGGGTGGAGTTGTGTGAAGGTAGAGAAGGTCACTTCTAAACCAACCTTTTAGACATTAGTCTGGCCTAAAAAGTCTGGGGCAAGGTGTCTACACTAGTTACTCCTTCTAACTTGAATCCTGTATTTATGAACTTCTGTGGCCTCTCCTTTATGGAATTTTAAGTTGTCTTTAGTTTGGAATGTGCTGAGATGTTGACATGGGTTAAAGTTTTGTGGACAGGGGGCTCTGTTTGAGACTTTCTCAAATTTCACTCTATTTTCTGACCCTCCTGGAAGCCCCTTGTATGTTCTATGATGACCACTTATTCAGAGATGAAGAGAATTCAAGGTGCTTCAGAGCAATAGGTTAACTAAGCTATAGGCCTGTGAACCTTCTGGGCATTAGGCCCAATTGGAATATGCTTGGTAATTCTATGGTGATCAATTATAAGACTTACAGTGCCTGGCACATATGCTTCCTTCCTTCCTTCCTTCCTTCCTTCCTTCCTTCCTTCCTTCCTTCCTTCCTTCCATCCACCCATCCATCCATCCATCCATCCATCCATCCATCCATCCATCCATCCTTCCTTCCTTATAGGAAAATGAGTTAGTGTTACTGTAGGTAGGATGAATTGGTTTAAAATGAATGAATAAGTATTTATCAAACATTTACTATGTGTAAAGCATTGGGGATACAAATAGACAAGTAAGATATTTCCTTCTCTCAAGTAGCTCATGTTAAAATAGGGAGACAATGTATATGGGAGATTTCAGCGGCAAATAACATGGAAAAATCCCATGGTCTTGAGAGTATAGTGGCAATGCATAGTTGGAATACTCTAATGAAAAATGGTTATTTATTTAAGAACAGGAAAAGATAGTCTGCACAGACTAGAGCTCAGTGGCATGCAGAGAATCTCAGGGTTAGAAAAGACCTCACTATCATCCAGCTGAATTTGAACCTGTATAGTCAATCAGTAAGCATTCATTAATTGCCTATTATGTTCTAGACACTGCTAAGTATGTTATGGGTATGATCTCAATTGCATATCATAACAACTTCAGGAGATAGGTGTTATTATTAGCCTTATTTTACAGTTTAGGAAACTGAGGCAGACAGAGGGTAAGTGACTTGCCCAGGGTTCCACAGCGACTAAGTGTCTAAGACTGGATTTGAACTCAGGTCTTCTGGACTCCAGGGCCAGTACTTTATCTGCTATGTAGCCTAGTTGCTTCTGAGCATACAGAAAAAGGCAAAAATAGTCCCTGACCTCAAGGAGTTCACCTTCTTGTGGAGAAGACAAGTATGAGAACAATTTGCAAACAAGATATATACAGGATAAATTCAAGATCATTTTAGAGGGAGAGGATTGGGATTAAGAAGGACTGGAAAGGGCTTCCTGTAGAAGGTGGGATTTTAGCTGCCACTTAGAGGACACCAGGGAAGCTAGGACATGGGAACAAGAGGGAGAGGGCATAGGCATAGATTCCCAAAGGGCTCAAGCTTGAAAAGCTCTGTAAAAGGGTCTTCAAAGCTGACTTTCTAAGGCGATCCATTCCACTTTGGGCCAACCCAAGGCTTAGGTAAATTTCCCTTCCATCTGGCTAAATCTGATTTACTTTTGTTCTGTTTAGGGTGGTGTTGGCTCATGTACAGTGAACTTTTCATTTGTGACTTTTCAGGTTCACTTATCCATCCCTGTTCTCCTTCCCTCATGTCTCTCATGTCTGGCTACTTCCATCCTCCCCTTCACTCTTCTTTCTTGAGGCCCAACTCAAATGCCGCCTCCTCCTTAGAGACAACTGGTGACAGAATTGAGGGAGTACTAGACCTGGAGTCAGGAAGACTTGAGTTCAAATCTAGCCTCAGACATCCACTAGTATGTGGGCAAGTCAACCTCTGCTTGCCTCAGTTTTCAACTTAAAATGGGATTAATAATAATACTTTCCCTGCAGTGTTGTTGTGAGGTTCGAATTAGATGATATTTTAAAAAAGTACTTAGCACAGTAGCTTGCATATAGTAGGCTCTACAATCTTTTGCCTTCTTTGAAGTCTTACCTTATTCGATGTCCAATACTCTCTAGATGAAAGTGAGCTCCTTCCCTCTTCAAACTTCTTATTAGCTTATTAGCTGGCCTTCTACCCCTCTCCATTAAATAGCAAGTCCCTTCTGAGCAGGACCATCCTATTTTTTGTTGTATTCCCAATGCTCAAATGGTACCTTGCACATAGTAGGTACTTAATAAAGCATTTTAAGACATGTTATGTGAAAGAGTGATTAGACTTATTCTTCTTGGCCCCAGAAGACAAGAAAGAAACAATGGAAGGAATTTTCAGAGAGGTAGGTGTGTGTTTATCCAAAAAAAATTTGATAATATCCCAAGGTAGAATGGACCATTTTGGGAGGCTATGGAGTTTTCCTTCATGAGAGGTCCTTAAGAGGAGGCTGGATGACTGCTCTTGTCATAGAAGGCATCTTACTCAGCTAGGTTAGACTAACTCACTTCTGAAGTCCCTTCCAACCTTGTGATGGGTGATTCTGTGAAACCTTTGTTGAAAGGAAATGTCAAAGTCCTCCTGATCTCTGCTGGCTAGGAGACTGAAGAAACCACACTAGCTGACATTCACATAGCACTTTGTGTTCGTGGAGTGTTTGCATATATTTTTCGATCTGATCTTTACAAAAGTTCTGCATGGTAAGTAGGGCAGGGGTTATGTTTCCCTTTTTGTCAATAAAGAAACTTACATTAAGACTGGTTGGGCAACTTGGTCAGGATCACATGGCAAGGAAGCATTGATGCTGAATCCGTCTTCCAATGTCAAGTTTAGGGCTACTTATTTTCACTACCCAACACTGCCTCTATAGGTGAAATCTCTTTCAAGAACAAAGCGGGTTCCTCATTTGGGTTCTTTGGCTTCTGGCAATGGCTGCTTATTTGCTTATGTGATTCACCGGGAGCAACCGGAAACTAGGGTCTGACAACTCAAATAAAAATAATTTAGGCTTCATTGCTCTCATCATTACTGCAACTGGAATAATTATGGCAGTCCTTTGTCTTTGGAAACTTACATCAAAGGACCAGACAAACAGAACCTGGTGAGAACTATTATTAACCCCATTTTACAGATGGAGAAACTTAGGCACAGATTGGCTAAGTGTTTTGCCCAAGGTCATGCAATAAGCCAGGGAAGTGTTTTGCTTCTGTTTGACTCCTAGTCCAGGGGTGTGTCTGTCTTGCATTATAGTTCTGCTGCTGGCCAATTTTGCCAGGCAGAGGGATAGAATGGACACAGAGCATGGAACTTGGAATGGGGGTATCTGGGTTTCTGCCCTGGCTCTGACACTGGGAGAACGGGAATGACAGCAAATTACTGAGCTTCAACGTCCACATCTATAAAAAGGGAGGAAAGCATTTTGTAAAATGTAAATGTGAGTTATTATTATTGTTCATTAGGCCAACATTATGATTCCCTGAGTGAAACTCATGAGACTGAGTCTACAGTACTCAGGGAAGCAGGATCTCTGGGAACTAGGTCACTGGCTTTAGCATAAATTTGCTTATGTTTTTGAAAATTGGGATTTTTGAAGTAAATAAAACCAGTCAAGTAAATATTGTTGTTCAGTCATTTTTCAATTGTGTCTCACTCTTTGTGCCCCATTTGGGGCTTTCTTGGATAGGTTTGTCATTTCCTTCTCCAACTCATTTTACCGATGAAGAACTGAGGCAAACAGGGTTAAGTGACTTGCCCAAAGTCACACAGCTAGTAAGTGTCTGAGACCATATTTGAACTCAGGAAGATGAGTCTTCCTGACTCCAGGTCTGGTGCTGTGCTCTATCCACTGCACCACCTCGCTGCACCTAATTATTAGTAAGATACTTAATATTGTAATTATTGATAGCATAAGACTACTTACATTTTGGAATATTAAATTACTTTTTGGTATATTAAAACATGAGTTCTCCCTTAGCTTCAGACAGAATAATGTATCTTTAAAAAGATATCCATGTGATGTGCATGTAGCTAGATTGATTAAACAGATTTCTGTGCTAATAGACTAGGACCTTCTTAATTTGAAAGCACTTTAAAGAGGCAGGACTCCCAGTGAGCATCCTATGTGGCACAGAGCTTGGAATGCTAAAATTAATAATGACAATAAGAACAACAATAATAGAGAGATAGCATTTACATAGCACTTTAAGGTCTGCAAAGTGCCTCATCTCATTCTGTCCTCACAACAATTCTGAGAGGCAGATGGAATTATTTTCTGCATCTTATGTATGAGTAAACTGAAGCAGATAGAGCTTAAGTGACTTACTTGCTCAAGGTCATATAGATAGTAAATATCTAAGGTTGGATTTGAATTCAGGTCTTCTTGAATCCAAGACCAGCTCTCTATCCACAGCATCACCTTGGATCTTACTGTGATTTTGCTTCTAAAGATATAAGAAGGTAGACCCATAAAGCACCTTGGACCTGGGTTAGCTAGTAGCTGGGGAATCTGCTTTCTAGTTGTGGGTAGCCCAGTGGGGAGAGTATATATACACATACACACATATATTTGGGTGTCGTGCTCAATAAATGCTTTTGAAATTCGAAGGTGGATTTTCTCTTTGATAATAGAAATCTAAATGGGAGTTGATGAATGGAGACACAGATAATTAGTTGTTGCCTTTCTACCACCTAATAGTGGGATATGTTAAACTGGGCCATGAATTTATGGTGCTGTGTTTTATATACATTTTTTTTGGTACTAGAGTCATGATTTCATTGGCAAAGAGAGCAAAGAGAGAGAACTTTTGCTATCCAAGCATATTATAACCTTTAAAAAAATTATCTTAAGTAGTTGCTTTGGGGAACTAAATACTTATGTGACTTGCCTAGGCTAACGTAGCTAGGATGTGACCTGGAACTCGATCTCAGGCCCTTCTGATTCTATGGGCATCTCCCTAGCTAAAGGGTGGGGAACCTGTAGCCCCGAGGCCACATGTGACCCTCTAGGTTCTCAAGTGTGGTCTTTTGACTGAATCCAAACTCCACAGAATAAATGGAATTCAAAGGGCCAACTCAAGGACCTAGAGTGCCACATGTAGCCTCAAGGCCTGCTCTCTCCATCTCTGCCCTGGCCATTATGCCTGATGCCTCTAAGCCTATTAAATCCAATAAGCATTTGATAAATATTTGTCAGATTGAATCATGTTGTATTTTCCTCTCCTGAAATAATGCTAGTGTTCCACCCACAAGGTGGAGACCTGTGTTTAAGTCTAACTCTTTCTGTACAGGCAGGGCATGGGTTCGAAATCAGGTATATACCTGGTCTGCACAGATAATAACTAGATTTGCGAGTTCAAAGCATTTCTCATTTTAACCCTATGGCTGGGTGCTTCTGATCCCATTTAAGAGGTAACTGAACTTCAAAAAGATTAACTCAAGTCACAATGACTGTGCTTGGGTGAATTCAGTCAGTCAAGCATTTGCCACATGTGTTAGCCTATGTTTAGAGATAGCTCTAATCTTTAGTGTTCAAATTGTCCTCTTCTCTAAGGAATAGGTTTATGCTGGGTGGTAGTGGCTGTGACTCCTCCTACATCATAGAGGTGGGAGAATTATTAGCAATAAAGTCTCAGTTTTCAGGTACCAGAAGCAAGAGTTAAGTAAAGAATCAAAAACAAGAAAGATAACTATTGGTATAACAAACACAAAATATAAAATAAATAGACACTCAAATCAGGAGAATTTGGGCATTACCAGAAACACAGGTCTTCAAGGAGATATTAATTAGATCCAAAGGTCAAGCAGGTGTTATGGTAATGGGATTTGAAGATCTTCCATGTCCCTAGAACTTGCTGAAGTAGCAGGAAGGGGTGGGGCAGGAAGGAGCCAGAGCCAAGTAGGAGCCATGCTGGAGCCAGCTTGATGACTGGAAGGGGAAGTGGTGACAGTAGCAGTGGTGCCACTGCAAACTCTTTTTTTGAGTCAGCCAGAGTTTCTTCTAAGGACTCCTGCTGAGGATTGCCAGGGTTGGGAACTGTGGGGGGCCGGAGTTGCTGGGAGTAAGCTGTGTGGATGCTGAGCAGTTGCTGTGAGTGAGGAGAGGAGGATCTTTGCCTGAGGTAGCCTGTTCTATTTTGAAGGCTTGAGAATGTGAGTGTTTACTGCATTAACTACATGTGCCAACTCCATAGCTACTTTGATGGCTTTGACTTTCTGGTTTTGGGACTCAGTTTTCTGGAATTTGAATAAATGTTCTAGCTGTGTCCCCCATGTAGAGAGCCTGTTACATTTTGTGATTAATAAACATATCAGCATATTTATTGTTACTGTAGGCATTGTGAATACTGCATTGTTGATACATCAGGACCTGAGGTCATACTTGGGTGTGAAGAAACCAGGCATTAAACAAGATCTGAGCCTGAGCAAAGAGTATATCATTTCAAAGTTGGCAAAGTGCTTATAGATGTCTTATTTGAGCCTCATGAGAACACTATGAGGTAAATTAGGGGCAGCTAGGTGTTGCAGTGGATAGAGCTCTGGGCCTGGAGTTCAAATTTAGCCTGAGATACTTACAAGCTGTATAAACCTGGGCTAGTCACTTAAACTTTGTTTCTTCATGTGTAAAATGCTTATCTCCCAAAGACTCTTGTGATAATCAAGTGAGATAATTGTAAATCACTCAGCAGAGGGCCTGGCACATAGTAAATGCTATATAAATGTTAGTTATTATGGGTATCTACTTGCTAACTGCTTCCTTTTAAGCCCTGCCTTGTGATATTTAGCCATACCTTCCTTATTAAGCTGAATAGGTTTCAGCTGTGGACAGTTCTGAGCCATCCTTGGAGTTTCCTAGAGGGGTTACTTAGCAATATGGAGAGAGTCTAGAACTCGGAATCAGAAGAAATTAAGTTCACAGAGTCTTAATGCAGATTGAAGCAAACTACTTGCTTTCTCTCTTTTGTGTTTTGTTTTGCTTTGTCCCTTCTTTCTCATTGTTCACTCCATTGGTTATAACCCTTCTTTATGATGTGACTAATCTTTAATGTGAAGGTATTTGTAGAACTTATATTGGATTGCATGTTATTATGGTGGGGAGGAGGGGAGGAGAAGGAGGAGGAGAAAATTTGGAACTCAAGGGATAGTGGAACTGAATGTTGCAAACTAAAAGTAAATAAATAAATTAAAAACAAAGGGAAAAAAGAAGAAATTAAGTTGAAATCCAGCCTCAGAACCTTATTAGTTAAGTGACGCTGAACAAGTCACTCAACCTGTCTCAGCTTCTGTTTCCTCATGTGAAATATGGGGGATAATAATGATAGCACCTGCTGTACAGGGTTGTTGTGATACTCAAATAAGATAATACTGTAAAATGCTTTCCAAACCTTAAAGTGCTATATAAATATTAGTTATTATTATTATTTCCTTAGTGTTGAATAACTATAGATAAGAAACAGTAGACAAGTAGGTGCCTATTTGAGGGCTCAGAAAAATCAATTTGATTCAATTTGCAAAGTTATATTCATTTTTATTATGTATATTTGCTTCAGCAGCACCTGTACTATAACTGGAAAGATATAGAGAAGATTAGCGTCGTCTCTGTATAAGGATGACACACACATACAAGAAACATTCTATGGTTTTTGGCCTAGTATAATGATAATGGAAATTTGAAGATCTTCTCTGCTTTGAAAATAAACTCTGCCTCCTAATAGGCTGAATGTAATCACATGGAACCTTGTGGTGGGAGGAGTTTGCTGAAGGGTAGAGCAAAGCCCACCTGAAGCTGGGAGTCAGAGCTAGCTAGACTGGGAGGAGGAGAGCCCACATCTCAGGGAGTTAGTCAAGCTTGTGAGTAAAAATATTGGTTTGTAGGAAAGTTAAAGGATGGCATGACTCTCTGTGCCATTATGGCTCATTAACTTCTTTACTACTATGATGGAATCAGCTTACTAGTTTGGGGATTTGGTTTTATGATGTCTGAATAAATGTTTTGCTTCTGTATTCTGTATGGAGAGTCTGTTATATTTTGTGATCGAGCACCATGCAAGTATATTTAGAGTGATTGTGGGTACTGTGAATATTGCATTGGCACTACACTTAGCAGTACCAGATTTTAAACTATATTACAAATATTTTAAACTATATTACATAAAAACAATCTTGTATTGGCTAAGAAATAGAGTGATGGATCAGTGGGATAGATAAGTCACACAGTATACAGATATAAGTGATCGTAGTAATCTTGTGTTTGGTAAACCCAGAGATCCAAGAGCTCCCTATTTCACAAATATTAGTGGAAAAGCTGGAAAATAGTTTGGCAATAACTAGACATAGATCAATGTTAAAATGGGTACATGACTTATACATAAAGGGTGATATTATGAGCAAGTTAAAGGAATATACAAAAGTTTACCTGTCAAATCAATGGATAAGGAAAAAAAAAACTTATGACCAAATAAGAGATAAAGAAGATAACAGGCAGTAAAAAAGATAATTTTGATTACTTGAAATTAGAAAGTTTTTGTACAAACACAACCAATGCAGCCAAAATGAGAAAGAAAGCAGAAAACTGGAGAAAAAAATTTAAAGCAAATTTCTTTGATAAAGGATTCATTTCTCAAACAGATAGAGAACTGAGCCAAATTTATAAAAAAAATTAAGCCATTCTCCAAAATATAAGTGGTTAAAAGATATGAAATTTTCAGAAGAAGAAATAGAAGCTATGAATAGTCATATAAAAGTTCTCTGAATCATTATTGATTAGAGAAATGCAAATTAAAATTATGAGGTACTCCCTCACACCTATCAGATTGGCTACTAGGACAGAAAAGAAAAGTGACAAATTCTGGAGGGGATATGGAAAAATAGAAACACTAATACACTGTTGGTAGAGTTGTGAAGTAGTCTAAACATTCTGGAGAACAATTTGGAACTATGCCCAAGGGGCTATAAGTTGAGCATACCCTTTGACTCAGCAATATCTCTCCTAGATCTGTGTCTCAAAGAAATGAAAGGAAAAGGAAAAGGACCTATATGTACAAAGAAATTTAAAGCAGCTCTTTTTGTGGTGGTGAAGAATTGGAAATTAAAGGGATGCCATCAATTGGGGAATGGCTAAACAAGTTGTAGTATGTGACTGATAGAAAATTTTCGTGGTATGAGAAATTATGAGCAGAATGATTTCAGAAAAAGACAATGCAAAGTGAAATGATTAGAACAAGGAGAACATTGTACCCAGTAACAGCAATATTATAACAATGATACTTAGCTACTCTGATCAATACAATGATCTAAGAGACAATTCCAAAGGACTCATGATGAAAAAGGCTTAAACTCTGAGTACAAATTGAAGAATAATTTTTAACTTTGTTTTTCTCCCTTTTTTTGGCAACATGACTAATATGGAAATATATTTTGCATAGTTTTGCATGTATAACTGACATCATATTGCTTACCTTCTTAATAGGTGGCAGAGAGGTTGGAGGGAGAGAATTTGGAACTCAAAATTAAAAAAAATGTTAAAAATAAGTATTTTTTAAAAGAAAAATATTTGTTATATTGTGCCATTGTTGTTCAGCTGTTTCAGTCACATCTGACTCTTCATGACCCCGTTTGAGGTTTTCTTGGCAAAAATACTGGAGTGTTTTGCCATTTTCTTCTCTAGCTCACTTTACAGATGAGGAAACTGAGGCAAACAGGGTTGTGCTAGGGTCTGGGATACAAAGAAGTGCATTACATACACCTTGCTCTCAGGATTTTAAAACCTAATGTGGAGAGGGTGAAAATACATAAATTACCATGGTATTAATGAGAATATGATAAGTTCAAGGTAAAGACCCAAAGTAATATAAAATATATGATGAAGAAGAGACCACATTCAGCTGGAGGAGGGGGTTGTCAGTTGGAAGGCTTCATGGAGGAAATGTTATAAGGACTTGGGCAGGTACAGATGATGGGTATTCCAGTCTAGCATGGGGTATGGAGCCAGGGCAGGGTAGACTTAGAATGAGATCTCTTTGTTTTTTTGTGACCTGTTAATATTCCACTATTGGGGAAGAGGCCTTTCTTTGGGGGCTGAGAATTTGTTCATATATAATTTCCCTTCTGGATTGGCCCTGTTACCTTCTATGTGAAGGTGGGGGGAGTTTACACAAAGAAGACATAGTGCAGAAGAGAGATGATGAATACATGATGCAGCCTAATCAGATAAAAATGTAATTGGAAAATGTTTAATAAAATAAAATACAATAGAACACAGATAATGTTAATAAATGGTTTTCTAGGTCAATATACTGCCATGAAGATCCTTATATATAATTTAGTGGCTTTGTTTCTATTTGAATTTGATATCACTGGTATAAAGGATAGGTTCTCACACTTAGTCATCCCATTTCTAACACTTACTAGGTTGGTGACCCTGGGCAAATCACTTTATCTGTTTTCTCATCTATAAAATGGGAATAATAATACCACTAGTATTCACTCACAGGGTTGTCGTAAGGCTGAAATAAGATGTCTGTTGAGTGCTTTGTCAACTTTAAATTGATATATAAATGCCAGTTATTATAATTAACCAAGATTTTATACATATAGAATCAAGTGAGTTTAGTCAGCACTAAAAGAATCTGATATGCTCCTTAACTTCAGGGTTTGTATAAATCATCGTGTTAACTGGTATTTCTTCTCTCTGAGGGCCCTTGTGGTATGTGAAGTACATTTCATTAGGTTCACAGAAGCCCCATTTATTTAACAGCTTTCTGCTGGTCTAATATCCCCTGTCTAATGGCTTCAGTGCTGTGATGATAAGCATCATGGAAATGCAGACAGATAGGAAGAGGTAGGTCAGAAGATTGGCTCATATGGGGGTAAATTATACATTAGAATTTTCCTTTCCCTACCCACTTGGAAATTCATTTCTTCCCCTGATTCATGCCTTTTCTGGGAGTTCACTTTAAAGCCTTACCTCGTATCTCAGGGTCTGTGGATTGCCAGGCGCAGAATGAATTCTGTTAAGAGGCCCATTTCTCTTCACAAGCATTTCCCTTTGTTAACTGCGGTGATTTAAAAAGTCATTATCAACATGTAAATTGAAATTCCCAGCACCAAGAGCAAAGGTGATTAGAGCTTATAAGAGAACTTGGTAAAGGCATTAAAGAATTTACTCTAAAATAATTGACTAAAATTTGCTTATTTTTTTTTTTTGCCCTCTCTAAATCCTTCTTCCCCACCCCCTTCCCCCAATATATTGAACAAATGTATGTTTGGCTTATACTCGTTTGTCAGAACAGCAGGAGCCAGAAACAGAGACTTCTTGGAGGGTTTCAAGTAAATCAAATATTAAGGGGAAATGACAAAAAGGAAATCCTCTTTGATTCCCATCAACACCTTACCAAGGGGTTAAAGAATCCCTTGGGTTATAGGAAACATAGAATCCTGGTATCTAAGGCCCAGCTATATACATTTGTATATTTGTGGACTTGTCTAATGCCATTTAGATGAGGCTGTTTCACATCCAGTAAGAGCCTCAGAGGTCACGTAGTTCAACCTGCACTTGAATTGGAAACCTTTCTATAGCAGACTGGGCAACGTAGATCTCTAGTTGGGGGGTACATCCTAATTCCTGAGGGTGCCCATTTCACTTTGGGCAGTTTTAATTGTTAGGAACTTTTTACTTACTGGATTTGCCCTTTTTTCCTTTAAAATTTTGACTTATTGCTTTTAGTTTTGCCTTCTGGGACCAAGCAAAATAAGTCTAATCTCTTGACCAAGTGACAGCACTCGCCATACTTGACTCATTCCCCTCCACTCTTTTCTTCTCTGGGCTAAAGACCTTAGCTTCTTTTAACCAATCCTCATGTGACATGGACAAGAGGTCTTTCACTATTCATCCTCTGATTCTTCCAGCTTCACAATATCCTTCCTAAAACATGACACCCAGAACTTGTTCCTAGACCCCAGGTGTGACCTGACCAGGGTAGAATGGGAGGGACTCTGATGTTATTAGTAATGATCACTATGTTTTGTTATTTTTCAAGTTAAATTTTCTTTCCTTTTCAAGTGAATTCATCTTCTCTCTGTTACACTACCCTCCTATTATCCATTCAAAACCTGTGCATTCTTCAAAGTCTAGCTCAAATCCTACCTTCCCCATGAAGTCCTCTCTAATCTTTCCTTATTTATTTAAAATTTTTATTTGATTTTCAATTTATGGAATAAAGTAAGTGCTTAAATAACATAATATAATAAAAAGATGATTTCTCATGAAAATGCAAATCTAGAATGTACAACTTGCTACTCCTTTTAAATATATAATAAAGTTATCATGTACATTTCTTTTTTGCCTTTTTTCTCCCCCCTGCTAAAGATGGCAACCATTAGACACAAATATTTGTATGCATATATACATGTGTATACATACATACATACATATATGTGTATATACATACACACACACACACACACACACACACACACACACACATATATATATGTAAAATCATTCTATACATACCTCTACCTACAAGTTCTTTCTCTGGATGCTTATAGTATCTTTCTTCATATGTTCTTTGTAGTTAATTTGGGTCTCATTTCTTTCTCCCTTCTTGGAATTCCTACAGCACTAAATTCCAAACTACATAAATGATATATTTATTTAACTTTTTTTAAGGGGGGAGTGCAGATTTGTTTATAGATTATAGGTCACTTGGTCAAGAGATTAGACTTATTTTGCTTGGTCCCAGAAGGCAAAACTAAAAGCAATAAGCTACTTTTTCCTGGCCTCAGTTTTCTCTTCTATGAAGTGAATGGGTAGGTCTAGGGATTTCTAAGGTTTCTTCCAGCTCTAAGAATGTTCCAGCCCTATGGCTTTTAAATATATTTATCTTTTCTAATTACACTTTCTCTCACTAGGTTCCTATATTAGGACATTTTTTTTTTTAGCATCCAGCGTTGTACTGAGTTCCTAGTATTTGCTCAATAAATGGTATATTGGTCTAGGATATAAGCTGCCCCTATAAAGGTGAGTTCTCTCTGAAAGGAAAAAGTTCATGTGAATATGCTGAAAAATAGCCCAATGTTCAGTTTTTCTGAAAGTCAACTTTGGAGATAAAAGTTCACTATTAATTATCCTTGGCACTGGGGCATCTCTGTCTCGGGTGAGAGGAACATACAAATAGTCTTTATTTTCTGCTTTGTTTTAAATATTTAATTGCTTTTTGTACCAAACCTGTAAATTTTATAATTTACTGAGAGGATTTCAGAATTGGAAGAGCCCTCAAAGGTCAATTAATCCAACTCTTATGTGAACAATCGTCCTCTCAATAACATACCTTCATAACTTAGTCAAAAAAGTTTAAAGATATTAAAAAAAAAGTGTGGCTGCCTAGAACAGATCCCCTGTTAGTGCCTAGTAATGCCTTCTGAATGTTCTGATCATAACTTTGAGAGGAATATCCTTTCCTATTTGAACCAAAATTTCCTATTTTCATTTCTAGGATTTAGTGACTTTCTTCATCCTAAAATACCCTTAGCTGCCTTTGAGCTAAAATGTACCCAGAATATGAAAATTACACTTTACTACTCCCGCTGAACTCCCTACCTCCTTGGGAGATTCTGAGACTTGAATCATGGTGATTAACTAGGAAATACTAGTTTTGATTCATGGTCTCTCTCCTTACCTCTTTAGTTATGGATTTCTTTCACTATGAGACTTCAGTGATGGGGAATTCATTACCTCTTGAATTGTCTTATTCAACTTTTGGTCATGAATTTTGTCTCTTTTTATATATCTGCAAGGTAATTTCTTCTTTGCTTCTCTGATTTTTTTATGATGTATCTTCTCTAAGGCATGTATTCATCTGGAGCTTCTCTTGGTATATGGTGCAAAGTATTGGTCTAAATTTAATTTCTGTACAGTTATAATTATTGGGGAGTTTTTCATTGAATCAAGGCCAAATATACCTTTCTGCAACTTCTAAATCATTGTTCTTAGACCTCGAAATGTAAAATGACTTGACCCAAATGACTTGGTCCCTTTAGGACTAATCAGAAAAAGTCAGATTTAGATCATTGCTGGAGGCCCTCAAGTTTAGGAGACTGGCAATTTGTAGGAGACTTCATAGCATGTTTTTTTAACCTGGGCTCTGTGAATTTTTAAATGTTTTGATAATTGAATTTCATTATAATTGGTTTCTTCTATAATATGATGTATTTTATTTTATGTAGTCTAACATGGGGTCTATGCCACAAAAAAGTCAAGAATCCCTACTTTCCTGGGAAAGACAGGGTAAACAAAGAATGTATTTTGGTTTCAGCTAGAGTAGTGGCTGTTTTATGAACCTGACCAACAGGATCTTTAAAATGTGACACCTGCTTAGGCAACTAGTGACCACCACTGCTGGGCAGAATTCCTTATTTATAACAACTGCTACGAAACTTATATGACCTTGTAGGTTACACACTGGAAGGCAGCCTAAATGGAAGGAGCTGCCCTAGTCATCTCATTGACACCTTCAACTGGATTGATCCAGTGATGTTAGAAGGTTATCACTCAGGTAACTATTTCTCAGGGACTTTGACAGAGTTCCAACCTTGTCCCCTACCCCCCCCCCCCCGACCCCATCCTCCAATTAATCTTTATAACATTGAATGAAAGCTCTGCTTGCTACAATGGTGTGGTTCTACATGCTGCTCCAATGAATTAAACCCAGGATCTCTAGTGGGCAACAACATCAGTCCCAAAGCAAAATGTCTGATAATTTAGTTACTTGAGGGCTGGGATGATTTTATTGCCTATTGCATGATGCATAGGTGCTTCAATGAATGTTTGTTGATTGATTAATCAGTAAATAAACATCTACTAAGCACCTAATATATTCAAAGTACTGCTAAGTAAGTGTTGGGGATATAAAAAGAGACAAAATATAGACCCTGCCCCCAAAGAGCTCAGAATGTATAACAGATACATTTAAATCTCACCAATTTTTTCTTCAGGCTAAAGAACCTCATTTCTTTCACTGTCTCCTTATATGACATGGTGTTGGGGCATCTAATTGTCCTGTTCACCCTCCCCTGGGCCTGCTTTAATTTGTCATTGTACTTACCAAACTATTGACCTCTAAGTTGGACATAGTCCTCCAGATGTCTGATAGAGAAGCAGAAAGAATGCTGGCTCTGGAGTGAAAGAGCCTAAGTTGCATTCCTGGCTTACCATGCCACCTTGGGCAAGTCACTTTAGATTTCCTTAGCTGTAAAATGAGGGTTTGCGCCCAGATGGCCTTTGAGGCCAACTCAAGCAAAAAGAAAGATAGTCCCTGCCCTCAAGGTGCTTAAAATCCAAGGAAAATAATGCATAAAAGGGAACTGAAAAGGGTGGAGGTGGGGGAAGTATCCTAGCAGGGGTCTGTTGTCAAAGTTCAGAAAATCAGAAGCAGATCTGGGGAGGAAATGAAGGGCACTTGGGTCACTGCCCAATATGTAGGTCCCAGAAGAACTCACCAATGGGAGAAGGGAACACCTTGGTGGAGGGATATTCTAGGAGAAGGAGGAGGCCCTAATACTGAGGGAGAACTAAGCTGAGATGAGAACTGAAGCATGGTGGCAAAAGTCCAAAAGTCAGAGGCCAAACAGGCCTTGCTCTAAAGCTGTGATTCTGTGACCTGGGCAGACTGTAACATGACTATCACTTCCTTTGTTTTGGATACCACATTTCTATTTGTGCAAAGCTAAGGTAACTTTTAGCTTTTTTTTTTTTTATTCATATCATACTATTGATTCATTTTGAGCATACAATGCACTGATACCCCAGTATCAGCAAACCTTTATTTTATATTTAATTTTTAAGTAAAAGTTGTCCATTTACACATCAAAGATCTGTCTTTTGCATGTCCCCTGGAAGGTCCTGTTTATTCAGTTGAATTCTAGTCTTTATTCAGTTCAGCAATAATCAACAAAGAGCTCATGAAAGAAAAAAAAAGGGGGTACAGTACTGACTGTAGAGAGAACAAAGAAGCAAGCAAAGGTTGGGCAACTAGGTGGTGCAGTGGAGAGAGTACCTGACCTAGTGTCAGGAAGACTCATCTTCTTGAGTTCAAATCCTGTTTCAGACACTTACTATCTGTGTGACCCTGGGCAAGTCTCTTAACTTGTTTCAATTTCCTTGTCTATAAAATGAGCTGGAGAAGGAAATGGCAAACCGCTCCAGTATCTTTGCCAAGAAAACCCCAAGTGTGGTCACAAAGAGTTGGACATAATCTGAAAAATGACCGGACAACAACAAGCAAACATTGTCTATATTCTCCTCTCCTTTTCATACCTATTTCAGGACACCCCAGAGTCTCCAGTACTCAAAAGCTACCTCCTAGGCCTTCCTCTCTGAAAGAAGGGAAGGGAAGGGGAACAAGCACTTAATTAAGTACCTACTATGCGCCTTCCACTAGTACACTAAGAACTTTACAAATACAATTCTTACAACTCTGGAAGTGCTCTATAAAAGAAAAGTGGCTTCTGAAAAATGAGGATAATAATAGCAAGCACCAACCTCCCCGAGTTTATAGCATAAAATGAGATATTTGCAAAACATCTTGCCAACCTTAAAGTATTATATAAATATTAGATCTTACAGTTTAATTCTTATGACTACCACTGCTGGCTTACATTATATTAGCCTTTAAGTTTGGCCAAGTGCCTTATGATATACATTTCTCATTTATTTATATTTTATTATTATATTAATGTTATATTATTTATAATATCCATTATTGCATTTCAGCCCCCCAACAATCTTATAAAGTAGTTGCTATTGATAGCCTCACTTTATAGTGAGTATAGCCTCACTTACAGAGGCGGTGACTTCCCTAAGGGAACCAACCAGCAAGTTTGAGGCAGTATTTGAACCTTGATCTTTTCAGCCCTAAATCCAGTGCTGTTTCTGCTTCCCCATGCCACCTCTCAAGTGAGCTTCATTGAGCCTGATCCCACCTATATATATTCATATTATAGGCTTCCCCAAATTAAGGACCCAGATCAGGCATGGGAATGCTACCCATCCCATAACTCTCAGCTAGTCACAAGTTTAATGGAGCCAGGGGTATTTCATTGGAATTGCAGACATTTGGATAGGGAAGAACACAAAGATGGGAGGGCCAGTTAGCATAATAAGAGCCAAGATTCAAAATTATTTTCATTAAAATTATGGATCAAATCTAATAAAATGAAATTTAATAGAGATAAATGGGATAAGTAACTTCTTATAATGCTTTAAAGGTCACAAAGCATTTTCCATGCACTATCTTATTTAAGTCTCACTACAAGCTTGGAAGGTAGGCACTTTTATTATAGCACTTTATAGACAAAGAAAGTGCAAATCATAGTAGTGAAGTTACTTCTTTTTCTGGTTAAGGAGGGATTTCTGCTCATGTAGGCAGCTAGCAGAGTAGATAGAGTACTGGACCTAGAATCAAGACACTTATTAACTGTGAGTCACTTAACCTGACTTCCTTAATTTCCTCATCTGTAAAATGGGGCTAATAATAGCGCCTACCTCCTAGGGTTGTTGTGAAGATAAAATGAGATTGAATTTATAAAGTATTTTGGAAACCCTAAAATATTATAGAAATGCTAGGTATTATTATTGTTATTATAGATGGATCTATAAGAATTCTGAGGTCCTTTCTACTTCCTAGACTATGATTCTGTCTCTGTCCCATTTTGTCTGTCATTTGACCCATTTGCCTGGGCCATAACTCACATCATTCCCTTCCCTAGGCAATTGAGTATGTTAAACTAGAACCAGTCAGTTCCATTTTCCACAACACTCTGAAGTGTCAGACACAAAAAATAAGGAGCCAACCTTCCCAGATGAGTGACTTCATTAGCTAAGGCACCTATCAGGGAAAACAGGATGCTTGACATCCTTTAAAGTCTATTTCTCTAGGGTAATGTTCCATACCATAGTTATTGCACTAATCACTTCCTAATCCTTTTCTCCCACTGGTGAAAAAGGTATCTTCTAGCATTTGGTCCTGTTAGCAGGATGTAGACTTCTCCCACTCCCAAATATTGGAACCCTAAACTGGAAAATTAATATCCTCTGCTCTCCATCCTCCACTGAATGACTCTTCCTCAACCCCTCCCCTCTCACAAGCGGAAATGTGGTGATACATTAAAATACAGTTCATATCTGGGGAGGTGTCAGGCTTAAAATTTGGGTTAGTCTAGTATCTATTTTCTGGTAGGTTTTCAGGGCCAAGGGTTAGGACGGGTGAATCTCCACTGGATCTTAAATGGATATATCTTTTTTCAATATCTATATGGATGCTCTTTTCTAACTTGAGAGAAGAAAGATTGAGATTTATGTCCTAGGCATGTCTTGTGGTAATGGGGAAAAATAGTAAAGGAGGACCTTTTGTATCACTGGAAACCTTCTGCATCTTCTTTAAATAGATAACCAGTTATAAAGCCAATCACAAGCAGCTTTCCTGAGGACTGTTGCATTTAATCGCATAGTATAGCAAATTATCTATTTATTCAGCAATAAACTAAAGCAAAACATTCAAGAAACTAAAGCACAAGAACATAACAATAACTTATTACATATCAGTAAGTCACAATTTCCTCAATCATAGAAAGTACCCATCTAAAGTCTTCTTTCATCTTGATTGGAGGCTGGCTTCTAGTCATCCTTAAGCCAATCATCCTTAAGGGGCAATGGAAAGTACAAAGGTCATCCACCTGTAGGTCAAAGTAAATTATCATCCATCAGCACTGATTACCCTGGTAAAGTCTCCTGTCATCTTAACTCAAGACTGACTTCCACACACCATGACTCCTCTTCCACACACCCAGTTCTTACCTGGATTCACCCAACTGTTGCCTGGATTCACAGGTAGGCAGCTTTCTGCTCCTGTTCCATACTGTAGCAAGTGGGGACTGCTCCACCCCAAGTTCTTCACAGTTTCTGTTCCTAGGAAAATAAAGTTCAACAGGGCTACAACAATATTTACACACATTGCTGGCATTATCATCTCAATTCACTTTCTATCTGAGAAATCAACACAAATCAACAGAGTATTTCTGTCTAACAAAGTAACACTAACAAAGACAATAGACACAGCACTTCTGTCTGACAAAGTACACAAATCAACAGACAGAATGCTTCTGTTTGACAAAGTAACACAATTCAACAGCTTCTGTCTGACAAAGTAACATCAACACAGAACAACAGAAAGAACAACAGAGTGCCATCACAAACATTCTCTCTTATCTCTGCTTGGTCCCAGCTTGTGCTTGAGCTTTTATCTGCTCCTTCCTGTTCCACCCCTCCTGTTCTTCCTGTTTCACTCTTTCTGCAAGCTCCTCCCACTGTGTGCTCCAAGTGATGACCTTAGGCCTATTAAGGGCAGGGAAGATCTCCAAACTCCCTTAGGCCTATTTAATGCAACACAATGTATACTATCTCCAACAAAGATGACACAGTCAAAGGCCTTGATTAGCTGAAACAAGGAGCAAACTATTGCTTTGTTTGCGATTACACCAGTCACATCCACTGGCTGTTGCTATAGATCTTAATGGGTTCTGCTGATGAATTTGTACAATCTGTGGGGTCTTTGCTGAAGCCATTCCAAGTTACATGATGGAATGGGAACAACAGTATCACACTAATATGGTGCTTGAGAGTTTCTAAGGTATTTTCATTTTCTTCACAACATCTCTGTAAGGTTGATCATGCAAACATTATTGCAGCCATTTTATAGTTGAGGAAACTGAGGTTCACAGGGGGCAAGTGAAAGGATCACACAGTAAGAATTAGTACTAGCATTCAAATCCAATTCTCTCCTAATTCCAATTCAAATATTATTTCACCTATATCATTGAAGGTTAGGAGATCCCCTTCCACTTGCCAAAAAACAGTTTGATATAGTGAAGAAAGGGCTGACTTTGAACCCAGGAAGACCTGAGTTCAAGTCCTGCCATTGACACATATTGTCTATGTGACTCCAGACAAGTCATATAACTTCTCAGGGCTCTAGGCAACTCTCCAAGCTATAAGTTGCATTGGTAAAGGGAGTTCACTCTTCTGGGAGTTCCAGAGTATCACAGGTTCAGGTCTATCTCTTCTTCTAGCCCCCACCAAACCTTTCCTTACTTCTTATGGTGGAGCTGTGTTCTAGTTAGATTTTGGGGTGATCTTAAACAGGTAAATCCCTCTCTTTGGACCTTAGTTTCTTCATCTGTGAAATGAGGACAATAGACTAAATAACTGTTAAGCTCTTAGTGCTAAAATTTCATTTCATTTCTTGGTTGAAACTGGCTCCTCCCCAGCTGTTGAGTTCTGTCTGGATAGGCTGGTGATAGGGGTTTCCTTGTGTACAAAAGAGAAGAAGGAGGATCATAGATTTTGAGTTGGAAGGGACCTCAAAGACTGTATAGTCCAACCCCCTCATTTTATGGATCTTAATATTTATAATTAGCAAAGACCTTAGACTTGCACAGGTTTTTCAACTGGGGTCTATGAACTTGTTTTAAAAAATATTTTGATAACTATTTCACTACCATTGATTATTTCAGTAATTCTAGGTATTTTGTTTTATTAATTTAAAAACATAATTCTGAAAAGGTATCCATAGGCTTCACCAGACTGCCAAAGGGGTCTGTGGCATCTAGTTAATTATCTCTCCCCCCCACTTCCTACAACCCCATTTTATAGATAAAGATCTGAAACAGAGATTTGCATTGACTTGGCCAAGATTACAAAGCTAGTGAGTTACAGGGTTAGGGAATAATGCCAACTTCATTGATTCTAAATCTAATGCTCTTATTGCATCATGGTTTAGAGAACAAGCATTTTTTTTAAAGCAACTATAATGTATGCACTGTGCTATGTGCTTTACAAATATTATCACCTACCCTAGGAAGTAGGTGTTATTATTACACTCATGTTAGAGTTGAGGAAACTGAGGCAGGCAGAGGTTTAGTGACATGCCCAGGGTCACATAGCTAGTAAATGTCTGAAGCCACATTTGAATTCAGGTCTTCTTGACTCAAGACCCAGCAGTCTATCCACTTCTCCATCTGTAACTACTTAGCTTCTTATAGGTTTAAGCCTATTTGTATACTCAATTTCCATCCCGGTCCTTTTTTACCAGACAACAGATAACAGAAGATTTTTCATGACATAGTATAGTTCAGTTGAAAGTTCCCCTAATGGAAACAAGGAAAAAAATATACCTGAAATTATACTTAGGCTTTCTGGCTGTCCTCCCACTCAATAGCTAAATGCCTATTGGTAGGATGAAACTGATCATCAGGGTGGTAGGCCTTCTTGCTGAATCTGGAAATACAGAACAAGCTGCAGGGGACCACAGAGTAAATGCAAATATTAACAAACAAGTGACAAAGCTAACAAGCAGTGTTATCAAACACCATCTGTGAGCATAATGAGTCTTGCAGAGGTTGGTGTTACAGTAGTGATTTCTTTCAACAGATTCTTTTCCTTTTGCAGGTTCCGCCTTAAATTCACTTAAACTCATCATCTCTCTTAATACGATACTAAAGTTCCTATCTCCTAGTTTAGCAAAAAGAATTAAACATTCCTCATCTTTTTGTCTGATAATCACACGATTTTTCCTCTTGGCTAAACTCCATATTGTTTCTTCTCAGCCATGAATCAGTATCAGGAAAAACACTCATTGAAAAGAAAATGTACCATCGTTTGTTCTCCATCTCTCCCCTCAAGCCCCATACCCTGCCCGAGTTTCATATAGGACTAATTATATGTCAGTAACAAAAGGCTGCATGAAATTATTGAATATGCCTCCTTCCTTAGCATAGAACCTTTCAATAAGGGAAAGGAAATATACAGATGGGGCAGATGTCTCTATCCAATCAGTTGCTAACAATTCCCTTGGTTTTAATTATAGACAAGTGGTAAAGGACCCCACTATGAGTCTATTACTGATGGTGACTGTGAAACTAGATGCAGTGGTACAGATGAGACTAAACCCCCAAAAGCATTGTGTCATGCTGTTTAGAAGATGTGATTTGATGCCTATGTAAATCCCATTCTGGACCCATTTCCTCAACTTGAACTTGAATTTAGAGGCCAGGTTCCATGAGGGTGGCTGGTGATTCTTATTGTTCTAGGGGTTAACTATGAGGGGATGGGGTTCTGGTTCTGTTCTTCATTAGCTCCTGTCAGTGTGCTCCCCATTAATAATTATATTCCATTAAGTTTTAGAAAAAGCATTTCTGTACCAAGAAAGTATAACAAGGACAGTTGGAACAAAATATTCCCCCATCCCCCAAAGACTGAGATACATCCTGATCAGTGCTTATGCACCAGTCTGGGGGAGGAGGTACAAGCTTAAGTATAACAAAGTTATTGAGGCACACTTGTAGAGAATACATGTGGCAAAGGGATAATGTAACTCCCAGTCACTGGAAGTCTTCTATTTACTTCATAGAGTCCTTTCCAAGTTCACTTTAGTTGCAGTTGTCTGCTCACTTCCAAGGACAAGTGCCTTTGTAGAATTAAGTTTCCTTCTGCCACAATGGACCACATTGCCTGAAGCTCCCTTTCCTCAGTTGACTATGGCTCCTGGCTGGATATTTCCTACTGGTCCACTTTTTCTGACCCCAGCTAGATGCACTGTCTGCTATTAGTCTTGTTTTTTTTTTTTTTTAGTTTTGTATTTTCAATAATATGGTCATTGGTGGTTCAAGGCCCTCCCCTCTCTGCCAAGAGTAATTCTTGACTCTAACTTTTGAAAATGAAATCTTCCAAACTGGAACTCTTTCACCACTATGTTGTTTCACTGCTTGCCTGGCCCACCACTTGATTAGTAGATTCTGAAATGGTTTGGTAGTTTTATATATATATATATATATATATATATATATATTCCAAAAAGTGTGACTTGATCAAGTCAATTACAAGATCCTTCCTGCATGTCATCAACTACCTTTCATTCAGTGGCCAAAATGTTATAACCCTCTCAAATTGATTAAAGACTTATTCATACTAAGCTTACACTTTTGATTGACTAATTCAATTGAGGACTCTAAGCTTTCTGTGATTATACTAATTGATGTGGGGCAGAACCCACCTTACACCTGGCTTTAGAATTGTGACATATAGTTAGCTGATGGTAGTGTCAAGTTTCATCCTTTTGTTCCCTTAATGCATATTGTTGGTTCTCTGTGCATTCTGTTCAAGAGATTGAACTTACAGGTGTGAAATCTTTTTTTTTTCTGTGTGCACTCAGTGACAGGTGAAGAGTCCTCACTAAACTTACCTATTTGAGTTTCAGAAGTAGATTGGGCAAAAAACCTGAGTCAATTAAAATAATTTTGTTATCACATTATTATGATTGGTTATTATTAGTTATTATCATACTTGTGATAATAAATGTGATGATCAAATACATATCTGACAAATCTCTGAGATTTTCCTAACACTTTTATTTCCATATCTTTTCTCATCCAAATCTCATTTTCCTGACTTTTTGATTACATGTGGGACCATTTTTGGTTCATAGTATGGGGCTGTCTCTAGAAAATGGTTTTTGTTAAACCACAAAATAAGACTTCCCTGCTCAGACTATATCCTGGTAAAATTTGGAGAGGATATAGCTAGCCATTCTTAGGTGCATGGTTAATTTTACTATATAACAACGAACAATTCACAAGTGTTATCAATAAAGGACTGCTATATTGTTTCATTAAATGTACAGATATTATTTCTTAATACTGATTGCACTAACATATCTGCAAATTTTCTCTTTCCCAGGTCATGTGTTTTGGGTTCAAAGCTATCTTTAATGTGAAATCTTGTGAAACAAATCTTTGGCTAGAGCTTCAAGTTTGTAAATTCAAATTTATCTGATAGTGAATATAAGGAATAGGGATAGGGGTGGCTAGGTGGTGCAGTGAATAGAGCACCGGCCCTGGAGTCAGGAGGACCTGAATTCAAATCCGGCCTCAGACACTTAATACTTACTCGCCATGTGACCTAGGGTAAGTCACTTACCCCAATTGCCCTCCCTTCCCCCCTCCAAAAAAAAAAAAGGAATTAGGGGTAAGGACTGGCCTTATGATTTCATTGGCATAGGAGGGAATCTCCCAGGTGAGAAGATTCTTTCTACCAATATTGTTAACCTTTATACAGCACCACATAGCTATACTTAGTATTCATTATCCTATTTATCCAAAGTTCTGCAACTGATCATTTAAAGAGATACTTTGTGAACACAGAGAAAAACAGTATCAGACAGAAAAAATGTCTCAGCAGAGATACTTTTTTGTGCTTACTCAGCTGAGCCAGAGGATGATTTATCTTCACTTGCAGCTCCTTAGGTGATAGCAACTAAGTTGGGTCTCCTGACTAGTTTATTTCTGCCACTCAGATACAGAAGAGACTAATAATATTGAAGCTTCCCTCACTATTTCAGGAAGGACTTAGCCTCTGTGGGTTCAATACCATGGACAGAACCCACAGGAATGGAGGCATCAAATCCTATCAACCTAAGCTCATTGCCTTTGTTGACAGGTTTTTTTTTTTTTAACACACATAAGACCATGAAGTAGATCTTTATATGGGGCAGGAATGTGGCAAAATTTAATGCAATCTTTGTGGACAAGATGAAACAGCAAAACCTGGATGATAGTAGAGTTAGGTGGATTTATAGCTCACTGACCTAGCATATCAAAGAGTATTAATTGTTGTTGGAGCCCAACTCAGCTCTAGCAGGTCCTATGAAAGTGGAAAGGTTGTAAACATGTCTTCATTGTTGACTCTCTTTGTATCCCTTGTGCTTAGCACATTTACTTTTCTTAATACTTTTATTTCCATATCTTTTCTCTTCCAAATCTCATTTTCCTGACTTTTTGATTACCCACGGGACCATTTTTGATTCATAATATGAGCTGTCTCAAGAAAATGGTATTTGTTAAACCACAAAATTAAGACTTCCCTGCCTAGACTATATCCTGGTAAAATTTGGAGATAAATGTATATTGACTGACTATCATTTGAGACTAGCCTAACTAAATTAAAAAAGATTCATTGCCAGGTTGGTCACAGGGTGATGTATTTTTCAACTATAGAGATTCATAAAGACCATATACCAATAACAATAATAACAATAGCTAACATTCATATAGCACCTACTATATGCCAGGCACTGTGCTAAACACTTTATAAATATGATCTCATTTGATTCTCACAATAACCCCCAGAGGTAGGTGCTATTATTATCCCCATTTAAAAAATAAGGAAACTGAGGCAGGTAATAATTAATGACATGAAGATCACACAGCCTGCAAGCATCCAAGGCCAGATTTAAACTTAGGTTTTCCTAACTCTAGGTCCAGTACTCCATTCATTGTATCACTAAGCTGCCTCTTAAGGTATTGGGTGCTGTGATGTGGGTTGGTGGAGGGAATACCCACAATAACAAAACTGTAGATACCTGGATTGTTAAACATAAGAAGGAGAATTTGGGGATAAGTGCTCTATTATACAATTATGGAAGGACATGCACAAAAACTATGAAGGATGAGGAGGTATGAACGGGTTGCAATCTGCATCTATGAAGGGAATGCTGACAGAAGGAGCAAGTGAATCTACCAATGTGTCAAAAAAGTAACTTAAACAATGCAGTAATGATAGCTAGAAAGGATATCTTAGTCTGTTTTAATCTCAGTGTAGTTTTCAGAACAAGGGAGATAAATAAAAGTCCTATTGTACTCTGTACCAGTAAAGCATTCTACTCAACATCTAGGGTGTTGTGTTCAATTCTGGATTCTACATTTTTTTTAGAGATGGTATATATAGAGGAGGGAAATCGAGATACTAGTTGGTTTGAAAGCTGCGTCATTTGAGGGTTTGTTGAAGAAACTGGAGATGATGATGTGCAAAATCACATTTTGTGATGTAATGATGATCTTGCTCTAAGAACAAAGGCTGTATCTAATCTCAAGGGCCTAAGACTCTGTAGCAGTCTTCTCTCCCTAAAGGGGCTGCTCTGCTCTGGACCTTTGTAGGTAGTCCAGATCAGATGGGTCCCAGGGAGCTTGATCTCTAATGATAGGGGTTAAACTCTCTTTCCTTGTATTGCATGACTCATTATATATACCATCACAATGCTTTGGAAAAGATTTTTACTTACAAGCCTTGGGTTTTTTACTTAAGTTTCTATACCCCAAAGAGGGAATAGAAAAGAACTCAGTGTCCAATATAAATCAGGTTCCTACATTTATTTCCTACACACAAAAGAAAGTCTAGATGACATAAAAGTCTAGCAATGCACATTGACAGAAAGACTTAAAACAAATTTTAGCAATTTGACTTATAATATAACTTTTTTCAGGCTTGCTCATCCATCCTTGGTGTCTACAGCTAGCACCTAATTCTCACTTGTGACCCTAAGAAGCTGTAACATGAAAGCAGTCACACCCTAGTAAAAATATCTCCACAGACAGGCTAAACCAGGTTGAGGGTAACTGACAGGCCTCAAATCCATAGGTGAGGTGAGGTAGGGGGATGTCTACCCCAAGTACGTGAAGACTGGAATTCATGGAATGCACAGAGGATAACAATTTGTTTCAAACATCATGGAGGCAGCTGAAGCAGGCACTGTGGAATGCTTAGAGCTCTGTCAGACATTGAAGATGCCAAGGTCATCCACTGCATCTGGGCCATTGCCAGTTGTCTTGAGTTTTGTCTTGCCACTGGGTGACTCTAAGAGTAAGAGAGATTGAAGGTGACAACATTGTGCAACTTTACCTCACTTAAATCCAATTCATTATCAACTCAAGATATCACCCTGTGATATCATTGATCCTCTTTGAAAATGAATGGTGAACAATAGTAATAAATATCCTCTTGTGATGCTTATACTTAAACTTCATCAATACATAAAGCAGATTGTGGAGCTAACAAATAGGCCTTTCACATTTCATCTTGGTGATGAATTGTCCAAAGAACTCCTAGGACATTTTTTTTTTCAAGTGGGACAAGTGTAGACCCATATTGTTGTTGGTGGTTTTCTTCTCTAAGAGAGATGGAGAAGTTTCCAGGTACTCTTCCCTTGAAGCCACACAGTTCTGGCCACAAAAGCCCCAGGATTTCTGTACCTCTAAAACTCAAAAGGTTTTCTCTAGGCCTGGCCATATCAACTGTGAGCGAGATACTCATTTATCTAAGATCACGAAAGAACAAACAGAAGAGAAGCAACCTCAAACTCAGATTCAGGCTTCCCTCAGCAAAATATGTTTTGGATGGCTAGATGATAGATGGAGTGAGGGATATAGTCCAAACTATTCTCTCCCACCCCCAACCAGAACTGGATGAAAATTGTTCACAGCTGGAAGAAGATCAACTCTTTAAATTATCTACTGAATCATCAGATTGTCCTCCTCAGCTGCCAATAAAGGGACTACTTTGCTATCTCATAGTACAAGACCATTAAGGCAAATCACACAGGGTTGGAACTTCTGAAGAAAAGAGCTTTGCAGATACCCAGAGATGGTCTCTGTTGTGTAGGTATTAAGTAGCACAGTGAGATTTGAACCCAAGTTTTCTGATTCCAGATGTGCTGCCTTTCACTTGCTGAGAGATTAAGTGGAGTCATGGTTAGAGAGCTGGCCTCAGTGTTCTGCTTCTGACACATACTGGCTGTGTGACCATGGTCAACTCACTTAACTTCTCAGTACCCTAGACAAATCTCTAAGACTATAAATTGCAAACAAATTGCTGTATAGGGTGAGCCACTTAATGTCTCTGGGCCTCATTTTCCTCATCTGTCAAAAGAGGATAATAAAAAACCTGTAATACTTACCTCCCAGGGATTAAAAGTCAAAATATATGACTTTGAAAGCTTGAGAGCATTATAGAAATGTCTTTTGCCATTATTTTATGCTCATCTCTCCTTTATTGTAGTAACTATATATTTTTTTTTACTATATTTGCCTGTATTTTTAACTTAGAAGTTTTATGTAAGTCATCTCCCTCTATGACAGTCAGTATATGTTTCTGGAAGCAAGGAGCCAGATCCTGCTTCTGTCTTTCCCTAAAGTACCTAGGATGGTGCTGGACATTACAGGCACCCAATAAAATCCTTGTTGAAGTGAATTAATCTCCACACACAATAAAGTCAAGGCAGTAAAAAGTGAATAGCTATTAATAATGACTATTAACAAATTCAATAATGAAGGTCATATTTATAACACTCTTACTGATTCAATAATCAGTTTGTTTAAACTGACCTCTCCTAAGCTTATTATAGTCATTTCTGCCTCTCTGTAAAAGATGACTGTTATTGAATTTCACAAGTATACATGAATTGCACACTCTTATTTGTCTTAGCAGGGGTTTCCTCAGTCAATATTTTCAGAAAATAACAGCTATTAAGAATATACAGAGTTTTACAGTGAGCCTAACTCTATTTTTCAAAATAGATTGTATTTCTACTCTTCAAATGCCTAATTTAAGCCAAGCTTTATGGGACCATTGTATAGTGGGAAAGAATATTGACTTTAGAATCCAGAAAGCTGTGCTTTGAGTCCAGGGTCTTGCCTCTAACACTAGCTATGTGACCTAGGCAAATCCCTCAGACTTCACTGAACCTGTTTCTTCATTTCTAAGATGGAGATAATAATATTCCCAGTATTTACTTCCCCAGTGTTGCTTTAAGTATCAAATGCAATAATATACATAAAGTACTTTGTGAACCTCAAGACCCTATATAACCTTCAGCTACTTAATTATTATCCTGCTTTGCAAGGGGCAGTGTGATGTAATGAATTTCAGGTTTCACTTGTGACACTTGCTGACGGTATCATCCTAGGCACTTAACTCTCAGTGCCCTCAGGCAACTCTCTAAGACCTTAAGTTGCAGAATAGGTGCCAATCTGCATTGATAGAAGCAGTTTCCTCTTTGGGAATGCTCTTCAACAATAAAATCACAGATTTGGACTCAAACAAAATGAAATTTCCCCCATCAAGCCTTCTTTGATGACTCCAGCCAATGGTGATTTCTTCTTTCCTATGATTTCTTTTGGGCAACTCAATTGAAACTTTATTATATTCAGATGGCACTTGAGTTATGAAGATACAACTTAAGAGCATCTGTGGGAATGAGGAAGTACTTTCCCTGGAGTCTTGAAAAGGGAAAAATGTGTTCTAAGTTGCCAAATTTTCTTCTTGTGTGCACCAGATGACCAAATGATGCAGCTTGTGTGGGCAAATGTACTTCTATGTTTCATGAATTTGTATGTTTTCTTTTCCTGTGGTGTTGGTTATCTGCAATGGTTGGTGCAACCATTACTTAAACTGCCTCATTCTTTTATTGCTGTTTAAAAATTTTAGCATTTTATTTTTTTCCTCAATTACATGTGAAAATCATCCTTTTGTTAAAGGTAGGTGAATTGATCTTCTAGACTGCTGGGAGTGGAGTCAGAAGATCTGTTTAAACCTAAGTTCTGCCACTTATTACCTGTGTGATCCTGGGCAAAGCATTTAAATTTTTTGGACCTCAGTTTCCTTACATGTAAAGTGAGGGGTTTGAACTAGAAGTTCCTTCCATCTCTAAATCTAGCATCTTATGAAGCTGTAGAAACTATGTTATAAATGGCATTTAGGTCACCAAATTAGCCCATAGTAATCTATTCATTGTGAAAATGAAACTTTGTGGGTAAAGAAAGAGGAAGAAGAGGAGAAAGGAAGAGGAAAAAAAAAACAGGATAAGGAACAGGAAGAAGAGGAATAAGGGGAGGGGAAGAATCTCTTAGAACTTTGGCAGGAGGTGGTTGAACTGAAAAGGTGAAATTTTTATAATGTTTTATATTATAGATATTTTGGTATGTTTCATATTGCTAGTATTGCACTTCATGGAGGTGGACGGGTGTTCAGGGAGGACCAGTACCTATGGTACAAGGGCTTGCCAAGCCCTTTTCAGGGCTTTTTGCTAATCTTTAGTGTCTACCTGTCACCCAATTCTCATCTGTGGCTCCAAGAAGCTATAGTTGTGTAGTGACCACACCCTAGTAAAATGTGGGCAGATGGGGTAAATCAGGTTGAGGGTAATTGATAGGCTTCAAACCTCTCAATGAGTTAGGGAAATGTCTTACCTCAAGCATATGAAGACTTTCCCTGGCAGAATGGGCAGATAACAATTTGTTTTAGTGGCCATGAAGGCTGCTGAAGTAGGTGCTGTGGAGAGCTTAGAACTTGGTCAGATATTGAAGATGCCAAGGTCATCCACTGTATCCCAGGCCTTTGCCACTTGTCTTGACTTTTATCTTGCCACTGGACTTAGATGACTCTGGAAGAGAGTGGCCAACAACTTTGTTCAACTCTGCCTCACTTAAATCCAATTCATGTGCAAGTTAAGACATTACCCAATGATGTAACTGGTTTTCTTAAAAAATGAAGCATAGGCCAGGCTCCAGCAAACCAGAAGCAGGCTTTGGGAGCAATGAATCTGCAAGAGCTGCTTCTGGATCTCTCAGCCCTCAGATGGTAAAGGGATTGAACAATTTGTCAGAAGGAGATTACAGGGGTCTCCTTGCTGGCACTGAGGGCAGAGAGTAGACTCTGTTGCTTTGCCCATACTCAGATCTAGGTTGCAGTCTGAGTGGCAGTCCCAGGGCAAGGTGGAGCACTGGCATGCCAGAACTTATGGGGTTGCAGTGGAGGAGATGATCCTTGTCGTAGTTCCAGGGCAAAAAAGAGTGCTTATGGTTGCTCACAGACCAGAGCACAGGCCAGGAGAGTAGGAAACACCTCTCCATAGATCCTATCCCCTTAGAAGAACTGAAAATCTATAAGTCCCTAGAAGTGGCTCTGTAAACAACTGCACAGAAACCCTGAAGCTTGGAGCAGTACACCCTTTACCCTGGAAGCAGAGCACCACTTTAACAAAATAAATAGACTGGAAAAATGAACAAGCAACAGAAAAATATTCTGGCCATAGAAAATTACTATAGTGACAAGGAAGATCAAAATACACATTCAGAAGAAGATGACAAAGTTGAAGCTCCTAGATCCAAAGCCTCCAAGGAAAATATGAATTAGTTTCAGACCATGGAAGAGCTCAAAAAAGATTTTGAAAATCAAGTAAGAGAGGTAGGGGGAAAATTGGGAAGAGAAATGAGAGTTGCGCAAGAAAATCATGAAAAGAGAGTCAACGACTTGATAAAAAAGACACAAAAAATCCTGAAGAAAATAACATCTTAAAAAACAAACTAAGCCAAATGGTAAAAGAGGTACAAAAGGCCAGTGAGAAGAAGAATACCTTGAAAAGCAGATTTGGTCAAATGGAAAAGGAGGTATAAAAGCTTACTGAAGAAAATAATTCTTTTTTTTTTTTTCTGGAAAACTTTTTATTGTAGGTGGAACAGGACACAGCTGAACACAAGAAGTTAGATGATTCCAATTTTGTTGGCAACATCTAAAGCATCGTAGTCTGGAGCAAGACGGACATAGGCCTTCTTCTCCCCATCAGGCCGGATCAGTGTGTTGACCTTGGCCACGTCGATGTCATATAGCTTCTTTACAGCCTGTTTGATCTGATGCTTATTGGCCTTGACATCCACAATGAAGACTAGGGTGTTGTTGTCCTCAATCTTCTTCATAGCAGACTCAGTGGTCAAAGGAAACTTAATGATGGCATAATGATCGAGCTTGTTCCGGCGAGGGGCGCTCTTCCGAGGGTATTTGGGCTGCCTTCGGAGCCTCAGGGTCTTGGGTCTCCTGAAGGTGGGGGATGTTCTGATCTTCTTCTTTTTGTGGCTGTGGACACCCTTCAACACCGCCTTCTTGGCCTTCAAAGCCTTGGACTTGGCTTCTGTCTTGGTGGGGACAACGGCTTCCTTCTTCGTCTTCGGCGCCATCTTGGGGGAAAGGGGAAAATAATTCTTTAAAAATTACAATGGAGCAAATGGAAGCTAATGACTTTATGAGAAATCAAGAAACAATAAAAACAAAACCAAAAGAATGGAAAAAATAGAAGACATGGTGAAATATCTAATTGGAAAAATAACTGACCTGGAAAACAGATCCAGGAGAGGTAATTTAAAAATTATTGGACTACCTAAAAGCCATGATTAAAAAAAGCCTAGACATCATCTTTCAGGATCTTATAAGGAAAATTGCCCTGATATTCTAGAACCAGAGAGTAAAATAGAAATTGAAAGGCTCCACTAATCACATACTGAAAAAGATCCCAAAATGAAAACCCCAAGGAATATTATAGTCAAATTCCAGAGCTCCCAGGTAAAGGAGAATATATTGCAAGCAGCCAGATAGAAGCAATTCAAGTATGGTGGGGGCAACAGTTGGGATAAACATAAGATTTAGCAGCTTCTACATTAAAGGATCAAAGGGCTTAAATTATGATATATTGAAAGGCAAAGGAGCTAGGATTGTAACCAAGAATCTAGCAAAACTAAGTATAGACCTTCAGGAGAAAAAATGAATATTCAACAAAATACAGGACTTTCAAGCATTTTTTTTTTGCTTTTTGGAGGGCAGTTGGGGTTAAGTAACTTGCCCAAGGTCACACGGCTAGAGGCTAGGTTTTATTTTTGTTTGTGTGCATCAAGTGTCTGAGGCCGGATCCGAACTCAGGTCCTTCTGACTCCAGGGCCGATGCTCTACTCACTGCGCCACCTAGCCGCCCCAACTTTAAAGCATTCTTAATGAAAAGACCAGAGTTGAATAGAAAATTTAACTTTCAAATTCAAGACTCAAGAGAAGTATAAAAAGGGAAACAGGAAAGAGAAATCATAAGGGACTTAATAAGGTTAAAGTGTTTACATTCCTTCATAGGAATGATATTTGTAACTCATAAAAACCTTCTTGTTAGAAGGAGTATATACAGATAGAGGGCACAGGTGTGAGTTGAATATGAAGGAATGATCTAAAAAAATAAAATTAAAGGGTGAGAGAGGAATGCATTGGGAGAAGGGGAAAGAGAAATGTAGAATAGGGCAAATTATCTTACATAAAGGAGGCAAGAAAAAGACGGTGGAGGTAAGAGGGAGTAGCCTTATTTTCTTTGGAATTGACTCAAAGAATGAATAACATACATACCCAGTTAGGTATAGAAATCTATCTTACTCTTCAGGAAAGTGGGAGGGGAGGGAGATAAGAAGGGAGAAGATGGGAAGTGATAAAAGGGAGGGCAGATTCGGGGAGGTGGTAGTCAGAAGCAAAACATTTTTGAGGAGGGACAGGGTGGAAGGAGAGAGAAAATAGAATAAACAGAGCGGGAAACAGAATGGAGGGAAATACAGTTAGCAATTGTAAGTGTGAGAAAAGTTTTGAAGCAAGTTTCTTTGATAAAGGTCTCATTTCTCAGACATATAGAGAACTGAGTCAAATTTATAAAAATAAGAGAGCCATTCCCCAAATGATAAATGATCAAAAGATAGGAACAGTTTTCAGATGAAGTAATCAAAGTTATTTATAGACATAGGAAAAAATGCCCTAAATCAGTGATTGGATCAATGCAAATTAAAAGAATTCTGAGGTACTACCTTATGCCTATTAGATTAGCTAACAGGACAGAAAAGGACAATGAAAAATGTTGGAGGAGATATGGGAAAAATGAGACATTAAGGCATTGTTGGTGGAATTGTGACATGATTCCACCATTATGCAGGGCAATTTGGAACTATGCCCAAAGGGCTACAAAACCATGCATACCCATTGACCTAGCAATACCACTATTCTGTATCCCAAAAGAGAGAAAAAGCAAAAAAGAAAAGGACCTATATGTACAAAAATATTTATAGCAGCTCTTTTCTGGGGGGCAAAAAACTGGAAATTCAGGGGATGCCCATCAAATGGGGACTGGCTGAACAAATTGTGGTACATGATTATAATGGAACATTATTATGCTATAAGAAATGATGAGCAGGATGCTCTCAAAAAAACCTGAAAAGCCTTACAGAAGCTGATGAAAAGTAATATGTACTGTATATAAAGTAACAGCAATATTGTAAGATGATCAGCTGTGAATGATTTAGCTCTTCTTAGCAACACAATGATCCAAGATGACTCTGAAGGACTTATAATGAAAAATGTTATCCATCCTCAGAGAAAGAATGGATGATGTTTGAATACAGATTAAACATACTTTTTAACTTTATTTTTCTTTAACTATTTTTCTTTATTTTTTGCCTATTTTTTCCTATATCATAACTAATATGGAAATTTATTCTGCATGATTACATATGTGTAACCTATATCAAATTGTTTGCCTTCTCAATGAGGGGGGTAGAGAGGTAGGAAGGGAAAGGATTTGAAACTCAGAGTTTTAAAAATGAATGCTAAAAATTGTCTTCACATGTAATTGGGGAAAAACAAAATACTAAATGAATAAAAAGTACAAACAACATCACCTCTTGCAATGCAGCCTTAGATCTCATTAGCTGTATGATTGCTGTATCATACTGCTTACTTATATTGAGCATATTGTTGTTGCTTAGTTGTGTCCAACTCTTTATGACTAAAGATTCTAGAGTGGTTTGCCATTTCCTTCTCCAGTGGATTAGGACAAATAGAGGTTAAATGACTTGCCCAGAATCACGCAGTTAGCATATCTGAGGCCAGATTTGAACTCAGGTCTTCCTGACTCAAGGGCCAATGCTATATCCACTGGGCCACCTAGCTACCTCTATACTGAGTACACAGTCCTCTAAAATTGCTAGATATTTTTTCAGATAAATTTGCTATCCCTCTCTCACCCATCTTGTACTTGTGCATTTGATTCTTTTGAACCTGATTACTTCATATTTATCCTTATTAAATTTAACTTTATTGGGGCGGCTAGGTGGCGCAGTGAATAGAGCGCGGGCCCCGGAGTCAGAAGGACCTGAGTTCGGAGCCGGCCTCCGACACTTAATCCAAACAAACAAAAACCTAGCCGTGTAACCTTGGGCAAGTTACTTAACCCCAATTGCCCTAAAGGGGCGGCTAGGTGGCGCAGTGAGTAAGAGCGCCGGCCTCGAAGTTGGGATGACCCGAGATCAGATCCGGCCTCAGAAAATGAGCACCCACGCATAAATAATGACTAGCCGTGTAACCTTGAGCAAGTTACTTAACCCCAATTGCTTAAAAAAAAAAATTAACTTTATTTAATTCAGTCATATTTTAACCTGTCAAAGTCTTTTGGGAGTTTCCAAAATTGTACCAACTGCAAATTTGACAAGTAAGCCATCTATGGCTTTATTTAAAACACTGATTGATTAACAATTTAAATAGTATAAGGTCAAGCACAGATGCCTGGGGTACTTTACTGGAAACCTTCGTCTAAGTTCACATTTAATCATTAATGATCACTTTTTGGGTCTGACCATTCAACCAATTCCAAATCCACCTAACTGTTGTTTTCCTAGCCCATTTTTCTCCAGATTTAAATTCCACCATTTATTTTTTGTCCCACAAGAAAATCATGTTTTCCTAAAATCTAGGAAAACTATTTCCACTACATTCCCCTGATCTTATAATTTAATTGTTGTTGACAGGACCTATGATTTCATCATTGTAATGAGCTCTAAGTGAAGACCTCCATTTGCTTATGACCATTAGTGTCTTCTCTGCTTAGGGCACTGAGGTTAAGTGCAGAGGTCACGCAGTCCATATATGGTAGATGCCAGACATGAAAACTTGCCTTCTTGCTTACAAGGCAAATTTTCTGTCCAGTAGACCCACTGTTTCTCTGTAGTTACTTTCTACCTTTACAGGGTGTTCCCAAAAGTCTTAGTGCAGTTTCCAGCTTTTAATAACAGAAAACGCCACTAAGCCTTTGGAGATACTCTATAACTTTGTCAAAAAAGGTTACACATTTAGTCAGGTTTCACCATCTCTTAAGGAAGCCATGCTGGCTCTTTATTCAATTCTTGATGTTCATTCTCACTTTCCTTATTAAAGGAATGTTCAACAATTTTGCCAGGAAATGAGAGTCAAATTCACTGGAAAAGAGTTTGCAGATTCCATTGTATTTCCTCTTTAGAAAACTGGAACAATATTTGCCCTTTTCTAGTCCCATGCTAATTTTCCTATTCTCTGTGATTTTTCACAAATCTCTGCCAGTAGCTCAGTAGTCACATCTGGCAATTCTGTCACTCCTTGAATATATAGTTTTTCTGGGCCAGGTGACTTGAACTCATGAAGATCAGGCAGATGCTTTCTAAAGATTTCACTTATTTTGAGTAATAACTCTCTAGAAGCCATATTTGTTCTGTTCTTTCTTGTCCAAAGATTGTTATATCTGGTAGAGTGAGCAGATGCAAAGCAAGAATTAAACAAGTGTGATTTCTCTCCATCATTATATCCTTGACCCTAGCTAGTGGTCTCTTCCCTTCTCTGAAACCCCCATGTCCCCCAAATAAAACTAAAGCAACAATAATGGCAAAATCCACCAATAGCAATAACAAAATCCTTTTTTGGTCTTGTCCTTTGCTTTACTTACCAGCCTCAGCTTATTATGAACTTTAGCATTCCTGATACCATCCTTTCAAAACCCTGCTATGCTTTTGTATTCATCATCTATTATGTGTCTTTGCTTTTATCTTCTGTACATATTTTTTTTAAAAATCTGAGTTTCTTGGTGAGTTCCTTATCTATCCACATGAGTCTTTAATCAATTTTCCATTTTCCTCTTCATTGGAATAGTTTCTTTGTGTGCTCAGAATTTCAATATTAAGAGCTTCTCATTCCTCCTGGGCCAACTTCCTTTGAAAAATTTTAGTCCATGGGATGCTACCTTTCCTTCCTCTGAACTCTTTGAAATTTGCTGCCCATAAATTTAGGATGGATGTCAGATTACTCTTGGTTTTCCCTTTCTAATCAATCACAAGTTCTTAAGATAGAGCTGTCACTCCCCATAGGGTTCCCATAATTTCCATTCTAATATTTTTTCAATTGAATGTAAATTAATGTCGACTACATTATTAAGGTTTTTGTAGACAAACGGGATCTTAACTCCCATTTGTAGCATTGTTTCAAATAAGTGACTTGAAAAAACCCCAAACTTTGAAAATGCTGCCCTCATGGTAGCTATGGACATGCTATGCAGCCCTATTCTCCATTTGTACTATATAATATAGATGATCTCTAAAGTACTTCCTAGCCCTGAAGCCTATGAGTCCATGAACCTATGAATACATTACCATATATGACAGTCCATTGTTCAGTAAAGAGTCCAATGTTCAATAAATATTTGTTTGATTAATAGAACTTAAAAGTCCTTAATTCATAATGATGGTTATTTACTGTTTGTGGCCATTTGGTCTTTACCTCTGATAATGTGGCAGGCTTAGAAATCAGAACAGTAAATTTAGAGTCAGAAGAATTGAATTCAAATTCTATCTCTGAAACTTTTCTACCTGTGCTACCTTGGGTAAGTCCCTTAATATGTTACAAAAAAGTGAGGAGCTTTGGATGAGTTATCTACTGAGATTCCTAGAAACCCTAAAGCTCTAATTCTCTGGTTTGTATAAGATATTATTTGCCTAGGTTCTCACATCTGGAAAGCAAAAGAAGTAAGCTCCTGTCTAAATTAAATCAAGCTTTGAATAAAAAGGTATTTTTTTTTAGCTGGTACTGAAAATAGTATCCCCAGAATGTCATTTCATTTCCTTTAGCTTTGGTTACTCACCTGCTCCTGTTTTTCATCATTGACAAGATCCAGGTGAATATGTGAAAGATTAGGGAAGCTACTGTGGGCAGTAAATCTTTTTGGTTGCCTGACAGACTTCATATTTCTTTCTAATGTTAAAAACATAAAAACTCCCTATTATATTTGCTTCTCAAAGTTAATACATTAATTTGTCTCCCTGGAACAGCCCTCTTCCAGTCTGGCCCTTCAGTCATCATCTAGGGGAACAACTTCTGTCTGGATGTAGTCTTCCCATTGCCACCAACACTAAGCCAAACTTAGACCTATACCATAGATAGACAGGCAAACTAGCCTAGATGTGAAATTACAGATCCAGATTTTTTTTTAAATAGTGCATCTTAGAGACAAGTAAAATAGCAATTTATGTGGTCCAAATGAGGATGAAATCACCAGGGCCATTAGGGTGGGCCACACAATGGATGTGCCATTGGAGATAGACTTGAGAGAGTAAGTATATACTCCCCAAATATGTAACAGTGTGGACATAGGAACTACATTGGGGAAGCAAAGAGGCTATTTCTTATTCCAGAGATTAAGACAGAAAACTGAGGGCACTAACTCAAGACAGCAAGGAGCAGGGAGGGAGAGGAAATAAACCAGAGAAGGGCATGCTGAAAGAAATACATGGAGCAAAGTCCAGGCCATCATTTCCAGGATGAACATTTATTTGGATATTGATGGTACCTTTACGGTATTCTATCACTCTACAAGAACTCCAGTGTGTCACTGTGAAATACAGAGCCTGTACCTATATCTCTGTCTCCATCTCTCTGCCTATCAATTCATAATCCTGCTGCTTCCTTTTTTCCTGTGTTCCCTGTATGTGTGATATTTGGAGAGGGTGGATTTACAACATATTTATTTCTATATCTCAACATATCTACATGCCAAGCTAAAGGGAAATGGACAAATTGACCACAGGAAGGGCTTCTTGGAGTTCTATGACAGAAACTTGCTGTGCTCAACATATAAACAGAGTCACGTATTTTCTGCTGAGCTGGAGGGAGGGTTCTATTCTTGCCTTACTGTCTCCTCACCAAAAATAAAATAAAATAAAATAAAGAGCAAACAAACAACACAGACATTTTACCTGCCCCTAGACTAGGAGTTCTTAACTTGGGGCCCATGAGCTCCCAAAGTATTAAGGGTTAGATTTTAAGGAGTCTATGAACTTGGATGGGGAAAATGTATGCTTATTTTTATTAACCTCTGACATTTAGCATTTCCTTTATTTAATTATTTCAAAGCATTATAATATATAATTTTATATATTATATTATAGTATAGTATAGTATAGTATAGTATAGTATAGTATAGGTGTGGATGAGCCTGGTTGTCTTTAGTAGGCACTTGGTGTCTTCTGTTTGGGGTTAATGAGTGAAAGGACACAGTATGTTAATAATATGGCTGGTGGGTATATTCTGCTTGGGGGTGCCTCTAATGGCCCAATATGGGGTGCCTCATGGCTGTAAAATGATGCCATACCTGTAGCAATCTCAGGACAGACAGATACATCTTGGTGCAGGGCTATTGTTCTAAGTCATGAATAGAATTATCTTACTGATTTTCATTACTTTTGGGGCTTATAAATAGATCTTGTGACCATCCTTTGTGGATCTTCAGGAGAAAATTACCATTAGATGGAGCAGTTGTTAATTGTTCTAGGACCCATGGAATTAGGCAAAGCCAGACAATTGAAATGGACAAGTAATAGAAAGCTAGTTTAGCTAGCTAGCTAGTCAATCTATAAGCACTAGGAGTAATAATAGTGCTTATATAATATTTTAAGGTTTGAAAGGTCTTGATTTGTCTAAGGTCACACTGGTAATAAATGACAGAACTGAGTTTTCCTTTCAGATGGTCTTCATTAGACTAAAGTTAGGTGACTGAGAATAGATTTCCCTACCCTTACATTTCTGATGTATATTATAACCCCCAATTTCTAAAAGACAATTACTTTCATCATCTTTCTGATTTTTGGTCTACAGAGAAGGCCTGATCATAAACATAACACCATGTATCTAGCAGTCAGGTTTTTCAAAGTACATCTTAAAAGCATTTCACTTGATATTTAATTTTACCTTTTACTTAGCCTTAAAAGGTTAAAGGACTTGCCCAAGATATCAAAAGGAACCAGTGGGACTAAATCTTCAGACTCCTGGTCTAAGTGACTTTTATGTCTTGTATTATTCCATTAATTCATTTGTTTATTTATTCATTCATTCATCCAGTCAACAAATATTTATTGAACTCTTACTATGTCCAACACACTACACTGCATGTTGGAAATCTAACTCTCATTAACTGGAAAGTGATCTAATAAGATAATTCCAGTTACTTGAATTTTTAATGGGACAGGTTTTAAAAATGAAAACAAATAAATCTTTCTTTAAAAACACCAAAACCATTTTATTCATGTAGTGAGTATGCTCTGGCACTTGGAGCCATTATTTAGGGGAACAATAATTATCCCAGAATCAAGCAAATTAGACTTCTCCCTCAAGAGTCTAGAGATACTTTTGAGGAGTTGAGATGTTTTTTTCTCTAATGCCATTGGCTAAGTCTCTGGCACTTGTGTGCCCACTATCATTAACCACTAGTAACTGGTATGTCAGTCAATTCCATTTAATTCACTAACATCAGTTAACTCTTATAAAGGGATATTTCCATCAAAGATATAGCAAGAAAAGATGTACATTTCCCCCCTACCACCAAAATCTCTGGGGAGGTTGGGCTCATGTGTAATACAGTTTCTACATAGCATTTTCCCACCAAGTTCATGTCCAAATGTGACATCACAGCCAGATAAATCTTTCCAGACTACCTTTTCTACTTTGTTTTTCTTTCCCTCAACACAGGTGATTGAATAGTGATCTTGATAGCTGGACTTTTCAAAGGCTGCCTCAGGAATTCATTAGTTTCTCAATTTGCAGGAAATGTTTCAGGGAACTATTATAACTTCTCTTCAAGGATAAGAAAACCTCTATCTAGAAGACGAACTCAAGCCATTCCCTGAATCACCAGACAATATGAACCTTCAGTTAGTAATTTGGATAGTACAGATCTGAGGTGAAAGTGGAATACTGGTTTACCAGTCTCACATGATGTTTAGTGTTTGACTGTTTTAAGCATCAGCCTTCTGGTAGAGAATAAAAAAGAGTTATGGATTATTATTTCATGTCATAAGCCTTTGTCAATGTACACTTAAGGATCTTTTGTGTTTTAAGTATTTCTTCTGTGGTAGGGGAAGGAAATAGCTATTCTCTTCCTAAACTACTTTGTATACTGAATAACTTTCTAATCCCTTTTGAGGAGATCCTAGACAAAAGTCAAACCTAAGCTTTGTGTTTTCATTTTGGGATGGGAGAATAAATACCAAAAAAAATGAAAAAATAGTGTAGCCCCTCTGTCTAGAGGCCAGACTTCCCCCAGGATTGAACCTGGTCCATGTGAGGCCAGAGCTTAGGTGCTTGCACTGGGAGAGAGTACCCCAACTTTTTGGGCCAGTGGGTTGAATGCTGTGATTTTTCTCAGGGAAAGGTGAACCAAGGGTTACAGATTGAGAAAGGGTAGATACCAAACTTGATAATAAAAACAAAGAATGAATGAATAATCAAAAAGCATTTATTAAGTGTCCAACATTCTTTTTTTTTTTGCTTTTTGGAAGGCAATTGGGGTTAAGTAACTTGCCCAAGGTCACAGGGCTAGGTTTTTTTGTTTGTTTGTTTGTTTGTGTGTGTTAAGTGTCTGAGGCCGGATCCAAACTCAGGTCCTTCTGACTCCAGGGCCAGCGCTCTACTCACTGCGCCACCTAGCCGACCCCTAACATTCTTTTAAGTACCAGGGATGTAAATAGAGAAGTGTGTTAGTCCTTGTTTTCAAGGAACTCACATTCTAATAACAGGAGACAACTTATATAGGAGGTTTCAGCTGCAAGTCAGAAGGAAAGGTCTTGTGGTTCTTAGGGTGTTAAAGAAAAATAGATGAAAATACACCTTTTAAAAACATAGTTTCCACTGATATAACCATGCCCATCCATGATGTTGAATTATTTGACAGTGAAAAGGACACTGAAGGCACAAACTTTCTTTTTTGGATGTGCAGTGGCTGTAGTTACTGAGGAGACGGGGCCTAAAGCACTCCCGGCAATAATCTCCAGGCTTTGTCTCCATAAGGGTTGCTCCTCTATATATGGGGACCATGGAGGCTGGGGGGAGGGCAAGCAGAAGTGATTTGCCCATGGTTACTGAACTAGAAGAATTGGAATAGAGATTTATCCAGGTTCCAGACTCTAAAGCTTGTGTGGCTTTCAACATGCTACTTTATATACTTTTTGTATCGAATTATGAGAGTGATGGGATCCTAAAATTTGAGGGTAAGAAGGGACCTCAGAGGCCATCTAGCCCCACTCTTACCCGAACAAACATCCCCCTCTACAAGATAACTGACTACTAGAAAGCCCATAGAATTTTCTAGCACAGATTTGCTCTATGTCAGATGATTCTGGCCCACTTGTCCAATTACAGATACCTGTCTCCTTAAGAGTCTACCCAGTGGAGCCAAGATGGTGGAGTAGAAACAGCACTTCCAAGGTGCTCTGCCCCACACAACTTCTAAACAATGTAAAAGGGGACTCTGAACAACTTCTGGAGCCCCAGCACCCACAGAACTACACAGAGAAGATAACCTCCCACTGAGGAGAACCCAGAGCCCTGTGTGAGCTGCGGTTTTAGCCCCAGGGAGGCTGGGCCAGCAGCTGGCTGGAGGGACGCCAGAACACCAGCAGCTGTGGCGATTCTAGAATTATCAGCACAGATATGCCTAGGACAAAGTGAGAGGTTAGTGCCCTGTGGACTTTGGGACCAGTATTTGGGGAACGTGTCGGCTTCCTCCCCTGGGGGCAAAAAGCTGCTGAAGAAACATGGCACAGAAGCCATTTTGCAGCATCAGTGGCGGCTCTAGCTCCTGGTCTGTGAACTGTAGAGAGATCCAGCAATCAGTCTGGGGGTTAATTGCTCTTGCTTTAAACTGCCTGGATCTGGATTGTGGTCTGGGGGGAAAGTTTGGAGTGGGTATCCAATTTGCCAGAGAGGGTGGAGGCTTTGCAGAGGCCACCCAACCTGTGGAAGTTGTGAAGACCCCATGTTTGGGCGGAAGCTCTCCTGTCTGGTGGCAGAGTCCTACTGTGGCAACAAGCCCAAAAATCAAGTAATTAAGTGGCAACATGCTTAGGCAAAAGAAACAAAATAAACAGAAAAATTCAACATTGGACTCCTATTTTAGGGGCAAAGAGGATCAAAGCATGGAGGAGGACTGTGAGGTCAAAACTCCTGCACCAAAAGTCCCAAATGAAAATACAAGCTAGCTACAGGCCATAGAGGACCTTAAGAAGCAGATAAGAGAAGTGGGGGAAAATTGGGAAGAGAAATGAGAAAGATGCAAGAAAAGTATGAAATGAGGGTCAACAGCCTGACTGAGGTAAATAACACCTTAAAAAATAGACTAACTCAAATGGCAAAAGAGGCTTAGAAAGGCAATGAGGAGAAGAATGCCTTAAAAAGCCGAATTTGCCAGATGGAAAAATAATCTCAAAAGTTCACTGAGGAGATTCACTCCTTCAGAGTTAGACTGGAGCAAATGGAAGCTAATGACTTTATGAGAAATCAAGATGCTGTTAAACAGATCCAAACAAATGAAAGAATAGAAGGCAATGTGAAATATCTCATGGGAAAAACCACTGACCTGGAAAATAGATCCAGGAGAGATAATTTAAAGATAACTACCAGTCCACTAGTCCTTCAAGCTTAATGTGAAGACCTCTACCCTAGACCATCTAATCTCTTCTGTCTATAGTATTATATGACTATGAACTTATCTCATTATTACCATTGCAGTTGCTTTGATAGGGGTAGGGAGGGAAGGAGAGATCGTGGCATATTCATTATTTTGCAATGAGATCTGGTGTTTGCAAGAAATATGTGATCTATTCTCTTTTTTCTTAGGATCAAAGATCCCAGGTCCTTTTATAAATGTAGAGATGTCCACTTAAAACATTGGTGTTACAAGATGATTTTAATAACACAAACCCTTTTAATCTCACATATATTTTATATTATTTTTAGTTTATGACATTATTTCATAGAATTCACCTTATTTTATCTTTGTAATTACATTGTGAGGTTCATAAGATGGGCATCATTGTCCCTGATTTACACAAGTGCACTAAATAAAATTTTACTCTAGAGCTATTATAATTTAGGAGAAAATAGGAATGTAGGATCTAGAGCTGGAAGGGAAACTTAAGACAGCATTCCATTCCAATCCCCTTATTTTAAAGAGGAGGCTGACTTGTGACAAGGTAAGGGCTTGGCCAAGGTTATACAGATTGTAGGAAGTAGAGGTGAGTTTAGAACCAAGAATCCTTGATTCCAAATTTCATTTTCTTTCCATTATGCCACCTTGTGCTCTGGTCATCACACTCTTAATCCATGTAATAAAAAAGGGGTTATTGCAAATCATATGCTGACTCCAGGAAAATAACAATGTTTGTTTTATAACTTTCTAGCAGTGCTACCACAATAGTTTCAGTGGGAGAAGATGATACCAAGGATGTTGTGCCTCATTTTGCATGAATCTTAAGATTTTACAAAGACATCTGTTATATGCTTAGGGATTCTTTTTCTTTCTTTCCCTTTTTCTTTTCTTTTTTTCTTAACTAGTAGCTCCGAGATGTGTTGGCTAGTTAATAGCTGCTGAGATCGCACATCTACTAAGTTAATGAGGGACAGCAGGGAGGTGTTTCAACCCAGGCACAAGGGTGATTCATGACAAATTTTGACTTTTTCCCAGGCCCAAATTACAGTCAGGATAAAACAACCTGTGTACATCATAGGCAATTTAAGAGAGCCTTGGGCAATGCCTAGTGGGTAATCATTTTAACAATAAATGAAATCCAAAGCATTCAACATTATTTAATTGTTCAGTCATTCAATGACTATTTGTAGTACAGTGACTGGGGGGTAGGTTCCATGATAATAGATGTTTCCTGTCCTTGAGGCATTTGTAATTTTGGTTGGAGAAAATGAAGTATGTCTACTGATAAATTCTTTGACTCTTAGAATGAGCTATGATCTCACGGTGTAGGTCCTGCCTGGGATCAACTGCTCTCCATTCTGGTGGATTCTCTATCCCACCTTCAATATGTTGTTTGCCTATCAGCCCTGTAGCACCTCGATTCATCAAATAATTGGCCTGTACCACTTATCTGCTCATACTTCTGGTAATGGTAATTCTTTTCTTGGATGCTCCAGTTTGTGGTGGTTATACTCTCATCATGGTTCTGTATCCTTCAGGCATTGATTCAACCACTCAACAGTGCCATTCACAGTCACAAGATCTGGAAGAGAATTCAGAGACCAGCTAATTTAAATCTTATTTATCTATAAATCAAATCCAATCTAATTCAGTCTCATCCAATTCAATATATGCTAAGAATCTGATTATATATGTGAGTGTGTGTGTGTGTGTGTGTGTGTGTGTGTGTGTGTGTGTGTGTACTATACGAGGTAGGCACTGGGGGAGATGAGATTTAGATATGATAGAGTCCCTGTCATCATAGAGTTTAGCATTCCAGAAGAAATTAGGTAAAAAAAAAGAAGCAGGGAATACAATGACAAATGTTGCTATTTTACAAGTTTGCCTGAGTCCATTCTGCCAGCAAATACCCATATGCCTGTTTGCATACTATCACAACCTAGGCCCCATCCACCTGGCTAAAGTGCTCTATCCTTAGTAATTCACTGTAGAGATTTATCTATGTTTGGTAAGAGAAATAAGTGTGTTGAAGTTTAAGGGTGCTCGAGACCCCAAAATGCCAAAATGCTGGGTCCTGCCAAATGAATTTGACTCAAATCTTCTCTCAGCCAGAGTAAAGCAAAGTTTATTAAAGATTTACCTTCATGGGTAGACTCTTAAGGAGCCTTGCTACCTGTGATGCTTGTTTTGGACAAGCAGGCCAGAATAATCTGACAGAGACTGAGCCTGTGCTAGATTGAATTCTCAGCCCCATCATGGAGGCAAAATGGATCTAAAATACAGAAAGATTGTGGGAGGATTTAGGGATCATCTAGAGGTAGAGTTTGGGGAGGGTCTTGAGAAGGAGTCTAAGGAGGATCTTGAGGGGGACTGAGGTCAAACTCCACTAATGAAATTAAGGTGAGAAATAGCTGAAGGCTACCTGGAGATGACAGACAATGGTCAGCTAGGCCAGTTCAAGAGTGTAACAAATTGATTTGGGTATAGATATTTTGATAGAATCAAGGGTGGGAAGTAGATGGACAATGGAGGGGTAGGCTTGGTTAAAAGTAAGAGATTTGGACCTAGGATAATGGAAGGCTTATGGCCTCAGGCAAATGCCTCATCTACTGGAAAGATTTAATCAGAGTTGAAGGGGTTTCCCAGAGCCTACACCCCATCAAGTGGACCATCTTTGTTCTTTAAATAATGATCTAATATGAAACTCACCCTCTGAATGACAACTGCTTATTATTGGAAAAACTATTAAATTAGTTAGCTTTAGTTTTTTAAGGAACACTGTTGATGAGGAGGTAGGCCCAAAGTTAGACTGAATCCATGAGCATTAGGCAAATATCTTTTAGCAAACTCTGAAATTCTAAAGGCAAAATAAATTTTCTTAATTTACAATGTCTGATAATGCTGCAAAAGAAATCAGCTCTTTAAGGAACAAGAAGTTGTAAGGTCATAAATGGATTAAGAGCTGAGGGACTTTTGAGGTCATCTACTCTCTCCCACCTCTTGACAGCTGAGAAAACTATGGGCCAAAACGGTTAAGTGATTTGCCAAAGACAGTAAATAGGACAGCAAAATTGGATCTCAGGCCCCATCACTCCAAGCTGAGTCATCCAAATTCAGTATTCTTTCTGTCATCTGTTTGCCTGGCAGACACTGCAGCAAAGAATGCTGCTGACCAGTTGACTATCCTGGCTCCTCTACTCCCACAGCTCCCTGATTCCTTCACACCTTCATACAGCCCTTGGGAACAGGCCCTTGCTAAGGAAAGGGGATACTCTCTTTCCTCCTCTGGGTGGTTTCAAACACCCTCAGGACAACATCTCATTCTAGAGGAAAGTCAATGGAAGCTTCTTTTTGGCTTACACAAGGCCACACACCTAGGAAAGAATGCCCTCCAGTTTCTGATAAAGCCCATTTTTACTGGCAGTAAGCTAGGAGAAACCATCAGACAAGTCTTTCGGGCCTGCCCAACTTGTGCTCAGGTGAATCTTGAAGGGGCAGTCAAACCTCCTCCCCTTTTAAAACCTGTTCAGAGGAGGGGTACCTACTCAGGTGAAGACTGGCAGATAGATTTTACACATATGCCCCCATGTAGGGATTTCAAATTTCCTTTGGTTTTTGTTGGCACCTTTACTAATTGGGTAGAAACTTGCCCTTGCAGAACTGAAAAGGCTCAGGAGGTATCAAAGTTCCTATTATAGGAAATCATACCTTGTTTTGGCTTGCCTGGCTCCTTACAGAGCAACAATGGCCCAGCTTTTATTTCACAGATAACCCAGGCAGGGGCCTGGGTTTCATATTAGATCATTATTTAAAGAAAAAAGATGGTCCACTTGATGGGGTATAGGCTCTGGGAAACCCCTTGAACATTTAAAATCAATTACCACCTCCTCTCAGCCTGGAATCCAAAATCCTCTGGCAAAGTAGAGAAAATGAACCATACCCTTAAGTGGGTCCTTACTAAGCTATGCATAGAAACCTAAGTAGATTGGGTTAAAAATCTCCCCATTGGGCTGCTCAGAGTCCGAATCAAACCTTGGGAAAATATCAAGCTTAGTCCCTTTGAACTCATGTATGGGAGGCCCTTCCTAACCTCTGACATCCTGGTGGACCCAGAACAGCATTTAATTACCCAATTTGCAACCCAATTAGGAGCTGTCAGGAATGCTCTGACTGAATATGCCAAAAAGTATCTCCCCAGATCTCTTGGAAATGAAAAGGAGTGTCCTGCTGCAGTACAACCTGGAGACTGGGTCTACTTAAAGTTATGGAAAACCCAAAAGGGAGAACAGTTAGATATTAAATGAAAGGGACCCTACTGAGTCATACTCACACTCCAACAGCAGTAAAACTTGAAGGTCTCCCCAGGTGGACTCATAATTCTAGGATTTAACCAGTACCACTTTTTGCTTCCCCCCAGACTCCAGAATATACCGGTTAGCCATTTGGGGACCTCAAGCTAATGTTTAGAAAGGTCCCAGCCCCCTCTAGCAAAAAGGATAAAAAGAGGTGAAATTTTAACTGCCCTTTTTCTTTTGGCCTTGACACAGTCATCTTTAATTTCTACCAGGGAGATGCTCTTTTATCTACTTTTTTTTTTTGTTTTTGGTGCCTGTTTGGTTTTTGTTTGCTTAACAGGTTTGTCTCCTCCAGGGTTCAAGCCATCAACTTCTGGATGACTGCTAAGGCTATGCAAATCTCAGACTGAATCCAAGTTCTCCAGCCCACTGGATCTGGTATCATTCATGTTCTGGAGTCTGACCCATTGAATGTGAAGTCTGACCCCCTAGAACAGGATCCAGAGAGGCAGGGACAGCTCTACGCCCCTTGCCAGCAGGAAGCACTTTCAGAAGCTGAGACCTTTGTCCTTTACCCCAAAAGAATTTGGGTCCCATGTGTTTGAGTGGGGAATGATGAGGTATGGGTCCTGGGAGCCCTCTCTAGCTCTCCTTGGGTCCTTGAGGTTCAGGTTCTGGGAACCTCCCATGGACTCTGGATTAAATTGTCTCATTTTATGAGTCATTTGCATGAGGCAATAAGCCTTACATTGTGCCTAGTTACTAACTGCTAACTACTAGCCTAGCCATCCATTGTTCATCTACTTCCCACCCTAGAGCCTATCAAAATAACTGGCCTAGCCCACCACTATATGTAGCCTCCAGCTACTTCCCACCCTTAATCACTTATTGACCTCATTAACTCCTCCTGAAGACCCAAACTCCTCCTCTAGACCACCCCTAGATTCCTCCCACAACCTTCTGTATATAAGACCTCATCCTGTCTTCATGTTTCTGAGAGTACCATAGAATGCCATAGAATAGTGAGAACACCATAGAATTTTCTAGCACAGACTTACTTTGGGTATAATGCAAGTCACCTTTTAATAAATTTTACTTTTCTTTGGCTGAAAAGACTTGAGTGGAATTCATTTGGCAGGACCTGGCGTGTTGGTATTTTGGGGTCTCCAGAGCAACCCTAACCCTTTTCAGGGGTAACCTCTTCATATATAATACTTCACAGAGTCAGTTAAGTGGTATGTAGGATGGAGTAATGGACTTGGAGTTAGGAAGACTTGAATTCAAATATAGCCTTCGATATTCTCTAACTATGTGACTCTGGGCAAGCCACTTAACCTCTGTCTATCTCAATTTTCTCAACTATAAAAGGGGATAATTAATAACATACTTCTCAGATTGTGTGAAAAACAAATGAGATAATAATTGTAAAGTATCACTTGACAATGCCTGGTTTATAATAGGCATTTAATAATTGCTTGTTTCCTTTCTTCTTTTCTCCCTTCCTACCTTCCTTCCTTTTTTTTCTCTTTTGTTTCCTTCTTCCCTCTGTTCTTTTCTTCTCTCCTTCCCTCCTTTGTTTCTTCCCCTCCTAGTTAGAAAGTACTTTATCCACATTATTTCATTTTCAAAATAACCTTGTGGTGCAAAAGTGACTCAGATCATTTGTTTGATCTCTTCCATACATCTTATCACTATCTACTTTGTGTTATAATTGTATACAAATCTCTTTCCTCTAAAGTCCCTCCTCAATGCTTCATTAGGATATGGAGGTCATACTGCCTTTTTAAAGGCTTTGCTATCAGAAGGCAAACTCTTCCAGGCCTTATTAAACTAATAAAGACTTTGGGTATAAGCTCAAGGCTCAGTACAATTCCAAGAAGGCTTATCATTAAAAGTCCTACTGCCAAGACATTTTTTGGACACACTGATTCATAACATTTGCTAATGGAAGGAAAGCCTGTGATTTGTATAAGTGTCATTACCCCCCCCCCTTTTTTTTTTTTTTGCTTTTTGGAGGGCTATTGGGGTTAAGTAACTTGCCCAAGGTCACACAGCTAGGTTTTTGTTTGTATGTGCCTTAAGTGTCTGAGGCCTGATCTGAACTCAGGTCCTTCTGACTCCAGGGTTGAAGGTCTACTCACTGGGCCACCTAGCCACTCAGGTGTCATTACCTTAATAGATTACAAGCTCCCTGAAGGCAAAGGAAGTAGTATGATACCTTGAATGTGTTAGACTCTGAATAAATACTTGCTGAATTGAATTGAAGCATGGAATCTCAGGCTTGGGAGGGACCTCTGAGGCCATCTAATTCCTTTTCTACCTAGAGAATGGAAAATTTTGTTTTGGAGCAACAAAGACTTCCTGACAATTTCACCTACCCACCGCCACTCATTCCAACATTCCCTGAATACCATTTATCAATTGTCCTAAGGAGGACTGTGTTCAGTTGCGTGCTGATAAGTGTTTAACATTTGACTTTCACCAGCAACGCACTTTAAAGTTCAATCTGAATTATTAGCAGTTTCTCCACTACTTTCCTAAGTCTAGCTAATAAGCAAAGCAATGAGATCCAACCTTGATTTGTAGCATTTGCTGATTTCTAAGGTATAAGTGCTCATGCTGAAAACTGAATAAGTGGCTTTTGAGAGCCTATATGAGCTTACTCCAGAACATCCATATGTCCTCTACTGTTGATGATATGGTACCAATGTCAACAATTTTCTTTGACCAAGGCATAGTCACCTTTTGAGGTTGACTTTGTTTACATTGTTTTAGATCTTGTGTAGATAGTTCTCTTGGCTCTGCTTTTCTTCACTCTATCACTACACACATTTTTCTCATTCTTCATTCCTTATAGTTCAGTAATATTCTATTATACTCACACTGAAATTTATTGGGTTATTCTCTGAGCACACATTTTTGTTTCCAAGCTTTCTGTTATGTCAAATAATGCTGCTATACATATTTCTGTACATATGGGTCTTTTTTTGTCAATAACCTTCTTAGCATATGTTCCCAGTTAATGAATCTCTGGGTTTTTATATGCATAATTAAGTAACTTTTCTTGAATGCAAATGTTACTATACCCATCTTACAGATAAGGAGTCTGAAACTCAAGGATTATTCAAAGACACAAGATGTTTAAACAAGGTCTCCTGACTTGAAGTCAAATATTCCACAATCAGTTGAGTAGCACTTATCAAATCCTTACTATGTTCCATATACTATGATCTTTTCATTAAATCCTGGACCCTCTCTTAAAAATCTGATAATTTTACTGAGCCAGAACTCTAGGTTCCTGCAGATGAAGAAAGGACAGTAAAAGGACAGGGACAGATGCTTGTGGGGATGTCATGTGGTTACCTTTGTCTCAGCAGATGGTTTTATGGGGTGGTAGACATGATGTGCCCATGATATTCTACATGTGGATGTTTTTTCAAAGAAGGGTAGAAATTTAGCAGGTGAAGAGGTAGAGGGAGGGCATTCTAGGTATAGAGACAGGGCAAGCAAAGGCATAGAGGTGAGAGAAGGATCTTAAAATGCTTTAAATTGTAGTTAAAATTTAAATTCAAGAAACAGATTGATACAAAGTTGAATAGTAGCATTCTGGGGAAAATATATTATGATGAATGAAATCTTCTTGAAAATGGAAGACACTTTCTGTCATTCTAGGTAGATTATACTGATCTAACTTCTATTCCCTAGCCCCAGTCAACTAGAGCTCAACCATCTTAATATCTGACATTCTCACTGATTTATTAAAGAGAGAGCATTGCCCCATTGGCTAAAGATTAGAAGGTAAGTAGGGGACTGATATGGTCCATAGATAACTAATGATGGAAGAGTCTCTAGAAGATTATTCCTTCAACCTCCTCCTTTTTACAGATAAGAAATTGATGCCTAGGTTTGTGAAATGACTTGCCTAGGGTCACGCAACTAATTAGGGGTAGAGTTTACACTTAAATCTGAATTTTCCTTAGTCTTAGTAAGATGTTAATTTCTGTTATATTGAATATTGCATCTCAAAGCCTGAGTGGCTAGACATTTGTTCCATAATATTTCAGTTCACCTCTCACAAATTATTCTCCCCAAGCTAGGGTACAGAGCAGTGTGAAATCATTTCCTCAGTCCCTTGGATTCCTCTTGGAATGATGTCTGTGCTTTGGGACTTGTTGAGTTCTTTAGGACGCTTTCCCTGATTCCGTGTTCTAATAACATCTTTCTACCTTGGACTTCCCATAGTCACTTTGTTCTGTTCTTCTAGAATTCATGTTTTCTGATGCCTCTAGCTGTGAACTGCAAAGGTCAGAATCATGAGACCTTTCTGTATAAGCAGGTGGTTCTAGTTGTGTCAAAGTTCATGAAATCGGAGGCAGCATAACTTAATGGATAGAATGTGGGCTTTAGAATCAAGATCTTGGTTAAAATCCTTCCCCTTGCATATACAGTCCTAGACAAGTCACTTTTTCACTGTTTCCCAGGCAGCTCTCTAAGATCTAAATATCAGTGTGTGTAATGGCCAATGGAGGTTGAAAAAGTTTCCTTAATTGTTTTAGACCTTGTGTAGATAGGACTTGAACTCAGGACTTCAATACCTACCTTCAATGGGAACCTCCTCTAAAACTCACCCCAAATGGTTATCTAGTTCCATCCTGAAAACCTCCACCATCAGAGAACTCAATTTGGTATGGCAAAAAAGAGTCAATGAATTTAGAATCCTCAGACCTGAGTGTGAATTCCACCTCTGATGATTCCTAGTTATGTTATCAAGGTCTAGTTCTCAAACTCAGAAACTCAGTTCCCTTACCAGTAAAATGGGTGTAATAATGTTTTCATTACCTATCACTTGAGTTGTTGTGAGGAAGACACTTTGTAAACCTTTAAACAGTATAGAAATATAAGTCATTCTTCCCCAAAATAGGTCTCATGGCTAAATGTTCTTCGTCCTCTGGAACCTAAATTTGCCTCTCAGTAACTTCTACTCAGTGCTCCTAGTTGTAATGGTAATGGAATTTAAAGATCCCCTTGTATTGACTTGGTTTTCAGGTTAAATGTTAAAGCCCAGAACTTGTGAATCCCATTTGTAGGATGGACTTGTTGACTTAAAGAGAAGGGGTTGAACTTGGAGAAGCTGGTGCAGTGGATTTAGAGAGAGGGGCCCAAGGAGAGAGAGGTCCAAGCAGAGAAAGGCCAGAAGAACTTTTGGGAGCATCATCGTGGAGGGAGGGGGGGAGAGAGAGAGAGAGAGAGAGAGAGAGAGAGAGAGAGAGAGAGAGAGAGAGAGAGAGAGAGAGAGAGAGAGAGAGAGAGAGAGAGAGAGAGGGAGAGAGATGGAGAGGGAGAAGAGAGAGAGAGAGAGAGAGAGAGAGAGAGAGAGAGAGAGAGAGAGATGGAGAGGGAGAAGAGAGAGAGAGAGAGAGAGAGAGAGAGAGAGAGAGAGAGAGTGAGGAAGAGGGAGAGGGAGAGAAAGAGAGAATTGCTGGGGGCCAGAGTTCCTGAGAGAGAGAACTGCCAGCTGAAGCCACATGGACTCCTGAAGGCCAGTTGAAGCTGCTCATGACTTTTGAGAATTGCTACCCAGAGCTGCTGAGAACTGAGGAGGCATGACTGTGGTGCCAGTGTTTTTTATGTCTGTTTTGATGTTACCTTGCCAGATTTGTCTGCTGATAAAGGACAGTACTGTTGTTGCAGAGATCCTGGAGCCTTGCTATTGGTTCAGAAGCCCTGAAGGAAGCTTTTCTTGTTTGTTTACAGAAATCCTTGAGGAGGGTCTTGCTGATGTTTTCAGGGGTCCTGAGACTATTCTTCAGTCAGAGAGTGAATTGATGAGGATGCTGGCAATGTACATTGTCACTTTGTTAAGCTTTGTCTCCCCAGGAACCGAGATTGCTGAAAACTTGTCTCAGGTCAAGATGAAGAAAAGACCTCTCCTTGGGTATTGAATGCTGTGATGATATTGTAACCTTGTTGTGGCATAGGGGTAGATGCCCTTTGTGCTTTCCATTGCCCCTTTGAGAGTGTGCTTAGTGGTGATGGATGGTATTGTAATTCAGTTGTGATCCAGGGGTGGAAAGCTTTTGACTTTTATACTTTGTGACTGACCAAATGAATATTCTTTGTTTATAATTGGAAACTAATCTCCAGTTGAATAGAGAGAAGACTTTGTGATTGACTAAATGAATGTACTGCCCAAGTGTGGAGTACTTGGACCTTAGTACTTTGTGAATGAATTTAGAACTTACAAAATGACTGAATTAGCTTATATTTTGATTTTGATTTTCTGTGAATGTTTTGCCTTAATCTGTCACTGAATAAATGAAGTTTGCTATGCTCGTAATCTGAACCTGGAAGTTGCTTGTGCTTGGCATTACATTATGGTATAGTCAGCAGGATTACAAAGCAAAGTCCTTTATTTGTTCCAGGATCCATGGCCATTTAGATTGAGATTGTAAGGCCAAGGATCCTGGTGTTATGGTAATGGGAATCTGAAGATCTTCCCCGCCCCTTGGCTCCTTGATAGGCTTAAATGAATCTGAGAACCTTTCTTGATTTGAAAATATACTCTGCCCCCTAATAGGCTGAATATGGTCACATGGAGCCTGTGGCAGGAGGCTTTTTTTTTTTTTTCAGGAATGCCCACACCTTGTTACTTTGTGATTGGGCAGTAGGTCAAGAGGGTTGTGACATTCTCTGAGCCAGGAGAAGGCTATATATACCCTGATGTGAGATTTTGCTTTGGGGCTTACTTTGGGAAGAGTTATGTGATTTGACCAGATGAGACTCTGGGCAGCTATTGAGCCCCCCAGCTTTGAAAACCCAGATGTTGGTGCTTCCCTCTCTGGTAACTAACTAGGTATGGATGTAATGGTCAGACAGCTGGAAGCCCTGTATGCTGAAGTGTTATTTTCTGTAGTAACTTCTGTTTGTATTCTCTGAAGTTCAGGGTACTGACTTTTTCTCTTGAACTAGGTAAATGATATATGTTTGATTAAAGTAAGATTGTTAACCCATTTTGAGTTGCTTTCCTTTAGAAACGTAGATCCAAGAACCTGTGCTAGCAGCCATCCTGGGTATGCTAGGGTGCTTGCTCCTATACTAGTACTTCCACAGAATCACATGCTCCAGGGAATGTAATCCCCATTACAAGAGAATCATAGAATTTGAGAGTTAAAAGGTACCTCAGATGCTCTCTGGTCCAATTCATACCTGAAAGGAATCCCAACTTAAACAGGTCTGACAAGAGATCATATAGTCTTTGCTTGACAACCTCCAAGAAAGGAAATGACAATTAATTAAGCCACCCCATTTAACTTTTGGGAAATTTTAATTGGCAGGAAGATTTCCAGACTTCAAGCCTAAATTGGCCTCTTTACAGCTTCCACTCCTTGCTCCTGGTTCTGCCTTCTGCCTTCTGAGGTCAAATAGGACAAATTTAATCTTTCTTTCATGTGACAGCCCTTCAAATACTTGACAGTAAGTAACTGGTCCTTCTTAAGTACTCTAGGCTAAATGGCCCTTATTCCTTTAGCCAGTGTTTATATGCCATGGTTTACAGCCCTTTATCATTCATTTCACCCAGCCATTCACTTCATAACATAGCTTGATGCTCCTCCTAAAATGTGTGTGGGGTGGTCTAACCTCTGCAGTTTATAATGGGACTATCGTTTCCTTGAAATGATTACTAAAGTCTTTCAAAACATTCTTTCCAAACTTTTGGGCAAGGAAGAAGGGTGGAAGCAGTTCCTTTGTGCAGGAGTAGGAACGAATTGGTAAGAACTACAGTCTAGGAAAAGAAAACCTTCCTTGTCACACCAATGGATCTTCAAAAGAGAGGCTGTGTTTTGGTTGATGTATCGGCCAGAAGATCATAGGATCATAGATCTGGAGCTGAGAGGGACCAAAGAGACCATCTAGTCATAGATGAGAATACTGAGACTCAGAAAGATTAGATGACTTGATCAGTGTCACAAAGGTAGTAAGCAAAAGAGAAAGGATTTAAAGGCAGGTCTCCTGACAGACAAGAGATAAATTTTCAAAGAAATCTGTTATTTTCACAGATTTCTCTCTTAGATTAATCCATTTTAAGACTGACTTTTAATAGGTCCAGCAAGTATATAGATACACCCCTTCTCTCTTGCCCAACATGTGTACACACACACACACACACACACACACACACACACACAGAGCTAATTATGACACAAAGAGCTCTCTGGAAAGGACAGTTAATTGGTTCTAAAAATATCCTGATCAACAAAAGGCAATGAGACACTTGTCTGAGGTTCTGAAGAGTCAGCAGGAATGTATACCCATGAATTCTCAGTTGCAAAGTAAACCTTTATTTCCCTACAGCATGCTTTATAGCATCATAAAAAAGAAGGAAGTCAATAGTGCTATCTAATATAAATGTAGCTAGAAAAAAATACTTTACTGATTCAATATTACTTGAAGGGCAATGGAAAATCAGAATGTGCCCTTACCCAAAGTTGGAGGACCTTGGAGATACTAACTCCAGCTTCCTTGATGCCCCTAAAATGATGAAATAGTTGTTTTAAAGTTCATGGAGTTCTTTTCCCTCCCTTATGTATATATGTTATTCCTTCAAACTAAGAAAACTTTTGACAGTTGATCTGTAAAATAAAGAGATTGGGTTAGATCACTGGAATTCTAAATCCAAAGACCACGACGTTGATGTATTGGATTATGGAGATTCTGCTGTGGCTCCCAATCTCCTTTTGATGATTATCAAATAATCAACTCTTAGATGGCGGAGTAGAAACAGCTCATCCAAGCCACTCTGCACCCAGATTCCCCCCAAACTATGTAAAAGGGGACTCTGAACAACTTCTGGAGCCCCAGCACCCACAGAACAACACAGAGAAGCTAACCTCCCGCTGAGGACAGCCCAGCAGCCCTGCAGGAAGGAACCAGCAGCGCGCAGAGCACGGGGAGCCGAGCCGAGCGGAGCCCAGGTCCCCGTGAGCTGAGGTTTTAGCCCTAGGGCGCCAGGGCCAGCAGCCGGCTGGAGAGACCCCAGAACACCAGCAGCTGTGGCGAATCCAGAATTATCAAGATAGACATGCCTAGGACAAAATGAGAGGTTAGTGTCCTATGGACTTTGGGACCAGTATTTGGGGAATGTGTCAGCTTCCTCCCCTGGGGGCTAGAAGACGCTGAGGAGACATGCCATTTTGTAGTTTTCAGTGGCAGCTCCAGCTCCTGGCCTGCGAACTGTAGGGAGAGCCAGCGATCAGTCTTGGGGGGTAATTGCTCTTGCTTTAACCTCCCTGGATCTGGATTGTGATCTAGGGTGGAAGTCATGGGTGGGTTTACCGCTTACCAGAAATGGAAGCTATCCCACACACGTTCGGGACGAAAATTCCTCTATCTGGCCTTAAAGCCATAGTGTGGCAACAAGCCCAAAAGTCAAGTAATTAAGTGGCAACATGCCAAGGCAAAGGAAACAGAAAAATGCAACCCTAGACTCCTATTTTGGGGGCATAGAGCGGGAAAAGGACTGTGAGGTCAGAAGTCCTGCTCCAAAAGCCCCAGGGGAAAACATGAGTGGGTTGCAGGCCATAGAGGACCTTAAGAAGGACTTTAAAAATCAAATAAGAGAAGTGGAGGAAAAATTGGAAAGAGAAATGAGAAGGATGCAGGAAAAGTATGAAATGAGGGTCAACAGCCTGACTGAGGAAAACAACACCTTAAAAACTAGACTAACTCAAATGGCAAAGGAGGCCCAAAAGGGTAATGAGGAGAAGAATGCCTTAAAAAGTCGAATTTGCCATATGGAAAAAGAATCTCAAAAGTTCACTGAGGAGATTCATTCCTTCAGAGTTAGAATGGAGCAAATGGAAGCTAATGACTTTATGAGAAATCAAGATGCTGTTAAGCAGATCCAAACAAACGAAGGATTAGAAGGCAATGTGAAATATCTCATGGGAAAAACCACTGACCTGGAAAATAGATCCAGGAGAGACAATTTAAAAATTATTGGACTACCTGAAAGCCATGATCAAAGAAAGAACCTAGAAATCACCCTTCAAGAAATTCTCAAGGAAAATTGCCCTGATGGTTTAGATCCAGAGGGCAAAATAGAGGTTGAAAGAATCCACCGATCACTTCCTGAAAAAGATCCCAAAAAGAAAACTCCCAGGAATATTATAGCCAGGTTCCAGAATCCCCAGATCCAGGAGAAAATACTACAAGCAGCCAGGAAGAAACAATTTCAATATTGTGGAAACACAATCAGAATAGCCCAGGACCTGGCAGCTTCTACACTGAGGGATTGAAGGGCATGGAATATGATATTCCAGAGGGCAAAAGATCTGGGAATGAACCCAAGGGTCACCTACCCAGCAAAACTGAGTATTTTGTTTCAGGGGAAAATATGGTCATTCAGTGGAATAGAGGACTTTCAAGCATTCTTGAGGAAAAAACCAGAGTTGAATAGAAAATTTGACATCCAGACACAAGAAGTAAGAGATGCCTGAGAAGGTAATCAGGGAAAAGAAATCAAAAGGAACTTATCAAAGTTGAACTGTTTACATTCCTATATGGAAAAGCAATAACAGTGACTGATGATATCTTTCTCACTATGAAAATAATGGAAGAAGGGTGTGTGGTCATATGAATACATATGTGAATGTGTGTGTGTATGGTTACAGTTATATATGGATAGAGGGCATAGGTTGAATTTGTTGGGAAGGGAGAATACTCAAGGGATGAAATTATGAGGTGAGAGAGGAAAGTGGCAAGAGAAGATGGGGAGAGACAGGATAGGGTAAACTATCTCATGTAGAAGAAGCAAAGGGAAGTGGTTGCAAGGGAGGGGGAGAATAGGAAGGCAAAAAAGGCAAAACCACAGTCACATTGAATTTGGTTCAGGAAGAAAATGACATACATACTAAATGGGATATCTCAACCTGCAGCAGAATAGGGGGAAGGGGGACGAGAGGAGGGATGATGGATGGGAGGGCATCCTTGGGGGGAGGGGAGGTTGGAAGTACCCACTATAGAAGAGGGACAGGATCATGTAGGGAATGGACCAGGTGGGGGGTGGGATGATTGGGAGGGAATTATAAGCAGCCTTGTACAATATATCTACTATGATAATGTTTTGCATAGCTAGACATGTACAACATATACTGAATTACTTATCTCCCAAGAGGGAATGGGTGACAAGGGAGGAAGGAAATGCATCTGAAATTCGAGGTCTTAACATTAAATGTTTCAAATATATATAAATACTATTATTAATACTCTTTTGCTTATAATTGGGAGATAAGATGTGCAGGCATTGGGACACAAGATTCACCTTCCTCTAATGGAAAAGTCGAAGGGGGTATGGGAGAAGGTATGGGAGAGAGCAGATTGGAGGAAGCGATATCTTGTGGGACTGCTATTCTGGGAGGTTGGGTAGGGGAATAACGGGGGGAAAATGATTGTAACTCAAAATCTGGTGGAAACGAATGATGTGAAACAGAAGTTAATAAAGCATTTGTTTAAAAAAATAATCAACTCTTTAAGACTAACCATACAGAAGCACAAAATCACAGAACTGGAAGGCACTTAGCGGCTATCTCCACCAATCAGGAATACCCTCTGCAACATTCTTGATCAACAACTAGGTCAGACAACCTGGCCTTTTAAAGCAGGGGATTCACTGTGTCCTTTGACAGCCCAGTCTATTTTGGGATCCTTAATCATTAGGAAGTTTTTTTTTCTGCATAGAACTTAAATCTGACTGGGTGACTTCCACCCATTCCTTCTAGGTCTGTTCTCTAGAGCTGAAACCAAGGCTAATTCTTCTTCTACATGTTTCCCAATAAGTCTTTTCTTTTCTGAGATTATAATTATTATAATATAATTATTATAATCAGCCAATTCTCTAGGGAGCTCAGGTCCAACTCCTGCCAACCTTCTCAATGTAATTAGGGATTGTTCCTTTCCATATGTTTGGTGGTCTGGTCAGATTGGGCTATTCATTGTTCTTTACATGAGACATGCCATTTCTCATCTCTCTGCCTTTTCACAGGTCATTCCCCATGCCTGGAATATTCTTCCTTACTTCTGCCTCTTACAATCCCTAGTTTCTTTCAATGTTCAGCTCAAATGCTACTTTCTAACACTGGAACTGTCCTCCTAGCTCCTAGTGCTTCTCTGAAATCATCTTGTATATACTTTTCAATTCAATTCAATTCAATAAACATTTATTTTACTACCTACCAGGTATTGTGCTAAGCACTGGGGATACAAAAAAGAAAAATAAAGACAATCCCTGCCACCAATGAGCTTACAATCTAATGGGGGAAGACAATATAAAAAAAGGAAACTGGAATGAGGGAACACTCCAGTAAGAGGCCTTCTTACCTTGGAATATCCCCCAGTGAGGCCCATTCTATCTTCTCTCATTGGTGAGTTCCTCTTGGAGCCTCCATTTTGTGAAACTTCCCTTTATTTTCTTCCTGGATCTCTTCCTCACTACACATTTTTTTTGGAGGGGGGAAGGCAAGGCAATTGGGATTAAGTGACTTGCCCAAGGTCACATAGCCAGTAAATGTGTTAAGTGTCTGAGCCTGGATTTGAACTCAGGTCCTACTGATTCCAGGGCTGGTGCTCTATTCACTGTACTACCTAGCTGCCCCTTTCCTTACTATAGCAACTTGGTTCCTCTATTTTTCCCTCTACCCCTTTTCAGCTTTGTGTGTGTGTGTGTGTGTGTGTGTGTGTGTGTGTGTGTGTGTGTGTGTGTTTTCTTTCTCCTTTAGAATGTAAGTTCCTTGAGGGCAGAAACTATCTTTTGTTTTATCTTTATTTTTATATCCTCCTCACTTTTCACAGCTGCCTGACACAAAATAAGCATTTAATAAATATAATCTTATTTCCTTCCTATTTTCCTTCCTGATCTGTATTCATCCTCCAGGCTCTGACTACTTTATTTTTTAAAATATTTTTTGGCTTTATTAATTTGTTTGTTTACTTTTAGTTTACAAGTTTCAATTCCATAATTCCTTGAGTTTCAAATTTTCTTTCCCTCCCTCCTCTCCACCTCCCCCCTTCATGACGTTATACAATCCAGTATAGTATAGGATCTGCAAATACTTTCACATTAGACATTAGTCAGGTTACAAAGGTGGATTGTGCTAGATAGAATGAAAAATGGTAAAGAGGAAATAAAACCAAACAATAAAAAGAAAAAGATCAAGTAGTTTGCTTCAATCAGGATTCAAACTCAGTTCTTTCTGGTTCTTTCTCTGGATGTAGACATCTCTCTCCATCATGAGTCTTTTGGGATTGACTTATATCACTGCACTGCTGAGAAGAGTCCAGTCTGTCATAGTTGGTCATCACACATATGTTGTGTCTGTGATTGTATACAAATTTCTCCTGGTTCTACTCTTCTCATTCAGCATCAGTTTGTATAAGCCTCTCTAGGTAAATATGAAGTTCATCTTCTCCTTGTTTCTTATAGCACAATAGTATTCAATTACATGCATATACACAACTTGTTCAGCCATTCCCCAATTGATGGGCACCCCCTTAATTTCCAGTTCTTTGCAACAACAAGAAGAGCTGCTATAAATATTTTTGTACATATGGGTCTTCCTCCCACTTCTATGATCTCTTTGGGATATAACCTTAGAAGTGGTATTGCTGGGTCAAAGGGTATGGAATATTTATAGCCCTTTGGGCATAATTCCATATTGCTCTCCAGAATGGTTGGGTCAGTTCACAACTCCACCAGCAATGCATTAGTGTTCCAATTTGCCTACATCCTCTCCAGCATTTGTCATTTTCTGTTTTGTCATCTTAGCCAATCTGACTGGTGAGATGTGCTACCTCAGAGTTGTTTTGATTTGCATTTCTCTAATCAATAGTGATTTAGAGCATTTCTTCATATGCTTTTAGATACCTTTAATTTCTTTCTCTGAAAACTGCCTGTTCATATCCTTTGACCACTTATCAATTGGGGAATGACTTGTATTCTTATAGATTTGACTCAATTCTCTGTATATTTTAGAAATGAGACCTTTATCAGAGACATAGGTTGTAAAAATTCTTTCCCAATTTCCTACCGCCCTCTTAATCGTGGTTACATTGGCTTTGCTTGTACAAAAGTTTTTAACGTAATGTAATCAAAATTATCCATTTTGCTTTTATTTTATAATGTTCTTTAATTCTTGTTTGCTCATAAAGTCTTTCCCTCTCCACAAATCTGACAGGTAAATTATTCCTTGCTTTCCCAGATTGCTTACAGTATCATCCTTTATGCCTAGATCATGCACACATTTAGACTTGATTTTGGTATATGGTGTTAGATAATGGTCTATGCCCAGTTTCTGCCATACTATATTCCAGTTTTCCCAGCAGTTTTTGTCAAATAGTGTGTTGTTATCCCCAAAATTGGGGTCTTTGGGTTTATCAAACAATAGATTACTATATTCATTGATTACTGAATCTTCTGTGCCCAATCTATTCCATTGATCTACTACTCTACTCCTCAGCCAGTACCAAGCAGTTTTGATGACTGCTGCTGTATAATACAGATTAAAACTGGTATAGCTAGTCCACCTTCCCTGGCATTTCTTTTCATTAATTCCCTTAATATTCTGGACCATTTGTTCTTCCAAATAAATTTTGTTACTATTTTTTCTAGCTCTATAAAATAAGTTTTTGGTAAATTGATTGGTATGGCACTAAATATATAATTTAGTTTGTGTAAACTTGTCATTTTTATTATATTAGCTCGACCCAGCCATGAGCAATTGATATTTTTCCAATTAGTTAGATCTGACTTTATTTGTGTGGGAAGTGTTTTGTAGTTGTAATCATATAGGACCTGGGTTTGTTCTGGCAGGTACATTTCCAAATATTTTATAATGCCTGCCTACAGTGACTTTAAATTGGATTTCTCTTTCTATCTCTTGCTGTTGAATTTCATTAGAGATATACAGGAATGCCAAGGATTTATATGGGTTTATTTTACATCCTGCAACTTTGCCACATTTATTTATTGTCTCAAGTAGTTTTTTCCTTGATTCTCTAGGATTCTCTAAGTATATCATCATATCATCTGCAGAGAGTGATAGCTTGGTCTCTTCTTTGCCTAATTTGATTCCTTTGATTTCTTTTTCTTCCCTAATTGCTACTGCTAACATTTCTAGTACCAGATTGAATAAGAGGGGTGATATTGAACACTCCTGATCTTATTGGAAATGCTTCTAGTTTATCCCCATTGCATATAATACTTGCTGATGGTTTTAAATAGAAGCTACCTATTATTTTAAGGAAGGCTCCATTTATTCCTATACTTTCTAGTATTTTTAATAGGAATGGATGTTGTAATTTGTCAAAAGCCTTTTCTGTACCTATTGAGATAATCATGTCGTTTCTGCTAGTTTTATTGTTGATATGATCAATTATACTGATGGTTTTCCCAATATTAAACCATCTTTGCATTCCTACCTGATCAAAGTGTATTATTCTTGTGATAAGTTGCTGTAGTCTTTTAGCTAATATTTTATTTAAAATTTTTGCATCTAATATTCATGAAGGAAATTGGTCTATAATTTTCTTTCTCTGTTTTTTCTCTTCCTGATTTAGGTATCAGTACCATATCTGTGTCATAGAAAGAATTTGGTAGGACTCCTTCTTCACTAATTTTCCCCAATAGTTTGTAGAGTATTAGAATCAATTGTTCTTTAAATGTTTGATAGAATTCACTAGTAAATCCATCTGGCCCTGGGGATTTTTTCCTAGGGAGTTCACTGATGACTTGACTTATTTTTCTGAGATGGGGTTATTTAAGTAATTTACTTCCACTTCAGTTAATCCGGGCAACTTATATTTTTGTAAATATTCCTCTATTTCACTAAGATTGTCAAATTTATGTGCATACAATTGGGAAAAATAATTTCTAATGATTGTTTTGATTTCCTCTTCATTGGAGGTAGATTCACACTTTTCATTTTTGATGTTCATAATTTGGTTATCTTCTTTCCTTTTTTTATCATATTGACTAAGGGTCTATCAATTTTATTGTTCTTTTTCATAAAACCAGCTCTTAGTTTCATTTATTAATTCAATAGTTTTCTTAATTTCAATTTTATTAATCTCTCCTTTGGTTTTCAATATTTCTTTCTTTTCTTTTCTTTTTTTAACAAATGCTTTATTAACTTCTGGTTTATATCATTCATTTCTGCCAGATTTTGAGTTACAATTTTTTCTCCATTTTCCCCCTACCCACCATCCCAGAATAGCAGTCCCACAAGATATCCCCTCATCCAATCTGCTCTCTCCCATGTCTTCTCCCATACTCCCTTTGACTTTTCCATTAGAGCAAGGTGAATCTCTGTGCCCCAATGCCTGCACATCTTATCTCCCAATTATATGCAAAAGAGTATTAATTATAGTATTTATATATATTTGAAACATTTAATGTTAAGACCTCGAATTTCAGATGCATTTCCTTCCTCCCTTGTCACCCATTCCCTCTGGGAAGATAAGTAATTTAGTATGTGTTGTACATGTATAGCTATGCAAAACATTACCATAGTAGATATATTGTAAAAGGCTGCTTATAATTCCCTCCCACCCATCCCACCCCCCACCTGGTCCATTCCCTACTTTGATCCTGTCACTCTTTGATTGTGGGTACTTCCAACCTCCCCTCCTCCCAGAGCGCCCTCCCCTCCATCATCCCGGCTCTTATTCCCCTTCACCCTACTCTGATGCAGGGTGAGATATCCCATTTAGTATGTATGTTATTCTCTCACTGAGCCAAATTCAATGGTTTTGCCTTTTTGTCTTCCTGTTCTTCCCCTGCCCTGCAGCCACTTCCCCTTGCTTCTTCTACATGAGATAGTTTACCCTACCCTGTCTCTCCCCATCTCCTCTTGCCACTTCCCTCTCTCACCTCATAATTTCACCACTTAAGTATCATCCCTTCCCAACAAATTCAACCTATGCCATCTATCCATGTATAACTGTAAACATATATACAAACATTCACATATGTATTCATATGCCCATATACCCTTCTTCCATTATTTTCATACTGAGACAAGTTTCATCAGTCACAGTTATTATTTTTCCATGTAGGAATGTAAATAGGTCAACTTTGATAAGTTCCTTTTGATTTTTTTTCCCTGATTATCTTCTCAGGCATCTCTTGCTTCTTGTGTCTGGGTGTCAAATTTTCTATTCAACTCTGGTTTTTTCCTCAAGGATGCTAGAAAGTCTTCTATTCTATTGAATGCCCATATTTTCCCCTGAATCAAAATACTCAGTTTTGCTGGGTAGGTGACCCTTGGGTTCATTCCCAGATCTTTTGCCCTCTGGAATATCATATTCCATGCCCTTTGATCCCTCAGTGTAGAAGCTGCCAGGTCCTGGGCTATTCTGATTGTGTTTCCACAATATTGAAATTGTTTCTTCCTGGCTGCTTGGAGTATTTTCACTTTGATCTGGGGATTCTGGAACCTGGCTATAATATTCCTGGGAGTTTTCTTTTTGGGATCTTTTTTTAGGAGGTGATCAGTGGATTCTTTCAACCTCTATTTTGCCCTCTGGGTCTAAAACATCAGGGCAATTTTCCTTGAGAATTTCTCCAGTGGTTTTTCCCATGAGATATTTCACATTGCCTTCTAATCTTTCATTTGTTTGGATCTGCTTAACAGCATCTTGATTTCTCATAAAGTCATTAGCTTCCATTTGCTCCAGTCTAACTCTGAAGGAATGAATCTCCTCAGTCAGCTTTTGAGATTCTTTTTCCATCTGGCAAATTTGGCTTTTTAAGGCATTCTTCTCCTCATTGCCCTTTTGGGCCTCCTTTGCCATTTGAGTTAGTCTATTTTTTAAGGTGCTATTTTCCTTAGTCAGGCTGTTGACCCTCATTTCATACTTTTCCTGCATCCTTCTCATTTCTTTTCCCAATTTTTCCTCCACTTCTCTTATTTGATTTTTAAAGTCCTTCTTAAAGTCCTCTTGGGCCTGTAACCCACTCATATTTTCCTTTAGAGCTTTTGGAGCAGGATTTCTGACCTCACAGTCCTCCTTCTGGTCCATGCTTCAATCTTCTTTGCCCCCCAAATAGGAGTCTAATGTTGCATTTTTCTGTTTATTTTGTTTCCTTTGCTTCAACATGTTGCCACTTAACTATTTGACTTTTGGGCTTGTTGCCACAGTAGAACTCTGCCATCAGACAGGGGAGCTTCCATCCCAGAGCTGGGGTCTTCACAACTTCTGGTTCTGGCAAGCTGGATACCCACCCCACAACCTCCACCTCAGACCACAATCCAAATCTAGGGAGGTTAAAGCAAGCGTAATTACCCCCTAAGACTGATCACTGGATCTCCCTACAGTTCACAGGCCAGGACCTGGAGCTGCCACTGAAACTGTAAAATGGTGTGTCTCCTCAGCGGCTTCTAGCCCCTAGGGGAGGAAGCCAACGCATTCTCCATATACTGGTTCCAAAGTCCATAGGGCACTAACCTCTCACTTTGTCCTGGGCATGTCTGTGCTGATAATTCTGGAATTGCCACAGCTGCTGGTTTTCTGGGGTCCCTCTGGCCTGCTGCTGGTCTGGCAGCCCTGGGGCTAAAACCATGGCCCATGTGGACCTGGGCTCGGCTCTCCACGTGCTGGTCTGTTGGCTCCCAGAGCGCTGTGCTGGCCCTTCCTGCAGGGCTGCTGGGCTGTTCTCAGCAGGAGGTTAGCTTCTTTGTGTCGTTCTGTGGGTGGTGGGGCTCCAGAAGTTGTTCAGAGTCCACTTTTACGTAGGTTGGAGGTGATCTGGGGGGAGAGCACTTTGGATGTGCTGTTTCTACTCTTCTATCTTGGCTCTGCCCATTTTCAATATTTCTAATGTAGTATTTAATTGGGAATTTTCAATTTGTTCTTTTTCTAGGTTTTTCAATTGCATGCCCAATTCATTGACCTCCCTTTTCTCTAATTTATTCATGTATGCACTCAGGGATATAAAACTTCTCCTAAGAACTTCCTTTAATGCATCCTACAAATTTTGGTATGTTGTCTCATTATTATCATTCTCTTGAATGAAATTACTGATTGTTTCTATAATTTCTTGCTTGACCCACTCATTCTTTAGGATTAAATTGCTAATTTCCAATTAGTTTTTAATCTATCTTTCCATGGCCCTTTATTTCATATAATTTTTATTGCATCATGATCTGAGAATGATGCATTTAATATTTCTGACTTTCAGCACTGAATTGTGAGGTTTTTATGCCCTACTACATGGTCTGTTTTTGAGTATGTACCATGAACTGCTGAGAAGAAAGTATATTCCTTTTTATCCCCATTCAGTTTTCTCCAAAGATCTATCATATCTAGTCTCTCTAAAATTCTATTTGCCTCCTTAACTTCTTTCTTGTTTATTTTGAAGTTATATTTATCAAATTCAGAGAGGGGGAGATAAAGGTCCCCCACTAGTATAATTTTGCTATTTATTTCTTTCTCTAATTCCTTTAAATTCTCCTTTAGGAATTTGGATGCTATACTACTTGGTGCATATATGATAATTAAAGATATTGCTTCATTCGCGATGGTGCCTTTTAGCAGGATATAGTTTCCTTCCTTATCTCTTTTAATTAGATCTATTTTTGCTTTTGCTGTATCTGAGATAAGGATTTCTACCCCTGCTTTTTTTTTTACTTTAGCTGAGGCTTAGTATATTCTACTCCAGCCTTTTACCTTTACCCTGTGGGTATTCCTCTGTTTCAAACGTGTTTCTTGTAGACAGCCTATTGTAGGATTATGGTTTTTAATCCATTCTGCTATCCACCTCTGTTTTGTGAGAGAGTTCATCCCATTCACATTTATAGTAATGATGACTATCTGTCCCTTCCCCTCTATCCTATTCCCTCCCCTGTTTATGTTTTTTGTTTCTTCCTTCTCCCTTCTCCTCCTTAAGGGTTTCCCTTTTGACCATCACCTTCCTCAGTGTTCCCACCCGGTGACCCCCCTTCTTTACCTATCCTCCAATGTCCCCCCTTTTTATCCTCCTCTTACCCTCCTCTGTGTATAGGACACAATATATTTTTATACTTATCAGAGTATGTTATTCTCCCTTTGACCCCAAGCCAGTGAGAGTAATTTTCATACAGTGCTCCTCTCCCTCCCTCATTTTCCTCTAGAATTTTCATGTCTTTTCACATTAGAATCTTAAACTTAACTGATTATGTTGATCCTTCTTTGAACCAGAACCAGACAGACTAATGTTCCAATGATGTTCCTCTCCTTTTTTCCTTCCCCTTTACTAGAGTGTGTTTTTATGCCTCCTTGAATGGCATAATTTACCTTTTTCTGTCTCATCCTTTCCTTTTATTCTATTACAGTACCTTTGACCCCCTTAATAAGGTTTTTTTTATCTTCAGATTAGTTCATTCATACCCACACCCTCTATCTATGTATAACCCTTTTAAAGGTCGTGATAATCATATAAATATCAATATTGACAGTTATCAGCTTCTTATATAGGGATGTGAATATTTTGCTCTTGTTGCATCCCAAGTTATGTGCATGTGTGCATGAGTGTGCGTGTGTGCATGTATGTATGTGTGAGTGTGGGTTTTTCTTGTTTACCTTTTTATGTCTTTCTTGCGTCTTGTCATTGGAGATCAAATTTTCCATTGCGCTCTGGGTTTTTCATCAGGAAAGTCTGGAAGTCCCTTATTTAATTAAATGACCATCTTCTTGCCTGAAAGATTATGCTCAGTTTTGTCAGGTAGTTAATCCTTGTTTGCAGTCCTAGCTCTTTTGCCTTAAGAAATATCAAATTCCAATCCCTCCGATCTTTTAATGTAGAAGCTGCTAGGTCCTGTGTGATCCTGACTGTAGTTCCACAATATTTGAATTGTTTCATTTTGGCTGCTTGTAGTATTTTTTCCTTGATCTTGAAATTCTGGAATTTGGCTACTATAGTTCTTGGAGTTTTCAATTTGGGATCTCTTTCAGGAGGAGTCTGATGAATTCTTTTGATAACTCTTTTATCTTCTGATTCCAGGACTTCAGATCAGTTTTCTTTGACAATCTCTTGGAGGATGTTGTCTAGGCTGCTTTTTCCATCATGGCTTTCCATTTCATATTTTTCCTGCATCCTTCTCATTTCTCTTTCCAATTTTTCCTCCACTTCTCTTATTTGATTTTTAAAGTCCTTCTTAAGGTCCTCTATGGCCTGCAACCCACTCATGTTTTCCCCTGGGGCTTTTGGAGCAGGACTTTTGACCTCACAGTCCTTTTCCCCTTCTATGCCCCCAAAATAGGAGTCTAGGGTTGCATTTTTCTGTCTCCTTTGCCTTGGCATGTTGCCACTTAATTACTTGACTTTTGGGCTTGTTGCCACACTATGACTTTAAGGCCAGATAGAGAAATTTTCGTCCCGAATGTGTGGGGGGCAACTTCCGTTTCTGGCAAGTGGTAAACCCACCCACGACTTCCACCCTAGATCACAATCCATATCCAGGGAGGTTAAAGCAAGAGCGATTACCCCCGCAAGACTGATTGCTGGATCTCCCTACAGTTCTCAGGCCAGGAGCTGGAGCTGCCTCTGAAAACTACAAAATGGCGTGTCTCCTCAGCGGCTTCTAGCCCCCAGGGGAGGAAGCCGACACATTCCCCAAATACTGGTCCCAAAGTCCATAGGACCCTAACCTCTCATTTTGTCCTAGGCATGTCTATGTTGATAATTCTGGAGTCACCACAGTTGCTGGTGTTCCGGGGTCTCTCCAGCCGGCTGCTGGCCCTGCTGCCCTGGGGCTAAAACCTCGGCTCACGGGGACCTGGGCTCTGCTCGGCTCAGCTCCCTGCGCTCTGAGTGCTGCACGCTGCTGGCTCCCAGACCTCTGCGCTGGTCCTTCCTGCAGGGCTGCTGGGCTGTCCTCAGCCCGAGGTTAGCTTCTCTGTGTTGTTCTGTGGGTGCTGGGGCTCCAGAAGTTCTTCAGAGACCCCTTTTACATAGTTTGGGGGGGAATCTGGGGGCAGAGTGGCTTGGATGAGCTGTTTCTACTCTGCCATCTTGGCTCCTCCCCCAATTTGGCAGCTTTTAACTGTGACAAGTGATGATATCACTGTAGGATCTGCCTAATACTTCTGAGCTTTGTTGGTGTGGAAGCTTTCTGGTCATAGCCACTCTTCTTTTCCCATCCTGAAGATGCTTCAGCTAGTGTCATGGAACAGGAGCCCCAGCCTATAACTAGTTCAATCCTCAGTACTGATCTTAGGTGATTGGTCAGGGGCTGAGAATGAGGAGTATAATCACAGTATCTCCTTAATCTCAATTGCTTTCCTTTTGGGCTATTGCACTTTACAGATTATTTGCAGCCATTTTAAAATTCCATTTCCATTTCCCCTCTGCCACTTTAGAATGGTTTGGTACCATTTCCTCCAGTTGCCCCTGCAGGGGCATCCTTTGCAAAAGCAAACTTGCTTGAAAATTAGCCTGAGCAAAATAGAATCCAGACAATTGTGGTATAAGGAAAAGAGCTATAGTTTAGGAGTCAGTAGATACAGGTTATAATATTGGCTTTGTCCCACATTAGCTGTGTCATCTTTGATGAATTCATCAGTCTATTTTCCTTATCTGTAACATGAAGCTAATGATATTCCACCTTTATGTTTTATAGGCTCCTTTTGAGGCTTAAATGAGGTAATTATGCCATCATAGTGTTTAGATTTGAAGCAACCTCTAAGACCATCAAGATTAAACCCTTAATTATACAAAAGAGGTCACACAAGCAATTGGGTGTAGTAGTAGCACAACAAGGATCTAAACTCAGGTCCCCTGAGTCTGAATCCAAAGTTTTTTTTTTTACTATATCATAGTACATGTAAGGTGCTTTGAAAACTGTAAAATACTATGTAAATTTTAACAACAATAACCAGGAAGGCAAATACCTTCTTCTTTTTATGATAAAAAACAATTTTAATATAAAAATATTTCCTCATTTTCTGTGAAACTCTATCATTTAACTAACAGTTTCCAGAATTCTCCTTTGTTGGTCACATCACTTGCAAATGCCTTTTGTCAACTCCTCTTCCAAAAAACCATGCAAAACCAATTCCATCCTCCTTCTTACATCTGGCCAACGATGCAACCAAAGCCAAAGAAAATATATTTTCAGATTGTTTACTAGTTTTGGATTATCTGAGAATCCCATCATCTGTGTGGGTAATTGAGAGTAGAGTACAAATAAACACTAAAATTTTGGGTTCATCTGTAAGCTTTTGGACACATCTTTTACATATGTCCCACATGAGATGGGTATCATCAAGGGTGAGAGAAACACAGATAAACATCAATTATTCTGTGCTACCATTGGCTAATTGCAGAATTATCAGCAGACAATACTATAGTGTGAACATGTGTTCCTGCTTAATTACCACCATTTCCCACGGAGTGAGCATGTATTTGTTTACCATATTATTATCACAAAACAATGTATGTGATTTTGTGGGTAACTATGTAATTAACTTGTGTCTCACTATGTTATTTTAACTTGAACCACATCTGGTGACTTCTATGGAACTGCTAGGAAAAAAATACATAGCACAGTTCATGGCTTTGTTGGATTAGAATAGTAACACATGCTAATATTTGCATCTGATTATTTTTATACATGATATTTGTATCAATTTAAGTTTATTTTTGGTTAAGATTGGGAAATCTGTGGTTCCACTAAAATTTATTCTTTCCTATGCTATCTTTTATTTCTTCTTATTGAACAGTTTAGTCTAATATAAAGAATATTGGACTAGAACCCAGGATACCTGGGTTGCCTTGACTTTGATGCTAACTAGTTGTGTGACCCTGGGAAAATCATTTAATGTTTCTAGGCTTTGGTTTTGGCATCATTAAATTAAAGGGGTTGTTTTAAAATTCTATCATTCTTCATCACTGATGGTATTCAAGTAGAGATTGGACAATCATTTATTACAAAGATGACTTATGTAATGAAGATTCACCCAACAAGTAGGAGGTAGAACTTGATGATTTGGAGGCCCCCTTCTAACACTAAAATGCTTTATTCTATTACCTTGTCATCCCTAATTCAAAGACCTACTCTATTTGCTCAGCTTTGGTATCATGATAGACCAATTTCATAAAGCACATTATATTGCATTATGTTATAAATGACTAGATATGCTTGCCCCTCCTTAAGCACTGCCAGCAGACCTCACTAGTGATGGATAATGGCAGTATTCCAGATATATAAGATGCATTTATGCACCTAGAGATAAAATATCATATAGTCAATTAGCATCACAGACTCCATCACTTGGTCAAATGACTATCTCAGAAGATTATTACAGGTTTCTAATACCTCTCAGAATGATACTGATAAGCAGATATGCAAGAGAAATCTACTCACCCAAAAAAACACCCAAAGATATATAGCCCTAGCAAAGAGCAGAATAGATATATTTACTGACATGGGGACAAGACTTTTCTAGTTGTGCTTCTAATTTTTGTGGGCTTTGAAATAATAGCAATTGCCAGATACATATCTATATTCTTTCTCTCTTGCACTTTATTTCTCCCTTCTTCCCCCATATGTCCCTGCCTCTATGTTTCCAAATTAATAATACATGAAGAGCTATGTGGTGAGTTTATTTTCTACTTCAACATTCCAGGTAATGATTTGAGACATCTTTATAGAAATTTGTGTGATGATGGTGGTGATAGGGAGTCAAATAAGTGCAAAAACAATTACCAAACCTCATGCTTTTCAAGGAACTTATAATAGATATAAGAAAAATCCAGGAAAACAGTTTTGAAAAAAATTAGTTACTCCAAGATAAGTTATTCCATAGGAGATAAATGACCAATGCCAGAACTTACTTTTCAGCACTGGACAGCAGCTCCCTTCTCTTCAATCAGAATTAAGATCCTGTCACTCTATCATTTGATAGGAATGATCAAACAGACATAGTCCTACCTTTTAAGAGTTTAAAACCTAATGTTTAAAAATATAGTCTCCATGAATTCTCCTAATTTTGTACTTGTGCCTGTAATCTTGCAGATACATCTAGCATACAACATCCAAAGGCTCTGTAAGTCAAGGACCTAATGAAATAATAGGCCCTATGTCTATCCATTGGAAGTTAGGTGCATGATAAATGCTCATGGATTGACAAATGCCTCATAAGGTAGATACTTTCCATCACTAGAGGAGCAGAGGCAGAATAGCTGTTAATCAGGGATGTGAACTGGTTGTTCTAGATGAACTCTGAGATCCTTTTCCAAATCTGGGATTCTATAATGCTATCTCCTTAATTTATCAGCAATACCCTTTTCCCTCTTGATGGATCCTTCCTTCTCTGGCTCCTCTAAGGTTCAGTAATCTAATTCATTTTAACCAAAATATATTGAGCATTTCCTATTTGAAAGGTTATATGGTAGGTGCTAGAGGCAGTAATGTACTGGAGGGGTTTCAATCTCAGCTCTGACATTTACTAGGTCTGTGACCCTGGGCAAGTCATTTTCTCTCTGAGCTCCTTTTTCCTTATAAGTAAAATATTAACTAATTAATGTTCTCTAAAGAGAGATTTTTAAGAAAATGCTTTATGAGCTTTATGGTATTATAGAAATGTAGATAATTCTTGTTAGAGATACAAAGGCAAAATAATGCACAGTTCCTATACTCAAGGAACATATATTCTGATGGGGTTTAAAAATGTGGACAAATTGCACTGGGAAATAAGGCACTGGGGAATGGAGATCCATCTTGCCCTACTGGAAAGTTGGAGGGGGAGTGAGTTAAGGATATAGAAGAGAGCAGATTGGGGGAGAGGATACTCAGTGGGATTGCTGTTTTGGCGTGGTGGGTAGGGGAAAGATGGGGAGAAAATGTGTAACTCAAAATCTTGTGGAAATGAACATTATAAACTAAAAATAAATATAAAATTCAAAAAATGTGAACAAATAACTATAATATAAATTTTAATAAAACAGTTAAACAGCTGAAATTTGAGATGAACTGAACTGATGTTCTGGGGATGTTTTGGTGATTAATCCCTATTTATGACTTTAGGACATCATTAACAGTGATCTGACATTTTTTTATAATACATTAAACATTATGAGACACAGGTACAGTGGCCTTACACAGGTCATTTTACTTTTTTGAGCCTTGATTTGCTCATCTGTAAAATGAAAGAGTTGGCATAGATGATTTGTAAGTTTTTTTCCACTTGAAACTCTCAAAAAATCCTGTGTTAGAATTAAACTTGTGAAACTCCATTTGCTCCATGGATAGTTGTTACTGACATCTAACATTTACATAGACCTTATTTTATCATTTGAAGGTTCCTTACAAGAATCAAGAAATTACAGAATTTCAAAGCTGAAAAGGAATAATACATTGACCATCTGCTTTAATCAATGCCTGAAAAAACATCCCTACCACTAGACATCCAAAAGAGGCCATTTAGCTTTTGCTTTAAGACCAACAATGAAGGGGACCTTATTACTTTCTAAAACACCCTTATTCCAGTTTTGCCAATTGGTTGCTCTAATGAATGAAAGAGTTTCATCTCCCTTCTTGATGAAGTTGGCAAGTCCACGTTAATGCGGTTGTTATATAAGACACTAACCAATAAATTAGTGTTTCTATGGTTTGGGTGGCAACTATAGATTTTGCTTAGACAAATTCTAGCATGCAAATTTATTGGAAACATTCAGTGTGTTTAGAGGAATAGGAATAATTTTGTAACTGTTACATCAACATGGTAAATATGAATTAAACATTTACAGTTGAATTAAATATTCAACAAATGAAAACCCAAACAGTCTATCAAGTAATTGTACATATTTGTGCACTAGCAAAATACATATTTATGAGAATCACATAAAAATGCATTTAGTAGTCTTCTGGTCTATGTGAGGAGCTATTGTCATGCAGCTGGACACTGCCCTGGACTTAGTTATAATAGTGACATTGTGCTCATCTTTGCATCAAGAGACACAATATATGTAAAACATTGCAAAATTTTAAAAAAATAAGTTTTTATTGATATTTTCTGTTTCTTATATCACCACAGCCATCTCAAACATCCCACACTATGCCCCTTCTAGAGCATCATTCCATATGACAAATAGTATTTATTTTTAGATATTTCATTTTTCCTAAGTACAAGTAAAAATAATTTTTAATGCTCATTAAAAAATGATTTACAAATTCTCTTCCTCTTTTTCTGCCCTTCCCCCAGATGGCAAGCAGTTTGATATAGGTTATAAATGTAAAACACTGCAAATCTTGAAGTTCCATACAAACATCAACTAAATGTATTTTCAGTCATTTTTGTTATGCTAAAGGAAGCTGCATAATGCACAAACTGCACATAGTAGATAGTAGACATTCAGTAAATGTTTGATGACTTGAACTGAGTGGTAATCAATTTGGAAATCATTCCTTTTTAAAAAAGATAATTTTTCTGGTAATTGCTATGATTTTAGAGCATCATAGGAGTGGCTGGAATAAAGCATTAGTAGATAATAATGTCAGAATTGGTGAAACACAGAATGAACTGAGATTGAGAAGGAAAGCCAAGGACAACATATAGGGCTTTTCCCCAGTGATCTGGAGGAATAGAAGAGGATCAAAGAAGGGTAGGAGGCATTCTAGGATGTTAGCTGAGGATGAAAAATTAGGTGAAGAGTAGATAATAATTGAAGACAGAGAGAAGCAAGCTATTCAGTTCTTCTTTAGCTTGTATTTTTTTTTTTCTGCCAAGGAAAATGATCTTTGGACAAGAAGGACAGAACAAAAGTACTTACTTAAGGGAAGATACCCAAGATAAGGAGGTGGATAAAAGAAAGTACCTAGGTGCCCTTGATTAATTGAAATAACCTGACCCTGATGAACTATATCCACAGGCACTGGAAGAATGGGAAAATGTGATTACTGAGCCATTCTCATTGATCTTCAGAAAATTGGGGAGAAGAGCAAAATTACTGCAGGGATTAGACTCTGACAAATGTTTTTCCAGTTTTCAAATAAGGGAAGAGAATGGAATCTCAAATTTATAGGTCAGTGAGCTTGAGTTTGGTTCCTGAAAAAAAATTAGAATATATTATTTAAAAGATGGTTAGTGTATATATAGAAAAGGAAGTTGTAAGTACAATTGGCCAGTATAACTTCATCAAATAGAAGTTATGCCAGAGTAAGATGATTTCTTTTTTTTAAACAGCATTAAAATATGTAAGATGGGAGAATGCTATATATTTTACCCAGATTTCAGAAAAGTATTTGTGAAAATTTGTCATGCTTTCCTTGTGGAAAAGATGGTGTGACACAGGCGAGATCAGAGGTGTCAAACAAGGGCCTATGGGCTGCATGTGACCCACAGCACTCCTGAGTGTGGCCTAAGTCAGATTAAAATGTAGTTCTTTTCATATTTTAATGTATTGAATGTATTAATAAAGATGAATTATATAAACAAGTGTGGTTTTCTAAGTCAGTATGTGGCCCACAGGAATTCCTTATATAGTTTCATGGCCTCCATGTCTATTTGAGTTTGACACCATAGGGCTAGATGAAAAATCAAGCGACATCAAGTCAACAAGCACTTATTAAATGCTTGCTATCTGCCTGACTCCATGCTAAGCACCTGTGACACAAAGAAAGCTAAAACACAGTTCTGTTCTCAAGAAGCTCTTAGTCTAATGAGGGATACAACATTTAAACAGCTATGTCCAAACAAAATATATACAGGAAAATTGGAGATAATCTCAGAGGGAAAGAAATTCTCATTAAGGGAATCAGGAAAGGCTTCTTGCAGAAGTTGAGATTCAGCTGGGATGTGAAAGAAGCCAGGAGATGAACATAAGCATGGAGAGAATTTCAGGTGTAAAGAAAACCTTGGAAAAGGCAGAATGAGCAGACTAAATATCTTATATGAGGAACAGCAAGGAAGCCAGTGCTAATATAATCAGGTAGACCTACAACAGGTTGAATGATCATGAGGCACAGTCATAATTGGTTCAATGTAAACTTAAAAGGTCTCTTATAGAGTGCCTCAATAAATGGTAAGGAACTTCAAGCAATTTTCATGTGAGAATCAGCTGGAAGGACTAGGGACATTTAACCTAGAAAAGAGAAAACTTAGGAGTACAAAATAAGCATCTTAAAGCATTTGAAAGATTCTAGCTAGGTGGTGTGGTGGAGAGAGTGCTAGGCTTGGAGTCAGAAAGACCTGAATTCAAATCTGGCCTCAGATACTTCCTAGCTGTGTGATGCTGAGCAAGTCACTTAACCCTGTTTGTCTCAGTTTCCTCATCTGTAAAATGGGCTGGAGAAAGAAATGGAAAACTGCTTAAGTATCTTTGCCAAGAAAACTCCAAATCTTGTCATGCAGAGTCAGACATGACTGAAACAACTAAATAATATGGAAGAGGAATTAGATTCTGTTTGCTTGGCGGCCAACAACAGAAAAAGAAGCGATGGATGGTTAAGCTACAAAGAGGTAAATTTAAACTTGGGAAAGAAAAGCTCCTTTACAAATAAAGCTATCCCCAAATTGAATGGACTTTCTCAGGAAATAGTAAATTCCTTTCCACTGGAAGTCTTCAAGCAAAGGTGGTTGGGTGACCATTTGGGAGGTATGTTGTAGAAGATATTCTAATTCAGTTACTGGTTGGAGTCCATTCTGATGTCCATTCCAACTCATAATGTGTGCCATTTTTACTTGCTCAATACCATAAAGAAATGATTGTAGGGACGGCTAGGTGGTGCAGTGAGTGAGAGTGCCAGCCCCGGAGTCGGGATGACCCGGGATCAGCCCCAGCCTCAGAAAATGAGCACCCACACATAAATAATGACTGGCCATGTAACCTTGAGCAAGTTACTTAACCCCAAATTGCTTAAAGAAAAAAAAAAGAAATGATTGTAACTTTGAAAATAAGCACCAGTATTATATTGTCATTTCCCATAGCACTCTCTAAATAAAGATACTGTTGAAAAAGTGAGTATATTTTGTGATACTTCCTGGAAAAAGTTTTTCCTTAAGACTTTCTGTTAATTTTTAAATTGTACAAATGAAGTCTTTCCATTTGTGTGTAAGATAACTGACCAGACTATTTATAACTGAAAAAAATACTCTCCAAATGTAGCTGTGGTTATTAAGAATTTTAAAGGCCCAGTTTAAAAATCTTCCTCTTTCATAAAACTTTCCCTGATCCTCCCAGCTAGATGTGATCTCTCCTGTAAATCCTAACAATTCTTTTTGTGTAACTCCTTTATGCATATCATGTCCTATTTTGTATTATAGTTATTTCTGTGCATGTTTCATTACTCTGCTACATTTTAAGTTCCCTGTGGGCAGGGATTGTCTTCTTTCATCTCTGTATGTAATTGTACATAGTACAGTGATCATTCATATGTAAGAATGAATGAAAAATCACCATTTATTACTAGTACAATGATCATTCATATATAAGAATGAATGCAAAATAAACATTTATTACTACGTTGAAAACACAGCGCTAAGTACTGGGAATACCAATAATCAAGTGGAGACAATTCTTCCTCTCTAACAACTTAGATTATAATGGAGGAGACATACAGGAAATTTTGGGTGCAAATCAGATGGAAAAGACCCATCAGGGCTGTGCTGGAGCCAGTTCGTAATGAATTGTCAAATTTTTAGTGTGAGCATTTATACCTCTGGAAATTGGCGCTAAAAATCAAAACTTGATTAATTATTTTGTTGATTGTCTAGGCTTAAAGGAGAAAGGGAAGCACATAAGCAATTATATGATGCTTACTAGGGGCCACGCATTGTGCTATGCATTGTTACAGATATATCTCATTTGATCTCACTTAAGAAAGTAATGGAGAAAAATGTTAATAATACAGATTAAACTTTAAAGTGTGACATGCATTTTCAGAGAGCTGGTTGTTAAACATTAGCATACCCGTGGATCCTATGGTTCATAGATTAGAATGGCAAAGCAGATGATAATGAATTTTCCTTAATGTCATTTCAACATATAACAATCATATTTTTCTGATTTTGAACCTTTTGACAATGCCAAAGACTTTGGTATAAGTGGTTAGTAAATAATTATTTAGTGAGGGGGTGAAATGAATGAATATGTTGATTTCCTACATCTTGGATACTGAATTTCTCTGAAATCTTTTGTAAGAACCTTCTACTTCATGTCTACCTTCATAGAAAGTGATCCTTAAATCATAAAATCATAGAATATTAAAGCTGGAAGGGACCTTAAAGATCAGTTATTCCAAACCCTCCTCTCCTAGGTTGGGGAAACTGAGGCTCAGGGAGGTTTAATGAAGTTTATACAGCCAGTTAGTGAAAGAGTTGGATGAGATCCAGGTTTCTTGACTCAAGGTCAAGTACCTTTCCATTATACTGTTGTATCACTACTTAATGTTACCTTTAACTTTTGGTAGAAGAGTTATAATTCATTCATTCTCTCTCTCTCTCTCTCTCTCTCTCTCTCTCTCTCTCTCTCTCTCTTTCTTTCTCTGTCTCTCTCTCTCTCCATATGTGTATATAAACATATGTGTATATAGATATGCACACATATACATGCACATACCTATACACATACACACATACACATGCACACACACATCTTGTGGAGGAAGTCATAGTATAGGATTTGGAGCCAGAAGAAAATTTAGAGGTCAACTCCAACTGCCTCATGTTACAGATGAGGAATATGAGAACCATTACGAGGTTAAATGGCTCTCCCAAGGTCACACAAGTTGTCAGTAGAAAGCCTAAATTAGGATCTACATTTTCTAGTACCAGGTCTTTTATGCCTTTCCTCTGATCTAAGAAGTGGAAGAGAAAAAGGTTTTTCTCTGAATTATGCCTCATCCGGCCTTTATAAAAGCTCTGGTATGTTCCTTATCCTTAGGAAGAGGTCCAAGGATGCCCCATTCCCTTTTTATTAGCTGACTTTACTAGAGAGGGAGCTGAACTTAGCTAAGATCTGCTCAAACCTTAGCTACAACTGCATATTCTCTTGGATGTGCTTAAGTGAGTTAGTCCAAAGAACTAAGACATGGACCACTTGTATTTCCAATGATTCCTCTCATTTTGTGTTTCAAGTGCTGCATTAATTCCTCCTAATGATTTTATCTGCTCAAGGTTTGCTGGCTTTTCATCTTTCTCAGAAAAGCAGCAGCAGCTGCTGCCATGCTTAGGCCAGTGTTGATGAATTGGATCAACAAAGATGGCCATTTACTTCAAATTTTACCCTTGATTCTTCCTCCAGCAAACAATTACCGAACGGCAGGAGCTTCCTGCAGGGCAGACTGATTTGTCCTGTCCTCTGCTGAAACAGCTCGGTCTTTTTCCACATGATGAATGCAATGTACAGGGAATTATCAGTGCTTCTGCTCTCTTTAGTTGTAAAGAAAAAAATATAAATGGGGAGTGGGGAGCAGAATCTTGGTTATTGACAAGATCTGTAGCAATGAGCCTGGCACATGTGTATATATGTCCGTGTGTGTGTGTGTGTGTGTGTGTGTGTGTGTGTGTGTGTTTTGTCCTACAGCTCCCTCAATAGAATGTGCAAATAAGCCATAATGGGCTAAATGAAAAAAATGACATACTACCCCATCCTCCTGTTTGACTGGTAAGTAGCCGCATTCAACCTCCACATCTAGCAGGGAAGACGAGAATGCCTCTTTAACAGTATTAGGGGACAATTTATTATGTGTATCCTTCTAGTGAGGCCCAATGTCACTGCAGGCCCCCTGAATTTGCATTATTTCCAGACAACGGCAGGAGCAAAAAGGGACACTGATTTATTTCAGAGCAAGCACAGGTGAATTTTATGTCTGTTGGGACTGAGCCAGGGATGACTTAACCCATTCAAGGCTCTCTGCCCATGTGCTTTAAGAAAAGTCATAGTGATTTTTTCTTTTTCTTTTTTTTTATTTGGCTACACTTTGATTTTGGTGTGCCAGGTCCCAGCACAGTACCTGGCACATGGGATCATAGATTTAGAATTGGAAACCTAAGGAACTGAAGTTACTTGCCCATACTCACACAGGTAGGAATCATCAGAGTTAGACATAACGGGAGCTTAATAAATGCTTGGTAAAGGATAGTCAGATGCTTATCTGACCTCTTAGGACTAATTGGATTATTGTTGAACACTGATATTTCAGAACTGCAGAGACATCTAAAATTCTTATCCTGTCCTGATTGGCACTGGAGTCCAGGAAGTGACAGTACTTCCCAGACTACAGATCTTGCTTCCAGTTCAGCCTTTCAGTGATCATCTGAAGAAGCAACTCCTATGGAGAAGGGCCCAGTCACTAATCACCCCCCCCCCCCACCAGCTGTTAATCAGCTGATACACACAAGGTAGGGAAACAAGCCTAGCTCAAGAGGCAGCGATAGGAAGCAACATATGTCAGGGAAGAAAAACCACTGCTGCCACCCTGTTCACTATTTCCCATCAGACCCCCATTGAGACAACCTAGGGCTCTGAGTCCAGCATTACCCCTCAAACCGTCAGACCTGCTTCTGCCCCAGCTCCCACAGCCAACACTGAGGAGAGAAATCATTGTGGAGAGGGAACTCATCTTCCTTATTAACAACTGCTGACCAATTGCCACTAACATTCAGATAGGTTATAGGAGCCCTGTGAATGACAATGCTTCCAACATCACGGCTCTTGCTTCCAGCCCAGTCCTCATAGTCATCATCTGGGGAAGCAATTCCTAACTTCTAATTCTGAGTGTCTGCCTCAATTAAGCTCTTGATTTATAGGGAACAAATGACCAGCAGGTCCTCACCTAATACATAGCTGGGGCACCCTGGGTTTTATAGAACACATTGATTGATGAAATTCAGAAGCTTTGGGATTATTTTTTGTTTGGCTGGTTTCCTACTGCATAGGAGGTAGTGCCAAGTTTTTTCCCCTAGGAGAATTGTAGAGAAGGAAGGAATTACAATTGAGCACTATTATCTCAGAGTCATGGAGGTTTTTGGAATAGAAAGGACCTTGGATGTCACCTAGTACAATCTTTTCTGACAGGGGAAGGAACCAATACACTCAACCGTTATGGTAATCATTCCTTCCAATAAAATGTAAGGTGCTTCAGGAGAGGAGCACTATTTTTTCTTTTCTTTGCATTCCCAGAGCTAGTATAGAACCTTGCACAGAATAGGTGCTTAATAATTGACTGTTAAAGTGAGTGGAGTAATTTAAAACTTGGGTGTTTGGTTTCTTGCTAATTGCCATCTCTACTCTAGAAGTAAGGTGGAAGTAACTTTTATGTTCTACAGATATGGTAGGTCTAGAGCAACAGAGACATTTGGATCACTCGGGCATCAGCTGGAAGTCCCCTCTGTTCCAGGCTTCACTAGTTATCTATTGTATAATGAGTTCCATAACTATTTTGGGGGGTCCATTAGAATGAAATTCCTACATATGGCCCTGCAAGTATCTATGGAAGGTTAGGGAATGGGAGTGGGGTGGAAGAAGAGGACACTAGGGAATGGGGGTGGGATGGAGAAAGAGGACACTTACATAAAGCTTGAAGTTTCTTGGGGACAACTTAATTAGTCAATATTTATTAAGAATCTACTATATACCAAGGATTGTGCTAAATCCAGAGGATACAAAAGGAGGCAAAAGATAATCCCTGTTCTCATAGAGTTTATAATTTTATGGGGTAGACAACATGAAAAGAAATCTATCAAAACTAGCTATATAGAGAATAAATAAGAAATAACTAATAGAGGGGAGACATTAGTATTTTTTGTTTGCTTTTTGGAGGGCAATTGGGGTTAAGTGACTTGCCCAAGGTCACACGGCTATTTTTTGTGTTAAGTGTCTGAGGCCAAATCCAAACCCAGGTCCTCCTGACTCCAGGGCTGGTGCTCTATTTACTGCCAACTAGCTTCCCCAAAGGCATTAGGATTAAGAAGAGTTGGGGGAGGCTTCTTGTAGAAGATGAATATTTCTCTTGGATTTAAAGTCTCTTCAAATTCTGATATTCCACTGATTAATTAATTGCTCAAACATCTGTTAAACATCTATTATGTATAACTACTTTTACTATGGACTTGGAAATAAATTGCATGGCTATATCTTGGACAATGCAATGTTTTCATTTCATTTTATTATCATTTTTACAATGAGTTTCCCTTTCTCATCCAGGCTGGAAGTATAGCAGCTGCTCACAGATCTGATCCCATTACTGATCAACATGGAATACTTGACTTGTTCTGTTCCTAACCTGGTCTGATTCTTCCCTTCTTTAGTAAGTGTTGTGGCCTTCTATTTCTTGAGGCCTCACCATCTTGGTGCAGAACTTATTCCAGACACTTGATAAACTTTATTTCCCACTGCGACTCAGAACTCCTGACCTCAAGCAATCTACCCTCCTCAGCCTTTGCCAGAATAGATTTTATAGCCACCATGCCCAGCTATTTAATTTAATTTTAATGCACATATAAGAAATATCTACTATTTTCAAGGTAGTGTGCTAGTTACCTGGGAAGAAAAGACAAAAAATTAGCCCCTGCCTCCAGAAAGTTCACATTCTACTGGGGAGTCAGTATGTACACAAATATTTTCAAAACTTAGAGAGCACTAGCAACAGGAGAGACCAGGAAAGGTCTTCTGTAGGATATGGCATTGGAATGGTGCTTTGAAGAAAGTTAAGAGTATCTCAGAGTTAGTGTTGAGCAGGCAGCAAGGGCATTCCCAACATAAAGGCCAGTTGAGCAGAGGCAGAGAGCTAGGAGATCGATCACTGAGTATGGAGAATAGGTATGAGGTCAGTCTGACTGAGCTAGTGAGTATATGAATGGGAATAATATGAAATGATACTAGAAAAGAACACTGAATCTAGATGTCTATCTTAGCTCTGTCACTTTTTTTTAGCTATATGATTTTTGATAAACAATGTTATCTCTCTTATTTTAATCTCATCTATCCTATCAAGATCTAATTCCTATGGTTCTTGTTTCAATTCTTATTGCACAAATTCCCTGACTTTCTAAGTAGAATATAGTGAATATTATTCGTTGACTATTTCTTTAATGATTTAGAATCTATCAGGTCCTGAAGGTTATCATTCTGAACACCAGTGCTTGTTGTCCAGGTTTGGTGATTTAGAAGGTGTAAAAGGTATAGGTGAAGATATGAGAGATATTAGTTAAATCCAGCTGAAACCCTGGAAGTCTCATCTATAAATAAATTAACACACAAATAAATGTGAGCAGCTAGGTGGCACAGTGGATAGAGCACATGACCTGGAGCCAGGGAGACTTATCTTCATGAGTTCATATCTGGGCTCAGATATTTACTAATTATGTGACCCTGGGCAGTCACTTAACCTTGTTTGCCTCTGTTAAAAATGATCTGGAGAAGGAAATTGCAAATCACTCTAATATCTTTGCCAAGAAAACTGCTAATGGGGTCCCAAAGAGTTGGACACAAATAAAAAAACAAATATATAGATAGATATGTACACATGCACATATATTTATGTATAAATACTTTGTGATGTTAATGGAATAGGAAGATCTTCCCTGTCCATTAATAGGCCTATCTAACCACAAGTGTCCTCTTTTCCCTTGGAACAGGAGCCATGTTCCCAGGTCTAAAGGTACACAGGTATTTCAATAACGAATGTCTTGCTCCTTTCAAGACTGTGATACATCCTGAGTCACATAGAGCCCATTGGGGGAGGAACTTGCCTAAGGAGGAGCTTGCTTTGAGGGAGCCTTGCTTGTAGGAAGGCTTTCACACCTTTTGGTACTAAGCTAATTAGGCAATGAGCCAGGAGGGTTGTGATGCCCTCTGGCTCTGAGCCTATTTCTTGAAAACTATATATACTGGGAGGCTGGTATTTTACTTTGAGGTCTTTCCTCATGAGAAGGACCTTTTGATTCCCTGGACAGGACTCTGAGTAGTGTTTGTTAAGAGCTCCATGACTACTCAGATATTGGTGCTCTCCCAGTCTGGTGGTGTATGGAGGTGGTTGTATTATTCTCTTTAGACAATTGGAGTCCTGTCTATTAGATTCTTTCTTGGATACTCACTTTTTTCTACTTATCTATACTTATTTATCTGTTAATTACAGTAAAATTGTTAACCCTTTAAAACATCTTTCCTTTAGAAAAGCAGATCTAAGAACTTGGGCTAGCAGGCCATCCTGGGTGTGCTAGGGTGCTTGCTAATACATACATGCTATTGAATATAATATAATATAATATAATATAATATAATATAATATAATATAATATAATATAATATAATATAATATAATATAATATAATATAATATAATATAATATAATGTAATGTAATGTAATGTAATATAATATAATATAATATAATGTAATGTAATATAATATAATACAATACAATATAATATGATACAATATAATACAATATGATATAATATAATATATTTATATTTATATTATGCATATTTAAAATATATTTTAAACTTTTCAAGTAAGTTGACTTCTCAAAGTGGAGCAAGGCTCCAAATTTACATTTAATTTGGTATTCTGAATCAGGGATTGCCTTGTAAGTGAGTGAAGCAGATGACTACCTCAGTGGACTGATTTGAAAGGCCCTGGGAAATCCTTCTGGCCAAAAATATTTTCCCTGTTCATCTACCTGGGCCTGAAATCCATTGTTAGTTTAATTTCTTTGGACTGAAAAGTATTTCCATTTTAGAGTCTTCTATTAAAATGCCAGTTACTCCTGGCAATAATAATACCTTAAGCCCTATCAAATGCCATTTTAAAAGATAACCTGAAGCTAGTTGAGAGCAAAATAAAGGAGTCTGGAGCATGGGCACTGATAATATACTCTACTCTCTAATTTTGCTTAGGCCAGGACTTGTTCTGGGTAGCTAAGTTCTGATTAATTGAAGGTTCATCATGAATCATAGAATGTGAGGTCTTTTTGATTAAGGATTATTTAAATCTTTGCTTTTGTATCTTCAGAACCTAGCACATTAACCTGGCACATTGTGGGTACTTAATAGAGGCTTGGGTTTTTGATTGATAGAAGAATAATTCAGAACTGGAGATGATTGAATTACTGAATTGAAATTAACTAGTTGCTCATTTTGCAAAATGGAAAACTGAGGTAGACTCAAGAGTGATTAAATGACTTCTCTGCTTCTTCAATTTTGTGTTACTTCCCAAAGGGCACACAATAAGTAAGAATGAATTTAGAGAAGAGAAAAAAAGCATTTATCAAATATAATAATGAATAAAAGAAAAAGTATTATCTTACTAGGTGCCAAATACTGCACTAAGTTCAGGAGATACAGACACAAAATTGAGACAGTTTCTGTCCTCAAGGAGCTAACATTCTAACTAGAGGAGTTAGCACAAATCAAAGAATGGAAGAATCATTTTGGTATGGGAATTCAAAGGTCATGGGGTATAGTGGGAAAAGTGATGAGGGTAGGGAAACATAAAATGATGAGGTATAGGGTTAGGGGTGCTCAAGACCCCAAAATACCAACAAGCTGGGTCCTGCTGAATGAATTGGACTCAAGCCTTCTCTCAGCCAAAGAAAAGCAAAGTTTAATAGAGATTTGCCATATTGGGTAGAATCTTAAGGAGCCTAGGCATCTGTGATGCTTGCATTGGGCAAGCGGGCCAGAATCATCTAACACAGAATGAGTCTGCAGTAGATAATTCTCTGGTACTCTCACATTCATGGAAGGAAGATGGGGTCTTATATACAGAAAGGTGGTGGGAGGAATCTAGGGGTGGTCTAGAGGAAGAGTTTGGGGAGGGTCTTCAGGAGGAGTCATATGAGGTCAGACTCCAGTAATGAATGATTAAGGGTGGAAAGTTGCTGGAGGCCATGACAGACAGGGGTGGGCTAGGCCAATTTAAGGGTGTAACAGATTTGGGTATAGATATTTTGGGAGGATCAAGGGTGGGAAATTGGTGGACAAAGGAGGGCTAAGCTAGTAACAGCCTCTAGTGGGAAGATTCAAGGAAAATTCAAGGGGGTTCCCAGAGTCTGTATCTCTTCAAAAGGACTGGACTTGGACCATGGAGTGATGTGTTAGACTCCACTTCCAACACCTAACTAGTTGTATGATGATTAAATAATCTCTTCACCTCCATGAGGCTGAATTTACAAATCTGTGAAATAGGGATAACAACACCTACTTCATATTGGTGTTATGAGTATCAAATGAGAAATAATATGTGTAAAATACTTTGAAGATTTTAAAGTGCTATTGAGTTATCAGGTATAATAGATAATAGAATCTGAGTCAAAATCTGTCTTTGGATTCTAAAATGGATTCTTTTCCCACTGTACCACTCTGGATTCCACTGTGTCCTAGATGACTGATTTCACAATATTTTAATTTTTCAAAGTACAGGCTTTGCCTTCTTTCCCTCCTCTTTATGCACTTAGGTTAATAAATGAAAATATAGGTGTGGAACACCAAAATGGAATTTGCAAATTCCATCTAAAAACATCAAACTTAAGTAAATATTAGTGAAACAAGTCTCAACAGTTGTTCTCTATTCTACAGAATGTTTTTTTGTTTCCTTCCTGAACCATGTAGGAGGGACAGGGAAGTGTCACTGTGAGAATGAAAACTTCAAAGTCTAGAGAGAACTTGGAGACCACCTAGTCCAAGCATGGTTTGAGCAGGAAACCTTCCTACAATATTCCAAACAAATATCCATCCAATTTCTTCTTGGAGGGAAGAACATCTCCTGTATTGGGGATTCATTAACTCCCAAGGGAGGCCATTCCTCTGTCATCTAGTTCGAATAATAAGGATGTTGATCTTGCCTGAGCCAAATTGGCTTCCCTGTAATTTTTACCCTTTGCTCCTACTTCTGTCAGCCAAGGCCAAGCAAGAAAAAAAAATCTATTCCCTTTTCCCAGTGGTAACCCTTCAAATACTTGAAAGTGCTGTCATATTTCCCCTTAAATAATAACAATGAACTTAAACAAAACTTTTGGGATACCATATATTTTATTTGTTCTTCTTAAAATATTAATAATTATCCTTTTTTGTAGGAGCAATAGCATTGAATATGCTTTATTGTTTTTTGAAAAGTTTAACACTTGGTGATTCTGGGATTTGAAGGTCAATTAATTTCATCTCTTAATTTTCAATGACTATTATAGTTGACAAAGATATCCCCCAAAGATTTCCTGACTCACATAGGAAAAAAGTACAATGTTGTACATGCTTGCTAAATCATGGAACTAAGTTTTAAGTCTCATTTGCTAATTATGTTAGATTTTTTTGGTTGAAATTCAGGTAGTAAAATTTTCATTTTCAGTTCCTTTTGCAAACAAATCAATCAGAAGGTGTCACATTGAATTTTTTCAGCAAATGGGTAGAAAAATCACTAATTTACTTCATTTGGACAATTTTTTTGAGTAGGCTAGAAAATTGTTTACAATACTTTTCAAGTATGCAGATATGAGGGTTTGTATAGGAGATATACATTATTTGTTTATTATTTTTTTTTTATCACCCCAGAGGGGAGAGGATATCCAAGAAAACAGAGTGGTCAAAAGTGTCAAATGCTGCAGAGAAGTTAAGAAAAATAAGAACTGAGAAAAATGTCATCAGATTTTATAATTGTGAGATCAATCATAACACTGAGGAAAATAGATTCAGTTTAGAGAGAAATTAGAGATAAGAGGAACATCAAGAACCTGGGAGACTGGAAAGATGGTGGTGTCCTTGATGAAAATAGGGAAGTTCAGAATAGGGGTGATTTGGGGTAAAATAATATGATGAGATCTGTGAGATCTGCAAGATGACATCAAAGAGCACCTATGCTTGCTCATCTTGCACCACTCACTCAAATCCCTTGAATAATGAATAATGGGTGTGAGGCTTACCCACTAGGCACTGCCTCGGCATGCAGCAAAACCCACCTATTCAAGGGAAGATTAAGGGATGAAGAAAGTTGTGGAGACTCTTAAGGGGAAGGATGTTTTGCTTAAATCTGGTGTGGTTTGATTTCGTAGCTTGCTGATCAGTGAAGAGAGTTAGAGTGGTGAGTGTTAGATTATAATGGGTAGAGTAGGTAGACTAGTTGTATTGGAGACAAATCCATGATTGCCTATTGTACAGAGGTTGGGATTCAACATCTTCCCTTCTTCTTATTGATCAACTGATCATATGTTGCTTAGGGCTGTGCCTTAACCTTGAGAGAGCATAATGACACAGGGAAAAGAGTACTGGCTTTGGAGTCAGAAGACCTTGGTTCAAATTTTGTCTTTGACTACTTCGGGCAAGTGTCTTAATTCCCCTAGGCCTCTGTTTCATCATCTGTGAAATGAGGGGATTTAACTAGATGGCACTGTTATCCCTTCAAGCTATAAATCTATGATCCTATAAATCTGGGATTCTTAACCTTTTTCATATCATGTACCTCTTTGGCAGGCTGGTGACTCATATTATTAAATGCAAAAACTAAAATTCATAGGATTACCAAAGAAACCAATTATATTGAAGTATAGTTACCAAAATATTGATACAAAACAAGTTCACAGACCCTAAATTAAGAACCCCTATTGGATTGCCAATTGACCCAGTTTCTATAGCTTGATGCCACTGATGTTCTACTGATGCACTCAGTCCCCATATACCATTCCCACTGTACTATCAACCAGACCATATTTATCCATCTTGCCCATAATGGCATATAAAAGACTTTTTCAGATGTCTTGCTGAAATCCAGCCACCCCATTATTAGTAGAATTGTGAAATGGTTCAACCATTCTAGAAAACATTTTGGAACTATGCCCAAAGGACTCTAAAACTGTGCATCAACTTTAACTAGCAATACCAGTACTAGGTGTGTATCCCAAAGAGACCAAAGAAAAAAAGGACCTACATGTAAAAAATATTTATAGCAGTTCTTTTTTGTTGTGGTAAAGAATTGGAAATAAAGAGAATACTCAATTGGGGAATGGCTGAACAAGTTGTGATATATGATTGCAATGGAATACAATTGTGCTATAAGAAATGACAAGCAGGTTGGTTTCAGAAAAACCTGGGAAGACTTGTGTGAACTGAAGCAAAATGAAGTGACAAGAACTGGGAGATCATTATGCACAGTAACAACAATGTTGAAATGATGAACAACTGTGAAAAATTTGACTACTCTGCTCAAGACAATGATCCAAGACAATATGAAAGGATTCATGATGAAGAAATACCATCCATCACCTGAGAGAGAACTGATGAACTCTGAGTGCAAATTGAAAATTAAGTTTCTCACTTTATTTTTCTTGCTTTTAAAAAATATGGCTAATATGGAATTAAGTTTTGCATTATTTCACATGTATAATGGATATATTGCTTGCCCTCTCAATGAGTAGGGGGAAGCAAGAGAATTTGGAGCTCAAAATTTCAAAAGGAAAAAAAACCTAAAATAAATAAATAAATAATAAATATGAAAAAAATGAGCATTTCTCTAATTATTAGTGATTTGGATTTTTCACTCATTTTAGTCATTTGGATTTCTTCTTTAAGAACTTGTTATTTATCTATATTGTTTATCTATTGTGGAATATGGGTTACTCATATATATTTGAAAATTTCCTTATATGTCTTGGACATATAAGCAGAACTTTATTAGAAAAACATGCTGCAACTATTTTTTTTCTCCTTTAATTATATTGATTTATTTACATAAGTATCTCAATGTTATGTAATTAAAATTGGCCATAGTATCTTCTATGATTCTACATACTTTCTGGTTATGAGCCCTTCCTCTTTAACTTATTCCCTTTAAATTTATTCTGTTTATACTTATATTTTTTATGCATACTAAATTAGTATCTAAACTCCTTGAGAACAAGAATTGTTTCGCTCTTTACATTGGTATTCCCAGTGCTTGGCACATTGTGGGCTCTCAATAAATGCTTATGTATGGATAAAAAGAGCCCTTGATGGAAAATCTTTGGGGCCATCTATAAGAGCCTTTGCTTCCCCTTTCTTTTAAAAAGGGAGCAAGTGCTCAAAGGTAGAGTTTGAATAGATTCCAATTCTAGTCAAGGACAGTAATCTTTACAAAATGCTGCCCAGGGACTTTTATTGATATTGACTTCCCTGGACATTGCTTGGATAGATCTAATTTCATTAAGATTGAAATAGATTGAGATTTGTTGCTTTGCTTATTCATGTACTTCTGAGTGGATTGTTATTTGATTACTCCCCATTTCCAAAGAACAGGATGGAGGCTTACTACTCAAGGTCTTTTGTGCACCTTCCATTTTTTTTTTGTCTTGACAGTGTTCCCAGACTTTCTCAGAGAGAAAAAGATGAAATTCATTATAAACCATATTTGTCATTAACCCCAGGAGGGACTGGGTTAATTTATGCAAAGGACACTTCTCACGGTGATTGTAGTGATTGTCATAAACTTCATTTTCTTTTCTCAAGCAACACATACTAGTCTCCCCTTCCATCTCAGCCGAATAATTCACCTCATAATTAATTTTTTAAAATATAAGTACAGGGGGCGGCTAGGTGGCGCAGTGAATAGAGCGCCGGCCCTGGAATCAGAAGGACCTGAGTTCGGAGCTGGCCTCCGACACTTAATCCGCACAAACAAAAACCTAGCCGTGTAACCTTGGGCAAGTTACTTAACCCCAGTTGCCCTAAAGGGGCGGCTAGGTGGCGCAGTGAGTAAGAGCACCGGCCTCGGAGTTGAGATGACCCGAGATCAGATCCGGCCTCAGAAAAGGAGCACCCCCGCATAAATCAAATGACTAGCCGTGTAACCTTGAGCAAGTTACTTAACCCCAATTGCTTTAAAAAAAAAAGAATTAAAATATAAGTACAGATATCATAAGGGCAAGAACTCTTCTCCCTAATTCCATGCTTCAAATGGCTACATCATTACCCCTCATTATTTCTTTCTCACCCCTGCCTTAGAGGATGGAATGACCAGTCTTACTAATATCAAGAACTGTATTTACATACTTAATCCTGTATAAGTTGGAATCTTGACCTTTAGACCTCAGCATATCCACAGGCTTCTTCTGTGTTGCTTTCAAACATGCCTAGATTCCTATTCTTGAACAACAACAACAGCAACAACAGTAACAACAACCTCCATTCACTTGACTCTACCATCTTCTCAAGCTTTTATCCTGTGACTCTCCTACATTTCACAGGCATGGTACTAGAAAAAAGTTATCTACATTAGCTGCTTCCTTTTATCCCTCCACTCACCCCTACTCACTTTTCAATACCCTTACAGTCTGATTTCTGTCCCTGTCACTTGGCTGGAATTTCTCTCTGTAGAGTAACTAATGCTCCATCGATAAATCCAGTGACCTTTTCTCAGTCCCCATACTTGTTGAACTTTCTTCAATATTTAACACTGTGGACCACCCTTCCTTCTGGAGACTGTTCCATCATTATTTTCCTACCTGTCTAACTGATCTTTCTGTCTCTTGACAGGAGATTGTGCATCCTGTACATTCATAAGCCATTACTATGTGTGGGCATTGGGACCTCTGTCTGTCTGTCTGCAACCTTATTAAGATTCAACTAACATTGCTATACAAAGAACTCTAAAAATCTATATATTCAGTTCTTTTTTCATACCACCTAGTAACCTTTAGGAGGTTATTTCTACCAGGATGCTCCATAAGCACCTCAAACTCAACATGTATAAAATGGAAATCAACTTCTTTCTCTCTAAATATACCTTTTTTCCTAATTTCCCCATTTCCATCAAGCATGGGTTGGACTGAATGGCTATTGAGGTCCATTCCAACTCAGCCACCTTACTATTCTTCCTAAGGTGAAATCCCCAAAGTTTTGGTTTTATAAACTAGATGCTGTCTATTTCTCACATTGTGCTGCTATATATGTGATATAGAGTGAGCAATGGACACTAGAAATGCATGTCTTTTCCCTGGGGGTAGGGAGAATTCTTTCTTCAGTCAATTAGTCAGCTAGTATTTTTAGAGAAAAAACTTAGAGAGTCATTAAATAAATATTGGAGCTGGATTGAAATTTAGAGACAGATGATCTGAGAAAAAGAGTAAAAAAGATTGCTGGTTGTGGAATCAGAGAAGCAGGGTTTGAGACTCCTCTGCCCACATCACCTGGAGAGACCTTCTTCTGACTACCCGTCCCCTGAGGGAAGGTGGTAAGGTGGGAATGTGGCCTGACTTTTACTTGCCCCAAAGCAACTTCCTTTGGTTTGAGAGATTTCTACTTCCTGCTAGTCTGATTTTCAATCCCTAGTGATAAAAAGAGACAGACCTATCATAGTCATCATCTTCTCTCTCCCACTTCCAGTGTTCCTTGAGGGAAGGCCTCTAGGGGGCCAATGGTGCAACTTCCACCTGCCAGTACAAGGTAATTGTCTGATTTTCCACTGTGAAGAGCAGAGCCTCTAGTGGAAAGAGGAGCAACCTTCTCTTTGAGCTCAGGCCTTCCAATTCCTTCTGTGACTGTCCCTTGAGGTCAGAGGAAGAGGGAAGTTGGTGGAAAGTGGGACACTAATTTCCTGCTGCTGTCTCCTGACTAATCTCTAGCTTTTGGAGGGAAGAGAAGTAGTGCAATGCCACTCCCCCCATCTGACCATAGGATGGACTGGCAATTATTTCTGTGTTTGCTATTGTGCCAGTTTGCTTATCAACCATGGCTCCTAAAAATGTGGAAAATAAAGTAATCACCACAAAGATCCTTAGTACTCTCAGATAGCTCTGTATCAGAAGTGATATGATTTTGTCAGTAGAAATGAAATTAAAGAACATGCATTACTACTTGCTTTGTTTCTGTACCCTAAGGACTAAGGGGACTCTTCTATATGATCAGTAGCTAAAACCTCATATACATTGTCTTCCCCATTAGATGAGCTCCTAGAGAGTAAGGACTAGCTAACCTTTCTAATTGTATGCCCAGCACTTATCATGGGGCTTTACACATAATAAGCACTTGATGAATGACATTATAAAAACAAAACAAAACAAAACACTTCACTACTATACTTTGTCAGTAATTTGTACTTAGGCAACTCTTGATTTATAAAGTTAATAGAAAAACTGAAGGTTTATCTATATTATAGATACCCATATTCCTAAGACCAGAGATTTCCTGGACACTGCTATGGGAAATGGAGCCCTAAACCCAAAGCTAGACTTAATATGTTTTTCTGCTTTTTCAAAGAACATATATGTACATACATATTACCAGAGACATGAGTTGGGACATTGGTTCTGCTGAATGAAGGAGATATGGCAGAAATGGAAGGCAAAAATTTCTTTCTGGCTTGTAGTTTTTCCATCTGTGAAGTGGGTACAATACTTACAACCTTCAATGACTGGGAAGAGGAATGAGATAATGTCTGTAGGCGGCCTTGAGCTTCAGAGATGAAAGGAACCATATAAACACAGAGGACAGTAGCTATATATCATTATCCTCCAAGGAGAATAATGTTTGTTGGATTATTTGGGAGCAAGAAACTTTTTTGTCTCACAATTATATTTATCAGCTCAGTCTCCTCCCTAGAGACACTTTGAAATTGTTTGGAGGCTTTTAAAGTGGTCTTCCTTTCCTTTTAGCTCCCCCCACCCCTTGCTCCCAATAAGCTTCAGAGATTGCTTTGATTCTGGTGGTAATTACTATTGGGGTGGGAAGGAAGTTGGAAATATAAAATAGTGAAATCCCTCAGATGAGCAAGGTGGAGGGAGGTGCCATCACTGTGAACCTTCCTCTACTTTTTTTTTTTTAAAGAAATGCTTTATTAACTTCTGTTTTACATCATTCATTTCCGCCAGATTTTGAGTTACAATCATTTTCCCCAAGTAAGGGGGAGAAGATAATGCACAAAAAGAGCTGAAAAGCAGTGAACATGGGAAAAGCACCTAGCATGGAAATAGGATGGAAAAGTCAAAGAAGTTCCAAAGCAGTGCAGCTAAGTGAGATATTAAATGTTCTGGGCTGAGCTCACTCCTTAAATGGAGGTTTTGGAGTTTATGATTCCATCCTCCAATCAGAGGTACAAAGGCTGGTGGTGAAGTAGAGTCCTAAGGCTGATGGAATCTTCATCATGGTTAAAAGGTGACCTGACATTTTAGAAGGCTATGTGAAGGAAACATAAACATTGGTAGGTCCTAATAAATTGCAAAGTTATTAAGAATGAAGGTGAAACATATTTGGTGTATCCAAAGATCCAAGGGTCATACTAGCTGAGTTGATAGGATCATCATTAGAAATGTAACCACTAAATAATACATTTTTTTTTCTTTTTGGCCACAAAGTTTTATGAAGGCTTCCCCGAAACAAGATGGGGTTGTAATATTTATTTGTGAGGGATTATAAGAGGAATTAAAGATCTTTGGTATTTTGAAGTAAATAGAAGTGGGACAAAGTAGTATGGATTTGATGATTGCATTGGATTTAGAGCAAAATACACGTTCCTCCCTGACTACTCCTCCTCTATGTATGCTTCTACCCTATTGGAATGTAAGCTCTATAAGTGTAAGGATTGTCTTGTTTGCTTGTGTTTGTATTCCCAGCACAATGCCTAGTACATAGTAAGTGCTTAATAAGTTCTCCATCTATCATCCATCCATCCATCCATCCATCCATCCATCCATTAATTAATTCATCTCTCTCTCTCTCTCTCTCTCTCTCTCTCTCTCTCTCTCTCTCTCTCTCTCTCTCCCCCTCTGTCTCTCTCTCTGCCCCCTTCCTGACTCTCTCCCTCCCCTTATCCACTTGCTTGCCTATCTATCTATCTATCTATCTATCTATCTATCTATCTATCTATCTCTTTCTCTCTCCATTTCCCAAATTTATGCCTTTGTAAGGTTGTCTGTTGAGTGATTAAATGTGCCAATTAAAACCACCATCATCCTTGCCTTTTAAGAACCCTTATTTTCTTCAAAGCTTTCAGTTCTCCTTTGAACCTTATTCTTCCTACTACTAGTATCTTTACTTCTCCCTATTTTTCATTGTCTCACTTCTACTCTGGCCCCATTTCCCCTAAGGTTGACAATTTCAGTCAGGGAGCTTTTGTACCTCTTTTTGCTCAGTTTTATTTTTTAAGAAGTTGTTTTCATCAGTGAAGGTTTATACCTCTTTTACCATTTGACCAATTCTGTTTTTTAAGGTGTTATTTTCTTTAGTATTTTTGTGCCTTAGCTCTTCCAGAAATTCGTGTTGGGTTCATGTTCAATTCACATTTTTTCTTCTTTGAGGCTTTGTTTGTAGCTGTTTCGACATTGTTGTCATCTGAATTTGTGTCTTGATCTTCCCTGTCACCATAGTAGCTTTTTATGACCAGGTTCTTTTTTGTTGTTTGTTTGTTGTTTTAGCCTATTTCTTGACCTTGAATCTTATGTTAAATTTGGGCTCTGTCCCAATGTGTGTTGTCAGGGAGAGGCACTGTCCCAAGATTCAGGTTTTTCTTTTCCACGCTTCTAGTTTCAGAGCTAGTCTAGGGATTTGGAAATTTTTTGGCGTTTTCCAGGTGGTATGATCTGAGAAGAGGCATGGGCACTGTTCTTCTGGGCTCTGCTCTGGTTCTTCCCCAGGAAAGCCCCCTGATCCTTGCAGCCGCAAGCAATACTCCTCCTCACAGCCCTTGCTCCCTTGCAACCACAAGCTATACTGCTCCTCAGGGCCTATGATCCCTTGGGACTGTAAGCATTCACTTCCACCCTGGAACTGTGACCTGGAAGTGTATATGGGCAATGGTATTGCCAAATAGTTCTCTATCCTATGCCTAGTGCTAGTAGAGGAATCTCCTTTAATCTCTTTCTGACCAATTGCCAGATTCCCTTACTATTTCTGACTTGAGAGCTCTTACAGCAACTTTCGCTGCTGCAGTTGCTATTACCACCACCATGGTCCATAGCTGGTGTTGCCACTATGTGGGCTCTAGGCCAGCCCACACCCATGTCACAGACATGTACTTCTGAACTCCTAAGTTGCTTTGGGCTGGAAACATGTCTCACCCTGACATTTTGTTGGCTCTTCTACTCCAGAATATTATTTGAGGTATTATTTTAAAGTTGTTTGGAAGGGAATGTTGGGAGAGCTCAACTGCTTCCTCTTCTCTGCCATCTTGGCTTCACTCTTGAACCAACTGTCTTCTGGGGTAGCCAGTTTCATTCAATTTGACAAATACTTACTTGGTACCTGCTGTTTGTAGAGTGACCTACTAATAAAAAATTAGGTAAAATACAGTTCCTGCCCTCATGGTACTTACAGTCTTTAAAGGAAGAGTAAGATACATAGATAATTATAATGCAAACATATATTCAAATATACCTTTTGTGGATTTCTTTCTTTCTTTCTTTCTTTCTTTCTTTCTTTCTTTCTTTCTTTCTTTCTTTCTTTCTTTCTTTCTTTCTTCCTTCCTTCCTTCCTTCCTTCCTTCCTTTTCTTCTTTCTTTCCTTCCTTGCTTGCTTATTTCTAAGGTGCAACATGGCATAATGCATAACAAACTAGTTAACTTCTGAGCCAGGAGGACTTGGGTCTAAGTTTTGTCTCTTACACTACCTATGTGACCCTTAACCTTATGCAAATCACTTAAACCCTCAGTGCTCTAGACAGCTCTCTAAGACTATCAATTGCACAGAAGGTGCCAAGCTACATTAATAGAAGGAATTTCCTTACCAGAGAATTCCCTATACCAAGTCTTCCTGGCTAAAAGACTATCCAGTTCTCTATGTACTATATTGTGCTGTGCCATATCTATATCCATCTCTATATTCCTATACACACATATATTTATGTGTATATACATATATATATATACATACATACCCATACTCACACACATATGTATATACGTATCTGTACACACATATACCCATACATATATAAAGTATCTTTTGAATATATGCTTGCATTATAATTATCTATGTATATATCTTACCCTTTTTAAAGGCTATAAACACCAAGTACATATATAGTATTTAATGGCTAAAAATCTTTCTCTGAATATTATCTCATTTGATCCTCACAACAATTCTTTGAAGTAATAATAATGCATACATTTTGACAGTGTTTAAGGTTTACAACATCTTTTCCTTACAGCAATCCTATGAAAGGTTACATAATTATTATCATTTTTTTTGCAGATAAGGAGAATGCACTTTATAGAAGTTAAGTGATTTGTCCAAGGTCACAAAGCCAGTAAAGAACAGAGTCTGAACTCTATGTCCAGTAGGATTTCTGTTACTCTGCACTAATAATTTCTTTTTCCCTCTAAACTCACAGCATATTTAATTGGGAATAGAATTGGACTGGGAAGATGTTAACAATTGGATTCTCTGACTCAGACCTCCTCTTTTGGTCTCATTTTCCTTCTATGTAAAGACAGAGTTGGATAAAAAGATCTTTAAAGTCATAAGGTTCCATGCAGGTCTTTCTATGAGTACCTAGTAGTCCATACCTCATAGATGTAAGCTGTCAAACCCACTGACTTATTTCTTATTCTCCCTTTCTACTAGTAATGGGATGAAGGGAGTTTTGAAAAGAAAGTCACAGTCTTAGTATGAATTAGAAAGAGAAAGCAACACATTAAGGGCTGGGTTCTTAGAATACCAAAAGGTGCAAAACAAGTTTTTAAAACTTGGCAAAGAGCCCTCCAAGCCAAACACTTTCTCCCTAATTTGTAAAACCACATGGATTTCAGGAGAAGATGAATCTGTTTTTGACTCACTGATGCCTAACACATTTAAATGTTATGTTGTAAGCACCTAATAAGCTCTGTGACCTTTTCTGCATACTTTTCTGAGAAAAAGAGGTGGGGGTGAGAGTACTGGATCACTGAGTTGGGGAAAAGGGAGGGGAAAGACTGGAAAGAACACAGGAGGACATGTTGGCACACATTGGCAATTTCTGCTACTGGGGTGGCTAAGGCTGCGGATTGCTTGAGTTTTGGAGTTCTTAGCAGCAGTAGGGCTAAAATGGACCAGGTGCCTGCAGTAAATCTGGCACCATTATGGTAAGTCCCTGGGATTAAAGGTCCACCAAGCAGCCTAAAGGGAGGTGAGTCCACCCAAGTAAAATATGGAGTCAGTCAAAACTTGTGGTCTTATCAGCAATGAGATCAGGCCCATAGGTGGCTGCTGAACTTTCAGCCTGGTTGAGATAGGGAGATTCCAGTCACAAAATCTCAATAAATAAATAATCAATCAATGAATTAAAAAAAGAAAGAGAAGGAGAGAGGGAGAGAGAAGGGAGAGAGGAAGAGTTCTGTTGTCAGAAGAAATGGGTTAAAATTCCATTTTTGATGCTTACTAACTTGAGAAAATCACTTTAGCTCTATGAACCTCAGTTTCCTCATCTATAAAAATGGCTTCTGAATTCCCTTCATGCTCCAGATCTCTGAATATACAAGATGGCATTGTGTGATGAAAACTTCAACCTGATAGTTGCCAAAGTGAGAATCTCAAAGTGATAGTTAATTTTAAGAAATCTGTTCTCTCTTGGAAATTCACTGGCATATAAGAGGATGGGGTAGATGTATTACAGAAATAAATCTTGACCAGTATGCCCAAGAAATCAGCTTATAAGACTTAGAATTTTAGTAGACCTTGTTCCTACAGTCTATCTCTTCCTTGGCTATTTCTTATGAGATTCTGCTTTTGCAAAGTTTTTATAGGTCTGGAAAGGTTTTAGAGATTATCTAGTCCAGGCATGGGGAACCTGTGGCCTGGAGACCACATGTGGCCCTCTAGGTCCTAATGTACTCAACTTTACAGTTTGAATTCAGTCAAAGCACAGCATTTGAGGACCTAGAGGGCCACATGTGGCCTGGAGGCTGAACTTATCTCTAACACAATCCTTTTATTTGACCAGTGAGGAAACTCAGTGTAAGATAGTGGAACATATGGTGAGGTTATGGTAGAACCAATTCTGGAACTTTGGACTCTTGACTTCAAATCCAATGCTTAAAAAAACATTTCCCAGTGCATTCTATACTGCAAAGAGCCAATTCTATTTTATCCTGGGTCTAAAAGATGAAGACCAGGGTGGAGGGATAATGGATGGAAGGGGAAGTGGGAAGGGTGGGGTTTGTAAGTGCATCAATGGGCATTAAGCTCTGAAAGTGGGGAGCAAGTTAGCACAGGTTCAGTCCCATTTAAAACACAGGGAGGCCCTTCCTCTTGCCTAGACAACTGTACTTGCTACTCTCCTTGCCCCAGGGGTATTTTAAAGGCCAAGATGGTGTCACTTACAACCACAACTTCCTCATACCGTCCTGCTTCCTCCACAGGAATGGTGTAAGGACCTAAGGTTATGGATATGACAGTACTTATAGAATCTTAGAGCTGGTAGGGGCTTTAGACGTCATCTAGACCAAACTCTCATACCAAATAGGGGTTAATAATAAGGACAACGATGATAAATGACAGCTAGTATTTATGGAGTGCCCACTGTGTGTCAGGGAGCCTACTAAATACCTTACAATTATTATCTCATTTGAGGAAAGAAGGTGCTATTATTATTTCCATTTTATAGTTGAAGAAACTGAGGCAGACAGAGGCTAAATAACTTTCCCAAGGTCACATGGCTAGTAAATGTCTGAGGCTGGATTTAAACTCAGATCTTCCTGTCTCCAAGCCCTGGTGTACCTTAACGTCCCTGATAGATCTGGCTTTTGCTTGGACACATGCTCTGATGAGAAGCTCACTTCTTATTATTAGACATGTCTTTCTTATGTTGAGCTAAAATCTGTTTCCCTATGACTTTCACTCATTTGCCCTAATTTTGCAGTTTGGTGCAAATACTCGTAGGCAGTTATCCTGTCCCTTCTTAATCTTTTCTTTTCCAATCCCCAATGACTTCACCCTTTTTTCACACGAGACAGTTTCTCAATCCCCTCTGCCCTCTGGATGTGTGCTATATGCCCTCTAGATGTGTTCCTGCTCACTCACTGCATCCCTGCATAAAGGGGAGTATGCAGGCAGTGTGCTAATTACCAAGATTATGGGAATTAATGATTTCTGCAGTGTAGGAAACTTCTAGTATGGGAAATCCTCTATGAATATGGACCTAACCCAATTTGTAACTTTTATAAGTCCTAGGGCGTGAACAGAGGCTAGGTAAGTACAGCCACCTACAGTGATGATGCTGAAACACGAGACTTTAAAGACAGGTGTTCAACACATGGCCACAGAATCCCTCAGCAGAACCAGATTAAAATATGATTAAAATATAATTGGGAAATATTTCAAATAGAATTAAAATATAATTGGGAAATATTTAACAAAATAAGTAAAAACACAATAGAACAAAGATAACGTTAATATGTTGTTTTCTAAATCAACATGCAGCTTGAAAGGATCCTTACATATGTTTTAGTGGCCCCCATTTCTATTTGAGCTTGAGACCACTGGTCTGGAATAGAATATGGTAGGTTTGTTTTTCATCTTATGTCAATTTTTATTACTGCATGTAATCTTTACCATACTTTGGAATACTGCATTATTATGATGTTTTGTGATTTCATTGCTATGTATCCAGCTTCTATTGTTACTGCTTGTAGATGGTTTGTAATTCTTTTTTTGTATTTTTCCAGAAATCCCCCATGGTGTAGGTACACTTCAAATTAGATACCTGCTCTTTTTTTTTTTTTTTTTGAGGCAATTGTAGTTAAGTGACTTGCTCAGGTTCACACAGCTCCTGAGTATCTGAAGCTGGATTTGAACTCAGATCTTCCTGATGCCAGGGCTGGTACTCTACTCACTATGCAACCTAGCTGCTCCAGCCTACTCTTAATCTTTTGCTCTCTCCTGGCCACCAGCAAACCAGTGTTGCAAAATTGAATAATTCCCAAGAAGTCAGAGGAAGCCACTTAATACTTAAAATACTTTCATTGTTTACACTTCTTTGACTGATGTTGAAAGCAGCCCTCCAGTTGACTGTAAACCACTGTATAAGAGATTGGGAATAAGACACTACTTTCTGATGGGAAAAATACTGAGGATACCTTTCCCCTGCCCCCAAATATTTCTAGCCCCAGGTGGAAATGCACTATATATCAGTAGTGTTATATGGTCTCAATTCAGGGACTATTATATGGGAATAATTTCCTGATCCCCTCCCTATTCTCCTTCCCTCTCCCCTACCCACACCTCTAAGTTTTTGTTACTGTCTCCTCCTACTTGAGTTAACTACACACACACATACACACACACACAAACACACACCACACAGACACACACTATACATACATATATAATGAACAACAGCTGTGTGTATACATATATACATACACACATATATTCATCTGGATACATGTATCTTCTCAAGCAGAAAGTACTACCCTTAAGGGTAAGAACTACTTTTTTGTGTTGCCATTATATTCCGGGTGCCCAGCACAGTACTTTGTACATAGTAGGTGTTTAACAAATGCATGTTGGATTGGCTATGGCAGTTAACGTGTACATGGGTATCCAGGGAACTTCAGAAGGCACTTTTTGAGGCTGGAGGTCATGCTTCTGATTTCTTCTCTATCACCCATAGGACCCATATTAGGGTCTGGTACAGAGCAAGCATAATTAATACTTGCTAGTAGGATGGTGGATTGGAAGGAATTCTGGGGATTTGAAGTTAAGAGACTGAAGTTTAAACCCCAGCTCTGCCACTTATTACTTGAGTTACATTTTGTCAAATTGTTTCACCTTTCTGGGCCTCAGTTTACCCATCCATAACATGAAAATGTTGGATTATGTAACTTCTGAGGTTCCTTTGAGCTCTAAATCTATGCTCTTATGACTTGAATCTTGCTATTTTCTTTTTTTCCCCAACTAGTTTTTAATAGGCTTGTTCTCTAATCTTTTGACTTTTTCCCTTTTTAATTATTAATTAATGAAATTGTACACAAAGAATTTTAGATTTTAATTAGTCAATCAATCAATGAACATTTATTAAGCATCTACATGTACTAGGGCAAATCACTGGGGATATGCTTGCAAAACAAAGAAACAAACAACAAAATCAAGCAAACAAACAAAAGCCCCAGTCTCTTCTCTCAAGGAACTTGGAGTCTGATGGGGGAGACACCATGCCAACAAAGACATATAAATGAGATGTGTAAGGACAAATTGGAGGTAATCAGGGGAGGCTCTAGCGTTAAAGTGGATCTGAAGAGGCCTCTGTAGAAGGCAGGATTTTAGTTGAGACTTGAAGGACTCCAGGGAATCCAGGAGACAGAGAAGACAAGGGCAAGAATTCTAGGCCTGAAGGATAACTGATGAAAATGGGCAATCAGGAGATAGAACGTTTTGTCACAGGACCAGCAAAGCTGCCAGTGTCACTAGACCAAAGCACACAAAAAGAATGGAAAAGTAGGAGGGGACCAAGTTATGAAGGACTTTGAACAACAAATATAGGATTGTATATTTGATCCTGGAGGCAATAGGAAACCCCTGGAATATATTTAATAGATGGGTGATATGATCACAACCAAGTTTTAGGAAGGCAAATATGATAACTTTATAAAGGATGAACTGGAGTGAGGAGAGAATTGAGGCAGGGAGATCAACCAGAAGGCTGCTATACTAGTCTAAGTGTGAAATTATGAGAGCCTACAAAGGGGTGGTAGCAGTTGGTAGTTGAAGAAGATAAGGGGGTATATAAGAGAGATAGTATGTTGGAAGAACTGATAGGACTTGGTAACAGATTGCATATAGTGAGGTGAAAAGAGTTGAGTAGAGGATAATACCTAGAACGTGAGCCTGGGTGACTGGAGGGATGGTGGTGCCGAAAGTTAGGAAGAGGAGAAGGCTTGGGGTGAGCAGGAAGGGGGAGAATGGGTTTAGTTTTGGAAATGTAGAGTTTAAGGTGTCTACTGGACATCCAGTTCCAGAGTTCCAACAGGCAGCTGGAATATGATATTGGAGCTTAGGAGAGAGGTTAGGGTTGGCTAAGTAGATCTGAGAATTATTAACACGGAGGTGGATGGTGGCTTAGAGAGCAGTTACTCCAACGCCATGATTTTATAGATAAAGAAACAGAGGCTCTGCAATCCACCACTCAGCACAATGCTTGGCACATGATAGGCACTTAATTGACCTGACTTCACTGGACTTAAGTGATCTTGGGTCTATACAGAGCCACTTGAAATTGAATCTAGGCCGCATGACTTCCAATTTTCTTTCTTCACAGTTCCTTCACATTTTCCATTAATCCTTGCTGCCTCTTGCTTTGAGCTCTGACTGACTGCTCATTAGCACCTTCATCGAAGCATGCTTAGTACATTCTTGCTGCTTGTTAAGGCTCTGATTAAAGATATAGAACTCAAAAAACGAGTTAGTTATTTGTATTGGCTGTGGATGGCTGCGTTCATTCCTGCCTGCCCCAGCCAACTATGCCAACTCCCAAAATCATGCTGTTGTTTGACTTGCCTTGAATATCTATGTGATACATTCCCTGAAAGCTTACTCCTTAGTGGCAGCACCAGCCACTTGGCCCTTACTCTGCTCCATCTTGCACTGCTAGCCACCTAGATTATAAACTCCTTGAGGAGAGAGGAACAATGTATTTTTCATTCCCAGAACCCAGTGCTCCTTTGGTAGGAGTTCTCAACAAATATTTATTCTTTCCACTTTTTCTGAGCCATAGAACATGATGATGCCAAAGCATCAAGAAAGCAGGGTAGTACAATGGAATGAGCACTGGCACCAGAGACAGAGGGCTTATGTTCCAACCTCACCCTTGATGCTTACTCCTTGTGTGACCTTGAGCAAGTCACTTAATCTTTGAGACTCAGCTGCCTTACCTGAAAGTTTTGGCCTGGATGGCCCCCCAAATTTCTTCTAACTCTAGACCTATACTCCCATGCCACGTGTGCTTAAATACAAAATTGTCAAGTCACAGAATCAGAGACTTAGATTTGGAAGGAACGAGGTATAGTTTACCCACGTTTCTATTCGCTTAGCTGCTACGCTAGACTATTGAATGTTAGTGAAGTAGAGGAGTGAGATATTGTGTCCAACTAGGTGATAAGATCATAGATCAAGGATGAGAAGGGTCCCTAAGGGTCATCTAGTCTAATCACCTCCTTTTTGAGAGTGAGGAAACAGAGGCCCAGAGAAGTTAAACAACTTGATCAATATTACACAGGTAGAGTCAGGTTTTTCTCTGAAGTACCATGATGTCAAGCTCAATACTTATGCCACTGTACCTAGTCACTTATATTCACTACCCAGTCTGATTACATTAGACATCCAAAAGGATATTTTTTCCTTGGCTGTAAGAAAAGATGAATTTCTTATTCACAGAATCAGGGCTCCTTTGATAAAGGCCCAACTTCTTTTAAAATGTGTTTATTTTTTATTTTCAACATTCATTTCCATAAGATTTTGAGTTACAAATTTTCTCCCTGTCCTTCCCCTACCCCCACACCCCCAAATAGTGAACCTACTGAGTACCCCTTCCCCCAATCTGCTCTCTTTTATATCCTCCCTCTAATTTTCTAGTAGGGCAAGATGGATTTCTATACCTCAGTGCCCATATAAGGACTAACCTTCTAAACTAGATTCACATTTCAGTCATCATTGTTAGGCTGTGTTGGGCAATATTATACCAGAATAGGAACAAATGGCATCTGTTACAAAGGACCACAATTAATTTGTGTGAAGTAATGCAGAATAGGGCTTACCTTTTCTGAAACTTTACCAGTTTTATTTGTGAGCAACCAAATGATCTTGGAATAGAAGTTACATTTGCTTTTCCCATCATTTTTTAGACAGGGAAGAGGTGGTATAGAGAAATACAGGGAGTATAGGGGACTGCATTCTGGATTTCTAACCTCTGGCCTGCTATTCTAAACCACTGAATGTTAATGAAGTAGAGGAATGGGGTATTATGGAGCTCAGAAGTGGAAGAAGGCATAGGGAATGTTTTGTTCTTATGTTGGGTATTCTCCTGGGATGCCCCTGTGACATTCCAGTTGAATCAAGCTGGGACTTCTTGTACCAACACTTCCAAAAGAGGAATCAATGAACCAAGGTATTTAGCAAATTCAAACAGAGGGAATAGGGCCAGTGTACCATTGATCTCATTGGCCTATATGAATTGGCAAGCCAAGAAAGTATGTAGTATGAGAATGTAGGGGGAGAAAAGAAGTTAGTGGAATCCTTTGAACTGGAACTCCTGAGTTTTTCTCTCTTTATGTCTTGATTGTTTTGTTTTATGTTTTTTTGTTTCCTCATTTCCTAGCACAGTGTCTGGTTAGTAAACAAATATTTATTAAGCACCTACTATATAACAGGAACTCTATTAAGTGCTGGGGATGCAAAGAAAGGTAAAAGACAGCCACTTCTCTCAAGGATCTCACAATCTGATGGAGGAGACAACAGGCAGACAATTATGTACAAACAAATTATATGCAGGATAAATTGAAAATAATCAAAAGAAGGTTTTAGGGGCAGCTAGGTGGCACAGTGAGTAGAGCACCGGCCCTGGAGTCAGGAGGACCTGAGTTCAAATTTGGCCTCAGACACTTAGCACAAAAACTAGCCATGTGACCTTGGGAAAGTCACTTAACCCCAACTACCCTCCAAAAAGCAAAAAAAAAAAAAAAAAAGGTTTTACATTGTAAGTGCTTAACCAACATCTGTTGACTAGATGATTGTAAGCTATTCCCTGGTAGTTGTGCTGATCTGGGACTATGGCTTTTGTTGCTCTTCAGAGTCAAGATTCTGTGTACTAGGTCCTGACAAAGCTGTATTCCAGATCCAGCCTCAAGCTGCTTTCCTGAATGTCTCTGATGAATTCCCTCTCCATTTTCCATCCAAAGTGAGGTACTGAGACCCTTGACACAGAGCCTCCATTAAGTAGCTGGCCTGATAACAGTCATCCTCAAGTTACCTAACAATCCAAATTCTCTCAAGGCTTAAACTAATCCCAGTCTTTAGGACATGAATTTCTTAAAGTACATGAACTCTTTTAGGTGTCCTAGTAATTGTTTCATAGTAGATTAATTGTGAAGGGGAGGAGGGGAGACAGTCTGTGAGAGTGTGGAATGAGGTTAGGAGACAGACCTTTCTCAGTGATGCTCATAGTAGAATGAATGGGTATAAAGGTATTTTCCATAGCACACAGATTTTTGAGCTGGAAGAGACCTTGGAAATCATGAAATCCAGCCCCTCATTTTACAGATGAGAAAACTGAAATGACATTCCAGGTTACATATATAGTAAATGACATAGATAAGATCTTTGCTTTGAGAAGTTTCACTTTTGAAATCAACTTTAGAGTTGATGAGACATTTTCAAACATTGTCAGTGATGGTCAATCTTTGTTCAGTTAGCTAATAACCATTTATAAAGTGCTTACTATGTTCCAGTCATGTGGAAGTGTTCGTGGTACACAAAAGAGGAAAAACAGTCTTTCATATTATTTTTTCTTTCTTTTTTATTTTTTAGTTTCCATCATTCATTTTCACAAGGTTTTGACTTATAAATCTCCCCATTTTCCCCCTACCCACCACCCCAAAACAGCGATCCCACTGAATATCCCCTTCCCCAGTCTGCTCTCTCCATATCTTTCCCCATCCCCCCTCCAACTTTCAAGTAGGGCACGATGGATCTCTATGCCCCAGTGCATGTATATCTTATTTTCCAGTTACATGTAAAATAATGATGATGATGATGATGATGATGATAATAATAATAATAATAAAATGTATATTTTTTAAACATTTGATTTTAAAACTTTGAATTCCAGATTCTTTCCCTTCCTCCCTTGCCACTCACCCTTATTGGCAAGATAAGCAATTCAATATAGGTTGTACATTTGTAGCTATGCAAAACAATTCCATGGTGGATATATTGTAAAAGACTGACTATATTTCCCTCCATCCTGTCCCACCCCCACTTGTTCTATTCTCTACTTTGATCCTGTCCCTTTTCAAAAGTGGGTGCTTCCAACTTCCCCCCCCCCCAGACTGCCCTCCCTTCCATCATCTCCCCTTTCATCCCCTTCCCCCTACTCTCCTGTAGGGTGAGATACCCTTAGTCTTTCATTTTAAAGAGTTTACATTATAAAGATAGGGACTTTCCTTTTGGGGAGACAGATGTGATCTTTAGAAATGGCCATCCTCATCTGTAAAGTGGGGGATTTGAACTAGAGAACACCTGAGATACCTTGAAGCTCTAAGCCTGTGATTCTCTGAACTCCTATGTTCCTTTACAATCCTGTCATTCTATAATTCTATGACTCATCAGTCATGGAGCTTAATTTCAGTGAATTATTTGAACGGGGAAAAATAGCAAGTCCCAGCAGCTCATTGCAGCATTATTGATGGGCTGGAAACTGACATTTAGCTTCTGAAATGATGATCAAGTACTGTCACTTGTGTAAGGAAATAAATCCATGAGCCTGCTACCCTTCACTTACTATTAGGGTCAGCGTTTAACCTTGGTGGATGCTGAGCAGGTGTAGCCTTCTTCCCCAAACGCTTCCAGAAAGGAGACTCACAGAGAAGCTGTAATTCCTTAGAGGATCTCGCTCCTGGGGAAAAGTAGCAGGCTCCCTTTAGAGGGAGTCACCTTGGCAGATCCAGCCGGTGGTTGTGTAACAATCACATGGCTATTGTAGGGAGTCTCATACCTTAAGGAGGTGGGGAGTTGTTTGTTACTCAGCAACCGCATAGCCTGGGGTGTCTGATCCTCCGCATAATCGTTCCAAAGGAATCAGTCATCTTTGCCCATTCAGAAACCTGTATTTCTCTATGCTCCAATGTCTTCCTTTTTGCCTTTTTCTATGCACTAAGCTATTCTAGCAATTGAAAGTGATCTCAAAGGGCATCAAGCCAAGTGGAACCATCTCATTTCACAGAAGAGGAAACAGGTCCAAGGTCATGCAGATAGTGTTAGACTCAGGATTTGAATTCTCTCCCTTGGACTAATCCCAGCTCTTTTTCACATTGTACCACAGCACAGTGTAGATGGCAACCAACTTGATTTGAGAAGGGCTCAAGAACATCCTATCCCATTCCCTTACTAAACCCATCCCATCATCTCATCTGCCTGAAATGATGTCTGAAGCTCCACTGGGAAATTTTCATTACCATGGGCTTAAGGTTTTGCCCATCAATGTGATTGATCAAAAATGAAAATACTCCAAATTTAGGTTATTATCAGTCATTTTATTATGAATTACAGAATCATAGTTTCCCAAAGTCATTAATAATTCTAGGTCCTCCAGATCTTAGAGCATAATATAGATTTAACTAAGTCAATCAACACTTATTAAGTACTTAATATGTGTCAGGCATTGTGCTAAGCACTGGGGATGCAAATATAAGCAAAAAGAAAGATGGTCCCTATCCTCAAGGAACTTACATTTTAATGAGGGAAGACAACAAATACAAGGGAATTAAAGAACAGAGGATGGGCTTGGAGACAAGGTTTCCACTTAAAGGAAAGAGGAAGTTCAGAGAGTAAAAGCAGGGGCAAGAGGGGAATGAAGCATGACTGGGCCAGGTCCTTTCTCAAAATGGAGGTTCTAGAAAAAACTGACCAATAGTTGAGAAGATTGAAGATATGGAAGAGTGTTTTGGTTAAGAAAAACCACAGGGACAAAGGAAACTTGCTGAGTGAACAAGGCAGATGAGGAATGGTAGGGAAGTCCATAGGGTCAGAGAGTCCATAGAGCCTGGAGAGGAAGGGGATGCTGCTAGTCACTACTTAGAGAGCCTGATGCTCACTTAGTCAGTTTACACTCATCCCTCGGGCAAAAGTGCCAAGAAAGTGTTATTATGCCCTCTGTGGTTACCAGAGAGGCTTTAATGCTCTGTCTGAGTTCTGTCTTTCTCTCTAGGGTTCTGGCAACTTGTTGATGACCCAATTAGAAATCAGCTTTGCTTCCTCCCTCAGTCCCCCTCCCCACCCTGTGAGACCTCACTTCCTTTCTTAGACTTGCTGTATTTCAGTGAGAGCTAGTCAGGTGATCTTGGCAAATTGGCATTGATTCTTCATAGAAGCAGCTACTGAAGCTTGGATAGTGTAAGCAACATTTACTCTTAGCTTAGAACTGATTAACAAATAAATAGCACATAATGACAATACATAATATAATCATATCTATAGAATGTCTTTTCCCATGGCTCTCCTAGGAGCCAGAATCTTCAGACCTAGGAACAATCTGGACTCAGCAGTTCTAAGTATTATATAGTTTGTGTTTTTTTAGTCTTACAGCCTTTGAATGGGTTAAATAATACTCAATTGGGCAGATAGGTGGTTCAGTGAATAGAATGCTGATGCTGGAGTCAGGAGGATGTGAGTTCAAATACAGCCTCAGATATTTACTAGATGTGTGGCCCTGAGCAAATCATTTAACCTTGTTTGCCTCAATTTCCTCATCTGTAAAACAAGCTGGAGAAGGAAATGATTAACCACTCAAGTATCTCTGCCAAGAAAACTGTAAGTATGGTCATGGAGAGTTGGACAGGACTAAAACAAATCAACCAAAAGTGCTCAATTGATTCACTAGATGAAGAAAGAGAAACTCCGGATGAAGTCTGATTTTGGGATGCATGGCACAGTCTGGGGCATGGAGCTCCTGTGGGCTTTGGGCCAATTTGAGCACACAAGGGTTTGCTGCCTTCCCAGTCTCTGATAACTGGTCATTGCCTGTGACCTTCTTCACACTTCTAACTTCAGCTAGGCCATCCTGTATCAGGCTCAGTGGGCTTAATGATCACTCCCAGCCAGGAGATGCCCTGACATCAGCTTTCCCCTTGATGCTGATGTATGTGCATCTATCTCTACTTTCTGCCTATATCCCCCCCCCCCCATTCCATGCCATTTCCATTAGTAGGGTGGGTGCAGGGGTAGGGGAAGGAAGAGTGAGAGAGGCAATCCCTATGAGTAGCTTAGACCAAATTATCCCAGGTTGCTATGGTCTAATCAGTGAGCTTATGACTTTGTAGAAGTTAGCTAACCTTTCTAAGCCCTAGTTTTCTTATTTGTAAAATTAAGAGTAAGGACCCAATGATCTTTGGTATACCTTTAGTGCTAAATCCTATCATTCTATACATTGCCTCTAATAGCATACACTGTGCTTTACTTCTTTATGATATTGTTGTTAATCATTTCAGTCATAACTGACTCTTCTTGAACCCATTTGGGGTTTTCTTATCAGAGATACTGGAGTGGTTTGTCATTTCCTTCTCCAACTCATTTAGTAGATGAGGAAACTGAGGCAAACAGGGTTAAATGACTTGCCCAGGGTCACACTGCTAGTAAGTATCTGAGGTTGGATTTGAATCCAGGGCTTCTTGACTCTAGACCTGGCACTCTATCTCCTGTATAAAAATATGCTTGTTTCTTTGCCTTTTACGAAAGGCATAGCAAGTAAGTATCTATAGGAGAATAAGCACTTATTCTAGCTCCCCTAGTTTTGTTGCTAATGTACTGAGAAAAGCACTGGAGTTGGCTTCAGAATACCTGGGTTTGGGCTCTAGCTTTTCTCTTTATTATCAGTGGGGCCATGAGCGGGTGAGGTAATGTGTGGTCCATCCTTTGTAGGATAGGAACACCTGCACTGCCTTTCTTCCATGGTTCTTGGGATACAAATGCTGTATACACTATTTAAAAAAACATGTAGATGATTTTATTGGTGGAGAACTAACAGAGATCAGTACCTTCTCTGTAATTTACAGTCTTAAGAGAGTTGCCTGAGGTCACTAAGGGTTAAATTATGAAGCTAGATAAAGCATTTGTTAAGTTCTTCCTACGTCCCAGGAACTGTGCTAAATATAGGGTATATAATTTTTTTTAAAAAGTGATAACCCTTGCCTTCAAGGAGCTTACATTCTAATAGGAGAATACAACATATAAAATGTATCTGGAAAGGGGGAGGCAAGGCTACTGTTGAGCTTACATTCTAATAGGAGAATATAACATAAAAAATTTATCTGGAAAGGGGGAGGCAAGGCTACTGTTGATGAGATAGAGAGAAAATCCAGAGGAGTCCAGTTGGGACTGAAGTTAACAGTGCTTGGACTCCCCATGAAACATGGCCCCTGCTTGAGACTCACTAATGAGCAGAGCTGGCTTCGTGGTGGTGGAGTCATCTCCTAGAAAGTTACTGTGTAGGAGGTGGAAGTCTGGAGAAGATGTGCCAAGGGTCACAAACCTAGGTTTTCCTGAGCACTGCCTTTTTCCATGTAAACTTTAAAGTGTGGATAGAAATTCATCATCGTCATTATTGTTGTTATTTGGTTCTGACCCTATGTAGCTATGGATTCTGTGAATTTAGGAAGGTTGTCCAAGGCCAGAGTACTTAATGCCATCAGTTGACAAATTTTTATCTGAAAAATTTGGAAGGAGAGACAATGGGGAGACATATATGTACTCTATAATTACAAGGATGAAAGGTTAGAATTGGGATGATCTTCATCCTCAATGGATTTTTACTCTGTAGATGAGCCTGTTGGTAAAGGTAATTGTGGGAAAAAGCCTCAAAGTAGCAGGCTACCCTTCAAGGCCTAATTTAACCACATCTAATAGAGAAAACCTTTTCTCATCATCCCAGCTCAAAGTAATTTTTCCTCAGACACTAGCTGTGTGATCCTGGCCAAGTCAATGAAGAGTTCAGAACTTTAGTTTCCTTATCTGTAAAAATGGAGATTCCTAGGGTTGTTGTAAGGAACAAATGAAATAAAGATAATCTGGGAAAGGCTTTGCAAACCTGAAAGCATTATAGGAATGCTACTACCATTTTTATTATCATTGTGTCTTTTATTCTTTGCAGTCCTAATAATAATAGCCAAAAATTATAAATCACTTATTATGTGCCAAGCACTGTTCAAAGTGCTTTCCAATTATTATTTGATCCTAATAACAAGCCTATGAGGTAGGCGTTATTATTATCCCCATTTTACAGATGAGGAAACTGAGGCAAATAGAGATTAACTGATTAGTCCAGCATCACACAGCTAGAAAGTGTCTGAGGCCAGATTTGAACTAAGATCTCTCTGACCCCAGGGCCCATGCCACCTAGCTGCCCCAACAACATTCATTCTCTGTACTTGCATATAAAACTTTATTTTGCCTTTTATTATTGGTATAGATGATTTCTCTCCTCAATTAAACTGTAAACTCCTTGAAGTCAGGAACACTCCCTGGTTCATACCTATATCCCCTGTGCAATATAGTTGGAGAATTGGTCCATTTTGGGAGTTAAACTTAGCTTCTGGTCCTAGCTGCTCCACTGATTAGTCATGTGACAAGGGGCAAATGACCTCAACTTCATGGGCATTGGTTTCCTGGTCTGTAATACAGGGAGATAAGACTAGCCACTTTCTAAAGACACTTTCTACCCTGCAATTCCATTGTCATTACACAGTAAGGGGCACTAAAAATACATATTGAGGGAATGGACAAATATCTAGGTAGTGTTCCAGCCCATATATGCTTCAGGCTCCCAGGAATGGAGCAGAGTTGGTGACTGAGTCCAAGTTGGATTGTGCCCAGTAAAGAGAGGGCTATTTTCAACCAGCTGTACAAACCAATTTCTGGAGCCAGGCCTACTTATGTCTAAGCATTTTTTCTGGGCTTGAGAACCACGTAAGCAAGATTTCTTTCTATTCTCAAACTTGTCTGAGCCAGTGCTAAAGGCATCCAACTTCCTGACCAGTCAGGGTTTGGGAATGTAATTATTATTTATCCACAACCTTCTAACCATGGTCTTTCTACCATCTTGCATGAAACCAATTAAAACGATCTTTTAAAAGAATAATAAGAAGTGAAACCCAGTGAGTAACTGATCTTTTGGCCTCTTCCAAAGTCATGCCAAACCTCACTGGATTTGAAATTTTATATATGAGCACATTAAAAGCAGGGTTGGTACCAGGAGATTTACCACCTTGGGAAATCAAAAGGCATTGAGGGGAGCTGGGGAGGTTGAGATGGGAGAAGAGAATGACATTGTTTGCAGTTCTGTCTGAATTATATTTTTATCACTCCTTCCTTCTCTATCTGAAAATATTGCCCTAGGTGATTTGTTATATGCATTGAGAGTGTTGGCTCTGCTTAAAATGAAACTTTCTGGATTTGAGAGACCACAATTTGAGGGTAAAAGGCATTTAAACTGGCCTTATGCAACAGGTGTTGTAACTTGAGGGGCTCCACTTGAAATCTCCCCTTCTTCAAAATAGGGTGATGGAGTTGAAAGGTCACTAGGCTGAGAAGTCAGGAAATCTGTTACTTCCTTGTTTTGTGACCTTGGATCTCAGTTCCCTCATCTGTAAAATAATAATAGACTTAAAAAGATGAATCTGTTTGTCTGGGCACAGTTAATGAGCACTGAAGAGAGATTATCGAAGTCCGTTCTAGTAGTCAAATACCTTAAATTTATTGAGTATGACCATTGCTTAAATCTTAGCATTGGTTTCATTCCTTTGGGTTAAAGCTATGTATTTCCGGGATACCAACTAAGAATCAAATAGCCAGGATAGATTGTACCAAACAAGTCATTTTCAGCCATCAGCACTTTGTGAAAATTAATTTCTCATAATACCCAGTGGGAGTGGGGATGGACATTTGAGACTGATGGTAAAGGTAAGGTTTGATAAAGACAGAGTTGAATAAGAGAACCAAAGAGTGGATCATGGCATGAAATAACCAGGCATTTTGGTGTAATAAGAGCACAAGATCTACAATACAATAAATACCAAAAAGTCTGGGTTTAAATCCTGGTTATGAGACTTAATATCTAGGAAACTTTAGGCAAATCACTTTAATCTGTCTGAGCTTTAATTTCCCTATCAGAAAAAAAGGCCATTAGATAACTTCATCTTGAAGGTCCTTCCCACAGTCTTAGGACATCTTCACAGTCTTATGACATCTATAAAGAACTCTAGGTGGGGGCTTTCTTTATATAGCCACAAGGGAACATAACAGGTTGAGAGGCATAAAACTGAGAAGTAGGGGGAAACCCAAGAAAAAGTTAACATGTGGGGGTAGGATAATACAAGAGCAGACTTGACTTTCTGTTTTGGTAGAGGGTGTGAGGCTCAGTGATCCCCTTCTTTAGAACCCTTCCCTCCAAATTACCATCATGACCACAGCCAGTCCCACAATGCATGGCATCTTTCTGGAACCCATTCCATTTTATGTCTGAGTTTGTCACTTTAAGATCACATTCCCCAAAATCTATCAGAGCCCAGAATACAGGGCAGATGTCATTAAGGCTGATATCCTAAAGGCCGGCGTGAACCTCAGTTTGGAAATAATTTGGAGAATCTGAATGGTGAGAGTCCTGCCGTTAGACTTAGTACACCTGATTTTGCTAGCTACTTAACAATAACGTCTTTAAAGCACTATAAATATCATATCTTATTTAGTCCTCATAACAATCTGAGATAGGCAATACAAGTCTCATTATCCCCATTTTACAGGTAAGGAAACTGAGGCTCAGAGGAGTTAATTGACTTGTCTGGGTTCACATAGCTCATAAGTACCAGAGAGGGGTATTTAAATTGAAACCTCTCCTGACTCCATGTTCTAGCTCCCTTCCTCACTGGGCTGTTGTGGGGAAAGTGCCGCAAAGAACAATATAAATGTACTTATATTAGCTTAAGCTCTTCTTAACTACTAGTGAAATCTGATCCTCTAAGAGTGACCCTTGTTCGGACTTGCCAATAGTTTTCTAAAGTCATTAAGTCTACAATCTTCTATTCTGCCCACAAAAAGGGCATTGGACCAACCCACATTTACCTTGGGCACACCCTTCTCACCTCTTCCTAGGAATGTCCTTTATTTCACTGTGTTAAGCTTCTGTTGGCAATAAATCTGTAAAATGGTTTTTGAAAATTACCTTCATGATCAAATTAGATTAGATACTCTAACGTTCCCAAGAACCCCAAAGGGTCAAAAAATGGTTTATTTCATAGCACTGTGAAGACACAACTTCAGAGTTCCCTTGAGAATACAATTTCCTATGAAAACTTTACTGAGAAAGAATCAGAAAGTACGTTTCTTTTGGGGTCACTGCATGGTATTCATTTCTTCTGTTGTCTGGTTTCAATTAGATCCCTCCTGATTTCTTTTAAAGCGTGGGCATGGCTGGTCTGAGAGTAAGAAATGACAATGAAGTGGTTTCTTTTGAAGTTTTAATATGTCAGTGACAAATGTGTGACCTCTCCAATGGGAAATGAAATTCTGGGTGATTTCAGATGAACTGAAATGAAGGCAGTCTGGATTTTCTGGTCTTCACTTTCAGTATTGTGTTGTTTAATACTTTTATTACTCCTTTTCTTTTATAGAATCCTGGAATGTTAGAGCTGCAGGGCCTTTCTTCAGTTCCAACCCATTCATTTTATAGATGAGAAAACCTAGGCTCAGAGAGAGTGAGCTATTTGCTCAAATAACACAGCAGGTTAGTGGCAGATCAAGATTGGAATCCTGGTCTTCAGTGTCCCATTACAAGATTTTTCTACTCTTTCTTTTATCATTGTCCTCCTCACACATAAAATTCATCAGCCTCTTTTTAAAAAAAATATTATTTTATTCAATCAACAAGCATGCTATTGTGTCCGTCACTATCCTAGGCACTATGGATATTAAGGGGAAAAAAGTGTCTGTTGTCAATGAGCTTGAATTCTATAGGGGGACATATCATATAAACACAAAAATAAATGGAAAATATATTTTCTTATGTATTTGGTAGATGTATTACTGTCATCAGCCCCTTGTCACTTACATTATTACAATAACAACTATCTCCTTCATCTCCATATCATATGTATATGGCTTTCAGGAAGACTAGAACCTCTGGTGCAAGGGCTTGTTGGGCCCTTTTAAGGGCTTCTCATTCACCTTTGGTATCCACTTGTGCCCCGTCTCTCACCTCTGGCTCCAAGAAGCTTCAGCAGGCTCAGTGGCCATGCAGAGGCAAAAACCATCTTGGTAGATGGGCTAAACCAAGTTTAGGGGAAATTACAGGTCTCAAACTTGTTGATGAGTGAAAGGGATGTCTACCTTAAGCATGTGAAGACTTTTCCCAGTGGAATGGGCAGATGAAAACCATTTGTTCCAATAACCATGAAGGCAGCTGAAGTAGGAACCGTGGAATGCTTGGATGATCAGACATTGAAGGAAGATGCCAAGGTCATTTACTGCATCCTGAACCATTGCAGGTTGTTTTGACTTTTGTCTTACCATTGGACTTCAATGACTTGCGAAGGGAGAGTGAGGCTGCAACTTTGTGTGACTCTGCCTAACTTAAATCCAATTCATGTGCAAGTCAATAAATACATCACCCCATGATGCCATTGATCCTCTTGGAAAATAAAGGAAAACAACAGCAACAACAATCATAATAAAAATAATGTCCCCAATGATCACAATTATCCTTATTGTAACTATTCCAACCTCACCATAATCAGCAACGCTGCCATCATTGTCCTTCCAAGCTATAAAACCATGAAGACCATTGTCATCACTGTCCTCATTCTCCCCTTCTTTGTCATCTCCTTCACCACCATCATTGTTACTATTAACCTTCAACATCACTAATTCCTTCTGGTATAGATTTCCAGTCAGTGGGATACCACAAAGAAAGAGCTCGAGTGACTAAGGAAGTTAGAGGGAATGCCCATGAGGTATGCCAAGATTATTTACTTTTTGCTTTTTAAAAATGCCATTAGTTTAAAAAATGCCACTAGTTACGACTGGTAAATCCATGATTTCATTTCAATCCATGTGGTTTTTGTATTTTGGATTATTGAATTTCTAAAGCATGCCTGGGTAGCTGGTTTATTCTGGATTGTAAAGGAATTGGATAGGGAAGAGGAAAAGGAAGTCAGGAGACCATACAAGCTAGCCTTCAGTCCTTGGCAGGATCGGTCAATTCCTCAACCTTACTCGTGGCATAACTCAGGCCTAGAAGTAAAGGTTAGGAGGAATGGTAGCCAAAGTGATCTTTTACTAGGATATGGAATAGCTAGCATTCCTACAGTGCTTTAAGGTTTGCAAAGGACTTTAACACATATTGTCTCATACAACAATCCTGTAAGGTAGGTGTTATTATTGTTGAAGACATTAAAGTTGAGCTAGGTTAAGTGACTTGTCCTGGTCATATAGTTAAGTATCAAAGGTGGGATTTGAAGTAAGGTCTTCTTGATTCCAAGTCCAGAATTCTATTCACAAAAACAAATGAACAATCAAGCAATCTAAACTTTCAAGTCCTTCCCCTTGGGCTTTTGGTTGGCAGCTAAAAAATATGGCTGAGGAGAGGATCACAAAGGTTACTTAAACTAAAGTTTTGGGAACTCCCTATGATTCTTATTTATACTTACTATTGCTGCCACCTATTACAAAACAAAACCAACCCCCTCTCCCCCCAAAAGCTTTTGAGTTAGAGTGGAAAGAGCACTGGATTTGGGTGATCTTTTATTGTGACCCAAGCATTGCAAATAACTAGTGTGATCTTGGGAAAATCACTTTACCTCTCTGTTTCCATTTCTGAATCTTTGAAATGAAGAGTATGTCAAAGTCATTAACCAATTTACAAATGATCTGAGCATATCCACAGAGTTCTTCTGGGAAGAAACCCAAGCTATCTATAGCCATATGAAACAATGCTCCAAAATCACTACTAATTAGAGAAATGCAAATTAAAGCAATTCAGAGATTCTATCTCATACCCATCAGATTGGCAAAGATGACAAAAAATGAAAATAATAAATGTTAGAATGACTGTGGAATAACAGGCATTCCTATGGACTCTTTCTGGACCCGTGAATGGGTACAACCATTCTGGAAAGCAATTGGAACTATATACAAAAAGTTATTAAACAGTGTGTGTACTTTGAGAGCTATGCCACTGATAGATCTATACCCAAATGAGATCAAATAAATGGACAAAGGTCCTATATGTACAAAAATATTTTTAGCAGATCTTTTTTGGGGTGGCATAATACAAATAAATAAACTGAAAACAAAAGGGATTACCATCAATTGAGGAATGGCTGAATAAGCTGTGGTATGTGAATGTTTTGGAATATTTTTGGTCTATAAGAAAAATGGAAAGAGAGGATTTAAAAAAAGACTTGAAAAAGCTGATACAGAGTGAAGAAAGCAGAACCAGAAAAACAATTTATATTATAAAATTAATATTATAAAAACAGATAATTTTGAAGACATAACCTGATAAAGAAAGAAATAAGAACCAGAGGAACAATTTATACAACTATAACACTTTACTACTTTGAAACCTGTAAGAACTAGGATTAGCTAAGTGTTTCAGTGGATAGAGTACCTGGCCTAAAGTTAAAAGACTTCCTGAGTTCAAATCTGACCTCATATACTTACTAACTATGTGACCCTGGGCAAGGCACTTAATCCTGTTTGCCTCACTTTCTTCATCTGGAAAATAAACTGGAGTATCTTCGACAAGACAACACCAAGAGGAGTCATGAAGAGTTGGTCATGACTGAAAAATGATTGAACAGAGAACTATGATCAATAAAAGGACCATCTATGATTTTAAAACAATGATGATGAGACACAAAGGTGGTAGATTCAGAATGCAGAATGAAACATAGATATTTTTGTATACACCCAATGAGTGTTATGTTTAACCTTGCATATTTGTTCAAAGGAACTTGTTTTTCTTTCCTCTCTGCCCCCCACAATGAGTTAAGGATTAGGAGAGAGAGAAAATAGATTTCTGCTCATTTAAAAAGAAAGCAAAAAACTGAGAGTTGAGAGTTGCTGTAGATATGGAATATTATATGAAGTCATCATATTGTTAGATTTGCTTTGTTATTTAATTTATTATAAGAGAATTATCAAGAGTAATATGTAAATACTTATAACATAACAAAACATATCTATGAAATTTAATAAATGTTATACAACGATATATCTTATGATCCTATATTGTGATACTTTATATTCATTTTCCCAGAACAATGCCAGCTATATCTCAAAAAGGGTTCTAGTGGCTCTGAGGTGAAGCAGAGAGCCTCTTTCATATTTTTGCTTTGAGCCCCAATCTAGTGTGTTTCCTCCACTTTTGCCCTCTAGTGATTAGTGCCCTAGGTTTATTTAACCAAATAACATCAATTAGCTTTTATAAATGGATATTTACTTTGAAGATATAGTAAGAACAGGAGTACATTTATACCTCCTCCCTCCCCAATACTTTGGCCTATGACACCCTAGTCTTTGGGAGAATTAGCTTGGATTGAAGGCACTTTGTACATATAAAGTCCACTTCAAAATGTGTCATGGTCAGTGGATGGATAAGACCTTGCTAGGCTGGTCTGGGCAGATCGCTTATCACCTGGGGAAAGCGACAAGTATGAAAATGATCCTCTGAGGTCTACTTCTCAATATAAGATATCAGTCCCTATATCTAATATTAATTAGACTCATAGCTTGATACCAATACCATCACCATTAGTTGTATTAATAAAAATAATTAACAGTCATAGAATACTTTAAAGTCTACAAAGAACTTTCTTCATGACAATCTGTGAGGCAGGAAAGGTGAACATTAACATCATTTTATAGATGGAAAGCATGAAGGTTAGAGACAAATAATATGTCTAAAGTAAAAGCCGGCGGGTGACCCATAAGTAGCTGATCTTGGGGAAGTCATTTAATATTCATTGGTGTCAGTTTCCTTGACTGTAAAATGAAGATAAAAATAGCAGCTCTGTTCTAGGGTTGTCACAAGGATCAAATGAGATAATACAAAGCATTTAGCATGGTGCCTGACACATAGTAGGCACTGTCTAAATCCTAGTCTTCATCATCATTATTGTTGCTATTAAGTTTTAGAGACAAGAAATGAACCCGTTTAACTGACTTTAAAATTTAATGTTCTTTCTACTATATATTATCTATAATTTTCCTTCCTACCTTCCTTCCTTCCTTCCTCCTTCCTTCTTCCTTCCTTCCTTCCTTCCTTCCTTCCTTCCTTCCTTCCTTCCTTCCTTCCATCCTTCCTTCCTTTCTTCCTTCCTTCCTTCCTTCTTTCCTTCCTCCCTCTCTCCCTCCCTCCCTATGATTTCATTCATTTAGAGAACTACAATAGAAGAAAGATAAAAGTCTCCCTCTATGAATGCAGATTGTCAACTAGTCTTCTATTTTAAACTTCAGACTGCTGTCTAGGGCACTAAGAGGTTAAGTGACTTGCCCAAAGTCACACAACCACTATCAGTAGTTATATATCATGATTGCTTTCAATACCAACATAGTCTTATGCTTTATTGTGAGAAGGAAGTTTCAGAAAGTCATGTTGAAAGCCAAGGCTTATAGTCAGTCATTGAGGAAAAAGATGGAACAATATGTAATACTGACAAGTCAAAACTTCTTACACTTTGTGATTAAAAGAGTGTGCCTCCCACCTTGCCCTTTATAAGGAACAGAAAGAGAAGAGGGGAGGTGGGGAATGAAAGGCTCTTTTGGCAGAAGTTCAGATTTTCCTGTCAGGACATTTCTGACACACCCCTTACAAGAGTTATTGCTCACCTGGGAGAAGGTGAGTTAGCTTAGCACCAACTCTTAGTACACCCCTGGTAATGTGTGGGGCCAATGCAAGTCAAGGCTGGACTCTATGACAGCCCACCAGATAATCTCTTATTGCTTCCAGTGACATTCTGGGGAGGCTGCTTGGTGACTGACTTGAATTCACCTGTTACAAATTACTTTATACCATTACCTTGTAGTTTCTAAATCTCTTTGGAACCTGGGAGCCTGGAATCCTTTGGACAAAGTCTGGGTGGGATTGCCCTAATGAGTGGCAGGAGTCTGTCATTGGAGGCACCTGAGGACAAAGCAAGTAAGGAGACTGATGTCTGACAGTCATCTGTGGAAGAATAAGCCATCTCTCAATGAATGCTGTTGGCCTTAGGAGAGAAGGGAGGTCATGTAAAACCTTCCTGTGCTCAGGGCAAGGCAAGTTCTTTGTGGATTCCTAGGGAGTGCAGAATCACACAACACCAAACACAAACACAGAATGTATATTATTTGCCCCCCATTAATAAACCAATGCCTATTTAAGGGATAATGAATACACATATGTAAGAAACTGGATGTAGAATCAGAAAGACCTCTGACACATTTGGGCTGAATGAAAATGGGCAACCTCTCAATGTCCTGGGAACATTTCTAAGACTTTAAATTACAGAGGGGTTGCTGATCTGTGTGGGCGGAGGGAATTTCCATGCAAGGAATTTCCAGTATAGATAGAATTAGATGTATAGAACAACAATAATGAATTTAAATGAATCAATTAACTTGAATTATATATGTTAACAACTCTTAAATAAGGTCTTATTATAACTGACTCTAATTGCAAGTAGGCAATAGTAACATCATGATATAATAGCATTTTATGGTTCATGGAGCACTTCATCATGCAGCGAGATAGTGAGGGAAGGTAATATTATTGTTCCCATTTTGCAGATGTGGAAGCTGATGTTCAAGGTGGTAAGTGACCTGCCTAAGATCACACAGTTAATTAAGTGCCAAAAACAGGATTCGACCCCAGATTTCCTGATTCCAGCACTCTCTATTATCTTACCCTGCATTACTAATAAGTGACTTGATAAAGGACAATGATGTTTTGTCCTGACAAGTCTCTCTGAAACTGACCCCAGCCCTCACAGTCATTTAGATGTTGCTGCGGCTTGTAGGGAAGAGACTTTGTATCTATGAATTCTAAAATTGCTCTGGAGTAAAAATCCGAGCCTATGTATGGCCTTCCAAGACTTAGGCAGTCTTCTACACAGCTGAAACAGTATGGAGCCAAAGAAAGAAGAGTGGACCTGCGGTCAGTGGACCTGTGCTCTAATTGTGGTTCTGCCACTTTTACTACCTGTACGATATTGGGTGAATTGCTATACTTCTCAGGGCCTCAGCTTCCTCATCTGTCAAGTGAAGACCAGATAACTATTATTGGTCAATTCCTCTGAACTCTGCTCAAATGTCACCTCCTACATGAAGTTCCCTCCTAATCCCACAGGTTGCTAGTTACTTCCTTACTCAAGAATTACCTCGTATTTACTTTGTAAGCATTTATATATGTCTCTGTTGTCTCCCCTAATAGAATGTAAGCTTCTGAAGGTCAAGGTTTCTTCCTTCCTTCCTTCCTTCCTTCCTTCCTTCCTTCCTTCCTTCCTTCCTTCCTTCCTCCCTCCCTTCCTCTCTCTTTCTCTCTCTCTCTCTCTCCCCCCCAGTGGAGGTACACATGAGTATTTAATAAAGGCTTGTTGATTGGCTGATGATCCCATGATTCAGGAAGGACTCTACCAACTCAGCTAAAGGGTAGAGGAATGATGTTTTTAAAAAAGGGACACTTAAGGATGGGTCCACCAACTAGACTGAAGAGGGTGTATGTGTGGAGGGTGTATATTGGCAGGGAATTGATTATAGGCCTCTCAGGGATAAATTTCTTCCTTTCACAAGTCATCAGTATGTTTAAAAACTTGCCAATAAAGCAAGTAGGATGTTCAAAGGTCATGGTTTATCTCAAAACTAAAGGAAGCCAATGTTCAGGAAGGCTTCTTTCTCTTGGAAGGGTTCAGAATCTCTAAATTAGCCAGGGGATGTGTTTCTACATTTCCTTTGAGAATCCACGTGACAGAAAAAGTCAATTGGAATTTGCAAGTTTCCCCCTGGTACCTGGCACATGCTGGAGGCTCATGGGAGGCAGCTGGCAACTCTCTGGGATGTGGGGTGGAACACTGGATGAATCAGCTGCTCACTACCCCAGGCTTGGGGGTTCTCTGGAACTTATTCTGCATTCCCTGCAGATCCAAGTCCATGCAAGACAAAGCAGTTTTGGTTGAAATTCAATGACAGGTTCACTTAAAACCTAAACATTTTCACTTCAAGAATTGTAAAGGAGTAATTAGGAATTTCGGAAGTCTTTCTAGTTTCTATTTTTAGTCTTCTTTTTTTCTAGTCTCTGTTCTTATCCAATTGCTATCACTAACCTCCCATGCAAGCTTGAGGAAATCTAGAATGGATTGCTCTGACCTCAGTTTCTAGGTTATGTGTTATTCTTGTGAGGCCATTCAGAAATCTCACTGTGGTGGGAAGTTGACAGCAGCTTTAGAAATCAGCAGTGGTACCAAGTGAATGACTTGGGAGAGGTGATTCATCTGTTGGGTTAATGGAATCATCATCATCATCACTCACATATAATAATAATAGCTAAAGTTCACATAGATTTATGAAGTACTTCATATATACTATTCCATTTGATCCTCACAAAAACTTTGTGAGGAAGATGCTGTTAGTATTCTTTTACAGATGAGAAAACAGACTAGGAGGTTTAAGGATCTGTTCAGGTTTTCAAAGTCTTTAAGTGCCTCGGGCCAGGTTTCAGCTCAGTTTTTCCTGACTACCCAAAGTCTACACACCTCCATCCACTTGACCAAGATGCTTGAGTTGATCTTATGCATCAATTTGTCAAAATTGCTAATTTTAGAGAAGAAGAGATTGAGTTTCAGAAAGGGGAAATGACTAGTGAAACCAAGGCTACCCAAGTAGTTAGAAGTAGAGTAGGTAGCAGTCTTCTGGTTCCCATTCTGGACTGTTAGGGCAGCTAAGTGGTACAGTGGACAGAGTAAAGTGCCTGGAGTCAGGAAGACTCAGTTTCCTGAATTCAAATCTTGTCTCACATACTAACTGTGTGACCCTGAGCAAGTCACTTAACACTGCTTGCCTCTGTTTCCTCATCTGTGAAATGAGCCGAAAAAGGAAATGGCAAACCATTCCAGTATCTTTGCCAAGAAAACCCCAAATGGGGTCACAAAGAGTTGTACACAACTGAAACAACTCAACAACAACAGAGATCTATACACCAAAGGATGGTCAGTCCTACACCTTGGGAAGATAATTTTGAAATTTACAAAGGAAGTGGATTAAAGGGTGAAGAAATTGGAAATAGGGGTGGCAGTTAGGAGACTATTGCAATGCTATAGGTGAGAAGTGATGAGGACCTGACATAGGTTGCTAATCTATTTTGTAAGGGGAATAAAAGCATGAATGAGTGCATGGATGCATGAATGAATGAATGAAAAAAAATTGTCAAGTTTTATGTGCCAGGTACAAACATTTTTAAAAAGAGACATTCCCTGCTCTCAAGGAACTAATAGGGACAGATAACACGTTTATGGGATTGATAATTAGGGAAGAAGAATGTTTTTGTTTTGAGGAGGTGGAAATCTGGAATGGAGATAGAAGGCTACATGGACTGTGGCAGGCAGATGGTGAGATGGCCTGGGTAGATGGCTGGAGGGGATGCAAATCTGAAGCATGGTTGGGAAATCTCTTTCCAGGGCCACACAGAATAGACAAGTCAGAAGCCAACATATGCTCAGGATGGGTCAATGAGCTGCAAAATGCTCTATGTAGCTGCAGAGATAATGAGCACTTTCTTGGTGGTACAGTTGTTTTACACAAGGATCTCGGCCCTGCCAGTGTACATGTAAATATTACTAGAACTGGAGGCAGACACTGAAGCAATTAAAGTTGTGAGACATCCTTCTTTTCTGTTTTCTCTGGCTCAGAAGCTCCTGAAAAATTCCCTGCTCCTGATTTGCCTTGGACAAATGATCACAGGTATATGTTTATGTGTGCTGGGGATGTGTGGATGCAGCTAGGGAAAAATCCCTTTAGCTATTTTGGGTTATTGATGAGGGATTTGAGGGTATTGGATTAAATGTGTTGTAAGTTCTCCTTTGGTGGGGGTGGAGGGTGAGTAGGTATCTTGGTGTGTGGCATAGACAGCCAGTGCTGTGGGGGGTCTGGAAGGGGAAACATCTCTGGGGGTTGCTCTGCTCATAGGAGGCTTCAAAGAGGAGGTATGACATGATTTTGGCAAGTAGGATCTGGAGAGGAGCAGAAAGACTTTTCATGGGGCCTCATTTCAGTAAAGATGATAATGCGCAGCAATGTATCCAGAAGGGGACGCCCTGGATGGCCTTGAGTTCATAATATATAAGGAAGGATTTGGGTTGTTCAGCTGGGTGAACAAAAGCCTCCATGGGGATATGATAGTTATTGTCAAGTATCCAAAGACCTGTCACTTGAAAGAGGGATTCTACCTTTTCTTGTAGGCCCCAGAAAACAGCTGGGAGCATTAGAGGAGGTTGTGAAGGGGTTGATTTTGCTTTCTAACAAAGAAAAATTTCCCTACAATTATAAAAGTGGAAAGCTACTAGCTGGGTAGTGCAGTGAATAGAGCACTGGGCCTGGATCAGAGGACCTGAGTTCAAACCCTGCCTCAGACATTTCCTAGTTATGTGACTATGGGCAAGACATGTAAGCCTGTTTGCCTGTTTCCTCATCTGTAAAATGAGCTGAATAAGGAAATGGCAAATCACTCCAGTATCTTTGTCAAGAAAGCCTTATATTGGGGTCACAAAGAGTTGGATACAATTGAAAAAGATTAGACAGCAAAAGTGGAAAGCATTGCTTTAGGCATTAGTGGCCTCTTCCTCAGTCTTTAAGCCAAGGCTCGATGGCCAGTTGTTGAGGGTGTGGGAGAGGAGATCCTTTTGGGGGTACTTATTTGGTGACTCCTGAGTTTTCTTCAAAACATGGTAAATTAGATGAATTCTTGAACATTCCCAGGACATAGAGATAATTCAATAGTCCATCATCCTATCAGTCAGTATTTATGGAGCATCTTCTATGTGCTCATTCCTGTGGAAAGGTACAAAAGAAGCCTGAGGCATAGTCCCTGCTTTCTAAGGACTCAAGACTTAAGTGAGAAGGAAATATTTTAAAGTATTTCTTTCTTTTTAATGAGACTGTGTACAGTACTGGATAAAGATCTGATTTTGAAGCTAGGAAGACCTAAGTTCAAATTTTGCCTCTGGTTCATGCTGGCTGTGTGACTTTGAGCAAGTTACTTAGCCACTCTGAGATTGAGATGGCTCTGGTCTGTATTGGTAGAAAGATTTTCCTATTCCCATTCCTGTTTCCAGGAAATCCAGAGATTTCCCATTCCTATTCCAGAAATCACAAGTCCTTTCTCTCTTTTTTTTATTTAAACATGACAATCATTTCTGATTATTTCTCAACCCTACTCAGAGAGCCATCTCTTGTAACAAAGAATAAAAAAGGAAAAAAAGACCCAGTTCAGCAAAACCAACTAAAACAGCAACTGTGTCTTAGAGTATATCTAAAATTCTACACTCATAACCTCCCACCCTGCAGTGAAAGAATAGAGAGCTATCTCCTGCAGGACATGATGCTGCTTTAGCTAGATCGGATTGCCTGCTCTGCTGGTGAGTGGGTACTGCTGGCGGCATGAATATTAAGCTCCTTCTCCACAAAGGTTACTGCGGAGGTTGGGCTGGAAGTAGGGTCAGTGGTCTGGGAGGCATTGCTATTCCCTAGATTCTTAAGCTTTCTTATCTATCAGTGGAGGCAAAATGGCAGCTGTTGGTGGGTTATGATGGGAATGGTGACTTCTTCTCTATGCTACAGTTTATTTAGCTGTACCCTAATGGATGGGCATCTACTTTGTTTACAATTCTTTGCAACCACAAAAAATGCTGCTTTTAATATTTTGGTGCACAGAACCTTTCTCTTTATCTTTGGCCTCCTTAGAATATGAGCCTAGCTGTGAGATCTCTGGGTCAAAGGGTAAAGACCTTTTAATAACTTCCTTTGCATTATTCTAACTGGCTTTCCAGAACAGTTAGACCAACTCATAGACTTACCAAAGTGTATTAATGGTACCTAAAATTTTTTTTAAGAGATGTAGAGGAAGGTCTCCAGGAAGATCTTTAATCCTATAGAGAATTTATAGGAGGACAGACATGGTAAAGGGTTAGACAAATGGAAGTCCTGGATGGGCTACCATTGAACAGAATATGTACATCAATGACATCATAGATAAACGTCAGTTATCTTGATCCAACCTAACCTTTCAGCTCTTTTTCAAGTCTTATATCCTCTATAAAGCTTGCGCTGAATCCTCCAGTCCAAACTATCATTTTCTCTAGAGTTTTGTGCTGGTAGTTAGTTATTTTATACAGATGGGGTAGGCTGACACATATTTCAGGGGTGGGGGGTGAATCTGAGGGACTCTGGAAAGGCTTTCATTGCTCTTCAAAAATCCCTCTTTTGTATGGTATATAAAATCCCCACCATTAGAAAGTCATGCCTTAGGGTTGAAGTCTTGACTTCTGTAGGTATCCTCTATCAAAAATCCACATGGAAGGGTTAATATTGAGTATCTCATCATAGGATATTATTGTAGACTCATGGAATTGTAACAAATCCCAGAGTAATTTATTTTATCTTCTATCTAAGTGAGAACTTTTACAGCATCCCTGACAAATGATCATCCACTTTGAAGACCTCCAGTGATGGGAAACTCACCGCCTTTCTCAGCCATCAGTTTTCCAGCTCCATTCATCAATAGTCATCTTGTCTTTCAGATTGCTTTCTGATAAAACATCTAAGGAAAACAGTACTTAGAGGGAATAGAAAATTGAAGAATTGGATTCTGTTTGCCTGGGGAGAGGATAGAACAATAAATTCAGAAGATAAGACCCTTCTTGGGGAAGGTAGGCCTAGTGAGAGGTTCTATCTAGATAGACAAGAGCTTGGTGTGTGTGTGTGTGTGTGTGTGTGTGTGTGTGTGTGTGACAAGTAGCAGTAGCTTACGTTCATTCAGCATTTTATGGGCACAGAATTATTTCATATCCATTCATTTGTCCCTCACAATGACTCTCCAAGGCAGGCAGCAGAGGTATCATTCTTCATTCTAGAAATGAGAAAATGAGACTTTGAGAGGTCCAATGCCTTGTCTAAGATAGAACCCAAGGCTTTTGACTTAAGTTTCAGAGTTCTTTCCACGGCATGATAGTTTACAGGTCAAGAGAAACCCTAATTCTGTAAGAGGTGGGTCTCAAAGATTACCAGGCTTTTCTGCCCGTGAACTTTCATAACAAAGAAGTCTGTAAGGCAAGAAAGTGAGAACAGAGAAGAGAAATAGAGCACTGAATGATTAAGTAAACACCTCCCCTCTGCTGCCCAAGTCCTTTAAGGCCTTAGATCTGTGAGTTCTTTAATTATAAGAGAGCTAAGGGCTACAGTGGCTTGGGGTTATGGGGGCTAGAGTGTTGGATCTTAAATCAGGAAGTTGATTTAAAATCAAATCCTGCCTCATACAGTTAGAGTTAGTGTTAAAGGTGGAGGCTTTTAGGGTTAGAGTTGGAGTAGGAGGGTTAAATTTACCAGTTATGTGATCCTGGGCAAGTCACTTAATCATGTTCCGTATTATTTTTTTCATCTATAAAATGAGAGGATTGGACCCTTTGGACTCTAAGGTCCCTTCCAGTTTTAAATCTGTGATTACATAAGTCCCTTTTAAGGGTTAGACCATTCTAAATGCTTTCTGAAATGAAGGATGCTTGAGAAGAAATTTCCCTTCTCTTGACCCTGTTTGGCCAAGCCCTCTGTTTGGCCAGCCCCATCAAGAATCAAGCCCCTCCTTCTCTCTAGCCTTGCGGGTCACTTGTTATATCTTGGAGTATAAACTCCAAGTTCAACCATTTATTATCCATTAAGCCTTGATGATCAACCTAATAGGTGTTCATGTGTACTCTGTGTATGCTCTGAAAACTCCACCTTTCATCTTATTTAGTCATGACAGCTAGTCAGACAGCTTTGTGTGAGTGTTGATGGAATGGAGTGAGCTTGTGCCCTCTGGTCATAGGTTGGCATTAAACTCTGAAGTTTGTCTACCTATCATCTGGGACATGGCAGTAGAATGATGAGGTCTTTAGGTCTTGGATGCAGGTAGAATTATTGATTAAGTTGGATTTAGTGATTGTATTCAATTAATTTTCTCAAAATTAAGCAATCACGGCAGAATGAGTTTCTTTCTACTGCCATTTCATCTATCATCATCATAATTATCACCATCATCATTAATATCACTTATTAGTGATACTTCTCAATTCCCTTCCTAGCCTTCCTTCCTATTTGACATTCACTAGAAAATGATGGGGACAAATGGTGATTATAGACTTTATTTCTTGTATTATCTGCTGAGTCAAAACTGGAAGAATCCTATTGATTTAGGACTAGAATTGCTTACTTCTTGTTCCACATCATGAGATTGTACTAAATCACTCTATTTTTCCTTACAGATTTCTTTTTTCTTATATCTGTTAGTGACTTCCAGACATGAGCTTTCATGCTCATGAACTGAGAAGGGATCTTGAGGCCTGATTTGGTCCAGCCTCTGTTCTTCAGGCAAGTGAATGTTCAGTCATCCAGGACAGAATTTCTCTTCTGTTCTTACAGCTGTCTTGAGACTCTATCAAGTTTTTTTTTGTTTGTTTGTTTTTTTGGAGGGGGGAAGGTAGGGCAATTAGGGTAAAGTGTCTTGCCCAAGGTCACATGGCTAGTTTTGTGTTAAGTGTCTGAGATCAGATTTGACTCCAGAGCTGGTGCTCTATTCACTGTGCCACCTAGCCACCCCTATCAAGTACTTTTTTTTAATTTTCAAGAAATATTTATACTTTACACACATTTGCCAAATGGGTATGTCAAGTATGACATTTTATCTATTATTTTTCTCATACTAATCAATGATGTTTTCCTTTTTGTCGTTTTTGCTGTTCAGTCATTTTTAGTCATCTCCAACTCTCTGTGACCCCACTTGGGGTTTCCTTAGCAAAGATACTACCATAGTTTGACATTTCCTTCTCCTTTTCATTTTATAGAAGACTGAGACAAATAGTGCTTCTCCTAGGGTCACATAGCTAGTAAGTGTCTCAGGTTGGATTTGAATTCAGATCTTCCTGATTCCTGGCCTTTATACTCTATCCTCTATACCACCTACCTGCCAATTTTTCCTTCTACAAATATAAAAATTGCATCATAGTTATAATTTGTAGGAACCTTAAAGTTCAACATCAAGATTTTATGGAGAAGGAGACTAGAGTTACAGAAAGATCCAAAGCTAACAACAGTATTAAGTGATAGAAATCAAACTTGAGTCTAGCCCTATAGCCCCAAATCCACATCTTTTCCCACCATACTACACTGCTTCCTCAAATTCACAAGTGGATGATTTTTTTTTTTTTGCTTTTTGGAGGTCAATTGGGGTTGAGTAACTTGCCCAAGGTCACACAGCTAGGTTTTTGTTTGTGTGTGTTAAGTGTCTGAGGCTGCATCCGAACTCAGGTCCTTCTGACTCTAGAGCTGGCTCTCTATTCACTGCACCACCTAGCCACCCCTGGTGGATGATTTTTTAAAGGGAAACACTAGTCTTTAGTAAGTTCTCTTCCATTCTCTTCTCTTTCTCTTTTCCATTGCATAGTCACACTTATAATTCTATTTTTCTTCTGTTTTAACATACTCTACCTTTCCTCTCTTCCACAGGTCCTATCCACATGATGTTTATTTTCAGCACTATCTCTCTCTCTGTCTCTCTCTCTCTCCCCCCCCCTACTGTCCCTTACTTTCTTCTTTCTTTCCTTCTCTCTCTTACTTTTTTCTTCCCTTCCTCTATTCCTTCTTTCCTTCCTTTCTTTTCTTTTCCCCTTCCCTTCCTTCCTTCCTTCCTTCCTTCCTTCCTTCCTTCCTTCCTTCCTTCCTCTCTCTCAGAAATCATGGTTCAATAACTTAATGTGAATGGAATGGGGGGTCTCCAGTGGGAATACTCCAAGAGTCTGTGCTTGGCCCTGTGCTATTTAACATTTTTCTAAGTGACCTGGATTAAATGGTATGTTTATAAAATTTTCAGATGACACTAGAATGGGAGGGATAGCAATACCTTGGATGACAGATTAAAAAGAAAAGCATTGATGGACTAAGAGGATTGAATTTTTATCAAATAAGACAAAATTCAATAGGGATCAATGTAATGTTCTTGTACTTGGGTACAAAAATAAACTTCACAAGTGTAAGGTAGATGGGTGAGGGAGACATGGTAAAAAAAGAAATAAACAGTTATTCTGAAAAAGACTTCTTGGTTTTAATGGACCGCAAGATCCATTTAAATCAACAGGGAGATGGGTCAGACAAAAATGCTTGATGCAGTCTTGTGCTGCATTAAAAAGAATGTAGCTTCTAGGAATAAGGAATTTTCGATCTTCCTGTTATCTACCCTGTCAGAGTTTATATGGAGGATTGTGTTGAGTTTTGGACACCATAGCTCACAAATGACATTGATATGTCCAGATATGGGCAACCAGGATGATTAAGGGCCTTAGCTTACATTATATAAGGATAGGTTGAAGGGACTGAGAATGTGTAGCCTAGAAAAGAGAAACTGGAAGGTGGGAGGGAGAGGGTAAAGACATGGAGATTTTTTTTTTATTAAGCAATTGGGGTTAAGTAACTTGCTCAAGGTTACACGGCTAGTCATTATTTATGTGTGGGTGCTCATTTTCTGAGGCCGGATTTGATCTCGGGTCATCCCAACTCCAAGGCCGGCCCTCTTACTCACTGCGCCGCCTAGCTGCCCCTTTTTAGGGCAATTGGGGTTAAGTAACTTGCCCAAGGTCACATGGCTAGGTTTTTGTTTGTGTGGGTTAAGTTTCTGAGGCCAGATCTGAACTCAGGTCCTTCTGACTCCAGGGCCGGCGCTCTACTCACTGCGCCACCTAGCCGCCCCTGAAAAGGGCATTCTTAACATTTTTGTGCATGTGTCCTGGACCCTTTTGGCAATCTGGTGAAGTCTGTAGCCCCCCTCTCAGAATAATATTTTTAAGTGCATAAAACAAAATATGTAGGATTACAAAGTAAATAACTTATACTGAAATACAGTTATCAAAATAATTTTTACAAATTTCATGGACCACAGGTTAAGAAACCCCATATCAGAACAAAAACTTTGATGTTTCCAGCAAGCCCTAAGCTTTGCTTTTTTTTTTTTTTATCACCCTTGCTAGCAAGGGAATAAGTATCCTTGGTGGAAGACCCTGGTGACTAACCCATACACTTGCTAAATTAATCTCAGCAGACCAAACAGAAACAATGGTCATTTTCCCAAGAAGCACAAAACAGCACTGGTGATCAGTGTTCCTTTAGGTTTATATCTGAATTTCTGCCACTCATCCATGTAAATGAGTGCTTAGGGAAAATAATATAGAGGCAATTTACTCCCAGAAAACAAGGTTATTGCCTCTGCTAACTGCTCAGTGAATTCCTGGACTTTCCATGTGCAAATACTATTGCTTAATCTCTGAAAAGGGCAAAGTCTTTGCCCCATACACTGACAAAAAGAATGGCTAAAATAAAGCCTACCAACAAAACGACTGTTTAACAGCATATGCCATATTCTGTACCCATAGTCTTCTCACCTCTACTAAGAGGAGGGGAGCATGTTTCCCCATCTGTTCTTGTGACCCAGGATTGTTCATTGCAATTATTCAGTTCAGTTGTCTTTTAGTGTTATTTTTGTTTATTTTATTCTAGTAATTGTGCATATTTTCCGCTTGGTTCGGCTGTTTTACATCAATTTAATGCAAACTTTCCCAAGTCAGATTTATTAGATATTATTTCATATAAATAAAAATTATGAGATAGGAGAATAAATGCATTGTTTTCTATAAAGATTTATTTTTTTAAGGAGCCAGTCATACTATCCGTGTGTCACAAGAACTTGTTTCCTAGAGTGTCCAGTCTGGAAGGGACCTTCCAGATAATTTAGTCCAATACTTTCCTCTCTCCCTTCCCTCCTCTTTTTTTTTCTACAGATGAGGAAATTGAGAGGTTTGGTAATTTTCCCAAGGTCAACCAGTTAGTACTTGGCAGAGGTGGGACTATCACACCAGTCTCTTGACTCACAGTCCAATGCTCTTCCTTTACCACAAAGTGCATGCCATGATGCACTTTGGCAAAGGAAATATTCATTCTGGTTTTTTATTTTTAAGATGTCTGGTTTTATTTCCCTGTGTTTGAGTTTATAAGATACATAGGTAGATTGACTCTAAATCAATAGTATCTGGTAGAGAGTAAGAATCTAATAAATGACTGTTGATTGATAGTCAATCTGAATTGGTCATTATGTCAATGGGACTGGATTGATCATTTGATAGTTGTTTCATTTCTTGGCACTCAGCAGTAATGGTCATTGGAAGAACTGAATTGACTCCAAAGTACTTAAGATAATGCTGTCTACACATGAACTTGAAGTCTCATTACTATGCAAAAGAGGTCAAGCTTATGTCCCTGTAGGAGCCATTTACTATTCACCCATAGTTCTAATTTCTTGTATTGTTGACCAACAAAAGGGAGCCAGCAAAAGGCTATAGAAGGATTATGTCTCTGCTGGGAAAAACTGGATTCAACATACATTTATTAGGTACCCACTGTTTATAGTATGTTTTAGGCAATTGGTAAGATAAAAAGCTAAATAAGACATGATTTTTCCTCCTTCAGATAGTTTTCAGCCCTGCTTATGCTATTTATCACCTATGAGACTTTAAACAAGTCACATGACTTCTCTGGGCCTTCATTTCCTCATCTATGAAACAAAGAGGTTAGGCTAGTTGACTCTGAGGTCCCTCCTAGCTTTATGGCTTATAAGAGATTACTTTATCTCTCTAGGATTCCATTTCTTCATTTAAAATGAAAGGATTAGACCAGATAATTTCTAAGGTTCCTTCTAGATCCAAATCTCATGATGGCAAATGATATGACAGAAATCATATTATTATATTCTCTGTATTAGGAAGTCTTATTATATGGTCCATAAGAGTCCCATAAGTAGTCTAGAATATCAACATTTTCTAGTGTCTAGATGAGGACTCTGATTTGCAAAGGAAAGAAAAGATGCAAAGGCTTTTACAAATTATTTATTCATTTTTTTCTTCTAATTTAATTTGACACACATTTCTTGCACCCCTACAATATCTAAGGCACATGATAGGTGCTGGGGATATGATGATAGATATATTAAAGACCCTGGTTTTAAGAAGGTCATAGTTAAAGAACAGGGGAAAGGGGAAGTATTTAAGTGCCAAGGAGAAAGCCATGGAAAGGGCTTTGGTTTGGGTTGGGGGCCAAAGAAGGCTTAGGAAGGAATAGGCATCTTCTTTGGACCTTGAAGGAAGCAATGGATTTGAACAGTGTGGTGGTGTCTATTTTAGGCATGGGGGGGCTAAAAATTGAGCAGGAGGAAAACAAGGGATATAGGGAGAGGAGAACCAAAGAGACAGAGTTTATTTGAGGCACAGAATAAAGAAGAGATAAGAAAAACTACCCAGTAAACTACAACCAGATTAGAGAAGACCTTGAGTGACAGTACCAGGAGTGGATACCTACCAGTAGAATTCTCAGCCCCATTCTGCTAGTACTCCTCCCTTCTCTTCTTCTATCTGCCCTGGCCACCCCGCCCCAATCCCCAACAACATCGTCTTTATCTGCTCCCCCATAAGAAGACCTGACAGCATGAGTAGAGTGATACAAAGGGCACTGTCCTCCAGGGGCAGGTTTCTTTTTGGTGGTAGCTAGAATGAAAGGGGGGAGTGTTTCTCACATTTGCTCTTTTGCCCTACGCTAGTGGCCCCTGGAGTGAAATCTGAGGCCCACTAGCCTATATGCTTGTGACTGAATTGGACATGACTCAAAGATTTGTGCGGTCTGGTTTCCTGAAGCCTGTCGACATGGCCTGTGGGGTTCTCTTAATGAGCTGCCCTGAATTAGACTGGCTTGCTATTGTTCTTTGGCAGTCCTGCTGCAGCAGTCCTGGTCCAGCTTGTGATGGATTCGTTATCCAAGCTGTCTCTGTCCCACTATTAATGACTTCCATAGGAGTTCTGCATGGGGCCAGAATGCCTCAAGGCAAGAGGTGAGAGCCCTGTTGTTGGTGTCCTCTTAGACTGAGACTTTCCTAATAGAATATTGATCTGGTCTAGAGGAGCAGAAATCCAATGCCTTCACTCAGGCTGAATACTTAAAGGAAGCAGGCTTCAGCTGGCAGAACTATTAGCAATCCATTTAATGTTAACAAGCAATCACAACATGGACATTATCCAACCTTCCCAAATGGATATTAAGGTCTCTGTTACCTACAAATGAATGATTCATATAACAACAACTCCCTTTTTCTAGTGCTTTGAAGCTTATGAAACAGTTTTCTCATAATAATACTGTAAAGTGGGTATATTGTACAGGTACCCCCATTTTAAAGATGAGGAAAGTGAATTTCAGAGAAATGAAGTTCATTATAGGAGGAGCAAGAAAGGATTTTAGAACTGGACATTTGCTTCCTGCTCACATAGCAAATTGTAGAGCTTTGATTTGAACTCAGGTCTTCTGATTCCAAATACAGTCTTCTTTTTAAGCTATGTAGTCTTAGATAGCTTTCCAGAATACAACTGAGTCTTCCTTCCTTCCTTCCTTCCTTCCTTCCTTCCTTCCTTCCTTCCTTCCTTCCTTCCTTCCTTCCTTCCTTCCTTCCTCTTTCTTTCTTTCTTTCTTTCTTTCTTTCTTTCTTTCTTTCTTTCTTTCTTTCTTTCTTTCTTTCTTTCATTCTCTCTCTCTTTCTCTCTCCTTCTCTCTCTCTCTCTCTCTCTCCCTCTGTCCCTCCATTCTTTCCTTCCTTCCTTCCTTCCTTCCTTTCTTCCCTCTTCATATTACAGTGAACAATTATAGGTCAGGAGAACAGATGAGGAAATATATGCATGCACATATGCATGTACATACATATGTACATATATATACATGTTATATATCTATATGTGTATATACAGATATATAGATATAGATATACACATATGGTTAGGTGTGGGAAGGAGGATACTAGCAGCTGGGAGGAACAGGAAAAACTTCACATAGTAGGTATTGTTTCAGTTGGGTCTTGAAGGTAATGAGGGTAAAGGTCAATAAGGGGAGCATTTTCAACACTGAAGATAATCAATAGAAATGCACGGAAACAGAAGATTTGTGAACGAGTAGGTCAGTATGAAAACATATAGATTCTCCTAGAAAATCTCATTTATTTCCTGTGTGTTTGGCTAAAAATGATGACTCCAACTCTGGCTCCTTGTAGCTAACAAACGAAATGGGCAAAATACATGGGAGATGGCAGACATTTTTAAGACAGGCAAAACAGGCCTCTCCAGGACTACTCTAGTCCTGAATGTGCTTTCTTTGACAGTCTCAGCATTCAAATTCTTTTAGTCCAGAAGAGGGTTAAAAAAAGCAGTTAACAAAGAATCTTAGAGATGGCAAAAGCCTTGCAGGTCACCTGGTGATAGAATCATGGAGTCTAGAATTATCAAAGGTCCTTAGAGCCCATTTAATACATTTTATAAAATGATGTAGCTAATTAGTGGTTCTAGTTACAGTCTCACAGAATGCTGACTTTTGTGCTCAGCAATTAGACAGTAAATATCTTGCTTTACACAATTGTAAACTTTGTTTTCTTTATGTTTGTATCTATGTATGTATCTTCCTATGTCCCTCAAGTGCATAAAAACCTGCTCTCCTTAGAGTGAGATTCATAAAGTGCTTATCTGACATATTACCCCCCTAATCAATAAATTACAATTATAATCAGTCTTCCAAAACCTCCATTTCAACAGTAAAATTTCCTATTATCTTTGGGATCAAATGTGATCTACTAAGCTTGTCATTTAAAGCCTTTCACAACTTGGTCCCAACCTATTTGTTCAGCCCTATTTGACATTCCCCACCTTCATGCATTCTACTATCAAAACAAACCAGCCTTCTTATTGTTGCTCACACATGACCTTCTGTTTCTCATCTCTGTGCCTTTTTACTGGCTATCCTTCATGACTCTCCTTCAAGATTGAGTTCAAACATCATTTAAGCCTTTTCTATTGCCCCTAGCTGGTAGCTCCTTCTCCCTCCATTACTTTGTATTATTCTAATATATCTATTTGCATATATACATATATGTAAATATCTATCTAGTCTATTGGTCATGGCCAATGTGGAATTTTTTTGACTGTGCATATTTGTTAGAAAGGTTTAATTTTTCTTTCTTTTTTAATGGAGGGGAAAAGGTGGCAGTGAGAGAAAATAGAATTTGTTGATCGAAGAAATAAAACAAAATTAACAAAAAATAGTCTAGTCCCCTTCAGTAAGACTTTCACTTTTACCTTTTTATCAGTGCCTGAAATAGTATCTAATGCAGTAATACTATAATAAATAGTATCTAATGCAGTAGCTATATAATAAATTATTTTTCACTGATTGAGAAGGATCTTAATAAGATCATAAAAATTTAAGCTGGAAATGTGGTCTAGTTCCCTCATTTTACTAACTTGGAAACTGAGCCTTGGGGAGTTGATAGAATTTTCCCAAAGTAATATGGTAAGTGGTACAGGCTGTATTTGAATCCAGCTTCTAACTTAAAATCCTTTCAATTACAACTGAATACTTGTGGAAGGAAGGAAGGAAGGAAGGAAGGAAGGAAGGAAGGAAGGAAGGAAAGAAAGAAAGAAAGAAAGAAAATAGGAAGGAAGGAAGGGAGGGAGGGAGGGAGGAAGGAAGAAAGAAAGGAAGGAAGGATAAGAAGGATGGGAAGAAGGGAAAAAGGAAGAATAGAAGCAAGGAGGGAAAGGGGAGAAGGAAAAAGGGAGGAAGAGAGGGAAAAGGAAGGAAAGATAATAGGAAAGACAGAACAAAGGGAAGTAGGGTAAAGGGGGTGGGGAGGGAGGAATTCACGGGTGCTTGAAGCTTCCCATTAAGTTCATTGAAGCAATTAGACTGTTGCTAACTTATCTTTCAGGTATTTACTGATAAGATTGAGAAGTATTTTGACCTGTCATATGGAATCAATACTTTGGAAATGAATCACTATCTCCAACTCAGAGTATGCCACAATAACTTCCACATGATTGAGGTTTCCCCAAACCACCAATGTGATAGTCTCTGATTCACAGCATACCTCAATATTAATTTACCCTACAATAGCAGAAAAAGGGCTAGGTCAGATCACCAGCCTATGCCTTAGCTGTTGGACCTTGGTCAAGTTAATTCATCTTGCTGAGTCCATCTATAAGATATGAATAATAAATAATGGCTACTTCATAGGATTTTAAAAAACAAAAATATTTTATGAAGCTTAAAATTTAATAGAAACATGAGTGGTGATGATGATGATGATAACTATGCTGTTGCTGCTGCTGTCAGATTGTTCTATATAGCTTAGGGCAGTGGATAGCAAGCACCATTTGATTCTATTTTTGTTCAGTTTTGTATCTACTGTTACTTCCTTTGCTCTCAAACATGTTTGCTTATCCACACCCCCCTTCTGGCTCATTATCTGATGGATCACTTTGCTGGTCATCATTCATGAGAAGCAGAGCTCTTGTACTCACAACAGTCCCTATTTTGACTGAAGGTCCCCTTGTATATCATTATCTGAGGTATATGATCTTCCCTAAGGGGCCAAAGTCTCATTTTCTTCAAGACCTTCATGGTTGACTTGAGAAATGGGAGAGGTGACAAGGATGTCTGATGAGGAGTTACTGACAAGGTCGACACAGAGCCATAGGATTTTGAGTGTAGAGATCATCTCATTCAGTACCTTAATTTTACAGATGAGGAAAATGGGTGTCAAAGAGACCCAATGAATTAGCTAGGGTCCTAGGATCATATAGCTAAAGCTAGAAGGGACCTCAGAAGACATTTATTCAATCCCCTTCATTTTATTGATGATGAAGCTGAGGCCTAAGGAAGTAAAATCACTTGTCCAAGGTCATACAGGTAGTGAACATTTCAGTCATTACTCAGTCTTTTTTTTCAGTTGTGTCCAACACTTTGTGACCTCATTTGGGGTTTTCTTGGGAAAGATACTGGAGTGGTTTGCCATTTCCTTCTCTAGCTCATTTTACATATGAGGAAACTGAGGCAAACAGGGTAAAGTGACTTGCCCAGGGTCACATAGCTAGTGAGTGTCTAAGGCTGGATTTGAACTCTGGTCTTCCTGACTCTAGGCACAGTTCTTTAACCATTTTGCCATCTAGCTGTGCTTAGTGAATATTAGACATGATTTGTACCCAGGTCCTTTGACTCTAGAATCAATGCTCCTTTCATTAGGAGTTAAGTAACAGAACCAGGATTAGAGGCTAGGTCTTCTTGAATTTAGGTCTAATGTGGTTTCTATTACACAAGATTTCTTTTTTTTTATCTTTTTTTTGGAAAATTTCAAAATTTTATTTTTTAAACTACAGCTAAAACAATTTCAACATTTAAAAAAATTTTAAGTTCCAAATTCTTTCCCTTCCTCCCCTCACTCCACTTTGAGTAGGCAAGCGATTTGATATAGATTATATATGTGCAGTCATGCAAAACATATTTCCATATTAGCCATGTTGTAAAAGAAAACACAGACAAAAAAATCCCAAGAAAAATAGAGATAAAAATGTATTCATACTCCATCACTTTTTTCTCCAGAGGTGGATAGCATTTTTCATCATAAACCCTTCTAAATTGTCTTGGATCATTGCATTGCTGAGAGTATTGGGTATTTCCTCAATTTCCAATTCTTTGCCGCTACAAAAAGAGCTGCTATAAATATTTCTTTCTACACATACATCTTTTTCCTTTTATTTTTTTTAAATCTCTTCAGGATACAAACCTAGTAGTGGTATTGCTGGATCAAAGGGTATGCCCAGTTTTATAGCTCTTTTGAGCACAGTTTCAAATTGTTCTCCAGAATGGTTGGATCTGTTCACAACTCCACCAACAATCCATTAGTGTCCCAGTTTTCCCACGTCCCTTCCAACATTTATCATTTTACTTTTTTTGTCATATTAGCAAATCTGATAGGTGTGAGGTAGTACTAATTAATAATGATTTAGAGCCTTTTAAAATATGACTATAGATAGTTTTAATTTCTTTGTCTCAAAACTGCCTATTCATAACTTTGGAAAATTTATCAAATGAGGAATGGTTCTTATTTTTTTAAAATAAATTTGACTGGGTTCTCTCTATATTTGAAAAATTAGACCTTTGTCAGAGAGACTTACTGTAAAAAAAAACATTTCCCAGTTTCCTGCTTTCCTTTGACTCTTGGTTTCATTAGATTTATTTGTGCAAAAACATTTTGATTTTACATAATCAAAATTATCTATTTTACTTCCCAGAATGTTTTCTATCTATTGTTTGGTCATACATTCTTCCCTTATCCATAGATATGACAGGTAAAATATTCCATGCTCCCCTAATTTGCTTATGATAATACCCTTAATGCTTAAATAATGTACCCATTTTGACCTTATCTTGGTATACAGTGTGAGATGCTGGTCTATACCTAATTTCTGCCAAACTGCTTCTCAGTTTTCCCAACAATTGTTGTCAAATAGTGAGTTTTGTACCCAAAGTTCGGATCTTTGCATTTATCAAACATTAGATTATTATGTTAATTTGCTACTGTATATTGTATACCTAATCTGTTCCATGGATCTACCACTCTATTTCTCAGTCCATACCAGATTATTTTGATGATTACCATTTTGTATTTCAGTTTGAGATCTGGTACTGCTAGGCCATTTTCTTTCACATTTCCCCCCTAATAATTCCCTTGATGTTCTTGACATTTTGCTCCTCCAGCTGAATTTATTTTCTAACTCTACAAAATAATTTCTGGTAGTTTGATTGTATGGTACTAAATAAATTAATTAATTAAGGTAGAATTGTCATTTTATCATATTGGCTCAGCCTACCCATAAGCAAATATTATTTTCTAGTTGTTTAGATCTGACTTTTATTGGTGTGAAAAGTGTTTTGTAACAGTATTCATATAGTTTTGGGGTTTGTCTTGGGAGGTAGGCTCCCAATTATTTATATTGTCTACCATTATTTTGTTTTATATTCTTGGAGGCAATCTTGGTTGAGAGATTTGCCCAGGGTCACGTAGCCAGTAAGTGTCTGAGGCTAAATTTGAACTGAAATCCTTCTGACTCTGGGGCTGGTGCTCTATCCACTGTACCACCTACTATCATTATTTTTAAATGGAATTTCTCTCTCTATCTCTTGCAGTTGGACTTTGTTGGTCCAAGATAGGAGATGGTGGCAGTGATTTGAGCTGCCTGGTGCATGCTATTACCTCTTCTCTGTCACTCATTGTGGTTCAGTTTTAATAGATTCAAAATTGGATGTAATTCAAAGACAAATAGGAAGATGGAAGGTGGGTATAAATAGGTAACTTACCTATAGTCAGCACCTAAAAATGTTTGTTGACTTCCTGAAACATATTACTCTTGAGGATTTTCATAAAAGGATAATATCAAGGATAACTATAACTAGAAAATGAAGTGAGAAACCTGTGTAGAAAGACTGGATGGTGGAGGATGGTGTTTAGCTGGAATAGAAAGCCTGGTATTTATGAAATATTAAAAAATCCAAAGGAAATCTTTTTTAAGGTCAATGGGCATTCCATGGAAGATTTCTGGAAAGATATGGACAAAAATTATATAGAATGAGGAAGTAGGGATCAAGCTGTTGTAGGGTGTACCCACATTAAGATCATAGATCTCTCAAACATCATAGTATAAATATTCTTTCTGCTTTCCCATTTTGATCACAGAATTCCCATTTTCTTGTAACTATTCACCCATAAGATCACTAGAGGTCATATATACTAATTAATCACTAGTCTGAGGTTTTATGAAGTGAAGAATGATAGAGGAAATTAGGATGAGGGGAATAGGACCAAATGACATAAAGTATTCCTTTCTCATTCTGGTCAGTTGCAATGGTTAGGTTTGGAATAAAAAAAGAATCTTCTTGAGAAGGACCTATACTCTATGTCCTTCTTGAGAGAGAATGGGAAGGTCCCTTGTAAATGCATCAGAAATGTTCTGAATGAGGAAAAAAAAAGGGACCCATCTCCTTTTCTTCTTTAAAAATAGCTGATATAAGAAAGGAAAAAGGATTGCCTGGCCATCAAATGACCTGATTTCTAGTTCTATCTCTGTCACTAACCAATTGTACAGCTACAGTCGGTTCACTTCCTTTGTCTGGCTCAGTTTACATACCTGTAAAACAAAGAGGTTGGTCTAATGCCCTTTATAGCTCCAACATTATATTCCACTGTCCCTGACTCAGGCGTGGTTGACCACCTCTTGCATCTAGCTCCAGACATATCAGACATATTCTTTTTTACTTTTTTTTCTTGGTCTCAGTTACATGGGCATAAGTGTCCTTTTGGAAAAAAAAAAAAAAGAATCGCAGGGCAATTAAAGCAGCTCTAGATGAATAGGTTGATCTGAAGTTCAGGTTTCCCCTGAGGGAAAGTGGTAGCAGCTCATGTCACTAAGCAGGCTGGATCAGAGCTCTGTCTTAGCAGCATTCACATGCCTGACCCCTGGAATGCATTATGCCAAGAGCCAGCTGAGCTAGGTCAGTGCTATGAAAAACTAATGCCAGACAGAATGGGGAAATCTATATTCTTGGACCCAGTTAGCTGCTAGAAAAAATACACTAGTAGAGCAAGAATAGGGAACCAGGAAGATGAAGAGAGAAGTTCCTACTGCTTAGATTCCTGTAATGTAACCCGGTTCAAATAAGGCAATCACTGACTTTTTTTTTGTCTCTCTGCAGGGTTAAATTAAAAAAAAACCCAAAAACTCATTTTGAAAAGGCATTAGCCACACATTTTATATCTGAGCCTTGTATTATAAATATTTAAAATTTAGTGGCAATCCTCCCTGAGGACTGCTACAGATGTCTTACTTTGAGGAAGCCATAGGTACTTCCCTTGACCTGCGGGAGCTGTCCATCAAGCTGTATTAGCTTCAGTTGGGCTGATGTCTCTAAACAGCTCACTTCCCAGATTAGAAGACTGCCAGGATATCTTGGGAATGACATTTAAAAAAAATAACAAAAAACAACAGCTGTCTTGAGTACGCTGAGGAGCATTCTTAATCTACATTATTTATGGCAACAATTGCTGTCAGTCCTATATCTGGGGATAAAAGATCAAAACTTGACAAATTTAATTAAAGCTCATCACGTAGATGAAATTGAACTGCTAGGCTAGGTAATTTGTAATGGTTAGAAAATGCCCTTCTAAACTCTGTCTAAAGAGTTCAGTTCTTGGCATGGTCCAGAGGAATCTCTCATCATCTGTACACTAGAGAGATGACACCTTGCAGAGAATCACGTGAAAATGCAAAAGCTGGTGATGGATGTTTTCCTTGGGGGCAATTAGAGCTCTTTAGTCTAATAGCTCCTTCATTCATACCATATTAAAGGCTTAATATGAATTGTGATCCCTGCTTGTTGCTATAAAAGCCAAGCTGAACTCTAGGCCTCTTCAGAAAACAATATGCCTGGGAAAAATAAATGCAAAAACCCTAAACAAAACATAGCTCCTCATGTGCTTATACCTCCCAGTTGGTATTGCAGCTTGCTGGGAAACAGGTTTCATTCCTGTTACTGACATTTTGGTATTTTGGGGTAAGAAAGGGAAGCCAGAGAGGTAGAATGTATTCTTGTTGGGACTTGACTGTAGAACCTGTACATGGGAAAGGCATGCCAAACCTTTCCCTCATTAACTATTTGACAAATCCTACAGGCCTGTACATAGATTCATGGTGGTTGCAAAATGAGAACAGTCCTAGGACAAAGAACACATTGTGAAGGCAGGGAGCTGCAGTTATCGCCTGGAGTACCGGGTTAAAGGAAACTGAACTGGGAGGCTGATTGACAGTGTGTATGTACAGAGCTTGGGATAGGGCCCCTGAACTCAAGAAACTCACTAGGATCTTACCCTTTCATTCAGAGAAAGCAGCCACCCTGGCAGGGGTGACTCCTCCCTCCCTCACACATTGACAAATGAAATCAAGTAGAGGAGAGGAAAAAATTATTTATATTTCTTCAGAGTGCCTTTCATTAGATGAGCTCAAAGAGCAGTGCAGACATTAACTCTTGCAATACCCTTTGGTGGAAGCAGGAAGCTTCCAATCTTTCCCTTTTAGAGATGGAGTCTTGGCTGTAGAGAGATTAATTTGATTTGACCCGGGTCATCTGAGAAATTGAGGACAGAGCTAGAAAAGGAACTAGGGTTCTATTTCTGAAGTTACTGCCTCCATGCTGTACTTAAGGGTGCAGCAGCCAATTTTCATGGTACTCAGGCTAGATGTTTGGAGATGGGAGGTGATTCGTTTTTCAACCATCTCAGGCTCATCTGATGAAAGGTAAGGATAAAACTAAGTCACCCCATGTAGCAGCAAACACCCTAGCATACCCAGGATGGCTGCTAGCACATGTTTTTGGATCTGCTTTTCTAAAGGAAAGCAATTCAAAATGGGTTAACAATTTTGCTTTAATCAATCAGACATATATCATTTACCTAGTTCAGGGGAAAAAGCACCCTGAACTTCAAAGAATACAAATAGAAGTTACAACGGAAAATATCATAATTCAGCAGACAGGGCTTCCAGCTGTCTGACCGTTACATTCATACCTAGTCAGTTACCAGAGAGGGAAGCACCAATATCTGGGTTTTCAAAGCCGGGGCGGCGGTGGGGTGGGGGGGGTGGGGGGGGTGGAGGGGGCTCAACAGCTGCCCAGAATCTCATCTGGCCAAATCACACAACTCTTCCCAAAGTGGGCCTCAAATCAAAACCCCACATCAGGGTATATATAGCCTTCTCCTGGGTCAGAGAATGTCACAACTCTTTTGACCCACTGCCCAATCACAAAGTAACAAGGTGTGCGTGTTCTGAAGAACAAGCTTCCTGCCACAGGCTCTATATGACTATATTCAGCCTATTGGGGGCAGAGTATATTTTCAAATCAGGGAAGGTTCTCAGATTCGCTTAAGGCTAGCAAGGGGCCAAGGAGCAGGGGAGATCTGCAGATTCCCATTACACCTCAGTTATTTTTAAGACAACTAATTAATTGCTGACATCCAAGGGATTATTCAAAAAAATAAAATGACTGTGTACAATTGGAATTTGAAAATCTCATGACAGCAATGTGGAGACTTACACTCAACAAGCAATCAATGGTAGACTGGCATTTATGAAGTAGGAATGAATAACATCTTGGCTTCTCTTCAAAATCATATGCATTCTTTTAGGACCCAATTCAGAGGTATAACTGCATTTCTATCACCCAAGGCAAGCTATATTGAACTGGGTGAATCAGGAAGAGACTGGAGACATTGAGACCTATGTAGACCTTGGTGGGGAGAGACGTTAGGCACTAGACCTCTAAGGGCATAGACCACCGTGAAGGTTAGGCTAATTCTTTCCTCAAAAGGCAAGAAAGCTTTTCTAAAGACTTGATTATCCCAGAAGGATAAAACTCAAGCTGTTTCTATGGATTCCTATTTACCCAAGGGCGTAAAAGGGCCTTCCCATGTAGAGTTAAGTTGATTGCTTTAGACTTAGTGGACATTACAAGACCACATCCACCTTGCTGCATTGACTAGATTTGTTTCTATATGGAGGTAAGGGAGGCTGCATTACCCAAGATAAGTATTGTAGTATTGTTTATTATCCTTTGTAAGCTATGGCCAAGTCAAGCTCTTTCTGTTAATTGCTTGAATGACTCAAAAATTTCATTTCATTCTAATATTGAGCCTAAGAGGGGACCAGACTAAGTAAGGACTGTCTATTACATCTGGGAAGGCACAAGGGTGAGGAGAGGAATATCAACATCTGAAAGCCTTCCCCAATTCCTTTTAATTCCACTGCCTTCCCTCTCTGAATTATTTCTTATTTATCCTGTGTACATATAGCTTGTTTGAATGTATTTGCTTGCTTGTTGTGCCCTTTAGTAGGTTGTTAAATTCCTTGAGACTCTCTTTTGTCTCTTTTAGCATCCCTAGCCCTTAGCACAGTGCCTGTCACACTGGTATTTAACAAATTGATTAATTGGTAGCTTCCTATTTTAACTGTTTTTCTTACCAAATGTGTGCTTGCCTAAAAGACTATTTTACAGAGAACTTCCACAAAGCAAGCACTTACATAGTGGTCAGAAAAGGCAGTACAAGGGCACTCTCAAGGTCTCTCTTAAGAACTTTGGAATTGATGGCATGGCATACACTGACACATGACAAACACTGGGACAGGACTGCTTAGCATGGAGTGCCCTCATCAGAGAAGGGGCTGTGCCCCATGAGCAAAGCAGAACTGAAGTAGCTCAAAAGAAACACAAGATGTGCAAATATAGAGAATCTATCCCAACTGTTCCCATGGATTATGTGTGTAGAGGATTCTGAGCTCATATATTAGTCTGATCAGCCACAGTCAGAAACTGTAACTTAACTCTAACATAGTGATGTCATTTTGGTCCTCTTTGAGAAGGGACAACAACTTCCATCCACCACCACCAGTTTTTCTTGCTAAGCAGTTGCTAACCTCAGGTGTTTCTACTGCTGAATTCTCATCAATATTGTTAGTCCTCTAAATTTAGTACCCTGAAGCAAAGCTGTAGTCCTCTCACCCTACTTATGGATTTTGCCTAATTCACAACCTCTGTGAAGCTTTACCTAGTTGCAACAAGCTTATGGCAGATGTTTGAGTTTACAGGAGCCGTACAGTACCGCAGAGGTCATCTAGCCTCTCTAAGCCACTGATCTTAGCGTCAGCCATGACAATGAAAACAACTCATATGAATAACATTTTCAAAGTACTTTCTTCACAATAGTTAGTGCAAGTATTATTAGCCCCAATTTACATACGAGGAAACTGGAACTCTGGGATGTTAATTGATGTCTCCAGTGTCTTTCAGTAAGTATCTGAGATAGAATTTGAATAAGAGTTTTTTGAACCCAAGATGAAAGAAATTGAGGTCTAGAAAAGTTAAGCAATTGCTTATGGTCACTTAGATAAGACATATCAGAGTCAGAATTTGAACATACATCCTCTGGCTTCAGATGCAGTATATTTTCCACATATTTTTGTCCCTGAAACTCACTTGACACTTAGCATAATACACTGCCTTATTGTACTATTTAGCTATTACAGTGCATGTATTTTGGTTCCCCTATCAGTCAATTGTCAATAAACATTTATTAAGTGCCTATTATGTGTGAGAGCAGCTAGGTGTTACAGCAGAGCATTGGGCTTGGAATCAGCAAGGCTCATCTTCCTAAGTTCACATATGGCTCCAGAAACTTACTAGTTGTGTGACACTGGGCAAATTACTTCACTCTGCTTGCCTCAGTTTCCTTATCATTAAATGAGCTGGAGAAGGAGATGACAAATCACTCTAGTATCTTTGCCAAGAAAATCCCAAATGGGGTCATGAAGAGTCAGGCATAATTGAAACAATTGAACAATAGACAATAACTCTTTATGAGTCACTGGGCTAAATGCTTAGGATACAAAGAAAGACCAAAGAGAATTCCTTCTCTAGAGAAGCTCCCAGTCTAATGGGGAAGACAACATGTATACAGTTGTGTACAAGCAAACTATATATATAGGATAAATTGGAATTGATCAACAGAGGGAAAGCATTAGAAGTAAGGGGACTGGGAAAGGTTTCTTTTAGAAGGTGGGTTTTTAATTGGGACTTGAAGGAAGTTAGTGAGACCAGAAGGTGAAGATGAGAAGGGCAAGCATCCTAGGTATAGAGGACATTTAGTGAAAATGCCCAGAGCCAGAAGATGGAGCATCTTGTTTGAGGAACATCAAGGAGGTCATGTCACTAGATAGAAGAGTCTGTGGGAGATGTAAGATATAAGAAGATTAGAAAGGTGGGGGAAAGGATTTATGAAGGGCTTTGAATACAAAATTGAGGGTTTTATATTTGATTCTGGACGTGATAAGGAGCATGTGATTCCTGGCATGGGTCGGTGGGGGGGGTTGGTGGCTTATCAGTTATTACTGAACTGCATCTATTAAACCTTCTAAACACAGAGTAGAAACTCCAGAAATCTTACCTCAATTTATTTCCATTTCTCCAAAAATAGGGACCATGCCATTTTCTGAGCATCTATGTGTCACATGCCTATAGCTACATGGTGTGACACTAAATATATACACAGAGTCAGTTTGGCACATTGAATAGAAAGTTACCTTTTAGTCAGGGTTCAAGTCCTACTTCTGGTTCTGTAATCTTGTCAAGGCATATAACCTCTGGGTGACCCAGACAACTTTATGAGATAGTGGTGTCAAACTCAAATAGGAACACATCATTGAGGGCAGCATATTGACTTAGAAAACTATAAATCCATGTGGTACTGTATTTTTATTTATTTTGTTAAACATTTCCTGATGTCCTTTAATCTGGCTCAGGTTGTTTGACAGCTCTAAGATGATAGCTCTAATACTGTAGTCACATAGCAGGCACTACACTAATTTGGTAGAGGGAGTTCTTTCATTAGGAATTTTCATGAATGGGCCTTGTCCAAACTACAATAGGAACAACTACATAGAAATACTATGAACAGGAAAGAATATTGAATTTAGAGTAAAAGGAACTGAACTTAAATTCTGGCTCTGTTACTTGTTATGGCCCTGGATGCTTGTTGGAAGACAGAGGACTTTCTTGAATGATCAACATAGGGAAATTCCCACAGTTTAATATGGTATTCACTCCCTCCTCTGGCTCCTACCATTGGATTTATACACAGTCATTTGTTTTCAACTACTCCTTTTTCTACTTATAGACTGGATCTATTCCCTAGTCACTGTCCTTGCCTCACTAGGCATGGGTAAGGAGAAAGTAACGAGACGGCCGGCACGGACCAATAGCCTAGCCTTGTTTCAGAGAGTAAAATGGCAATCTGAATTGTTTTTTAGCCTAAGAAAATAATCAAAAACCAAAAAGTCAAATTGTTCCATTCTACCTTTTGAAAACTTGGTAAAAAAACAATTACTCAGTTAAAAAAAACAACATAAGATTACATCTGAATTGGCTAAAATACTCATCTAGGATAAAGAATTCTAGCAATTTTGTAAAGGAAGCTCAGACCTCTATCTTCCTCCCTTTAGCAATACCATTCCCTAGCTTATTCCTTTGTAACACACACAGGCCAATGGCAATTAGAACAATCGGATTTTATCTATCAGGAAAAATTTAATTAAAATATTTTTTTTGTTTTTGTTTTTTTGTCTTTTTTGGAGGGCAATTGGGGTTAAGTAACTTGCCCAAAGTCACACGGCTAGGTTTTTGTCTGTGTGTGCATTAAGTGTCTGAGGCCAGATCCGAACTCAGGTCCTTCTGACTCCAGGGCTGGCGCTCTACTCACTGCTCCACCTAGCCACCCCTTAATTAAAATATTAAACTACTTGAATAGAAATTTTTAAAGGTAACTTTATAGGATAGAATAAACTTTGGAATAAGCTTCTACCTTCCTTGGGTAGATCAGAGAGGAGTGGTAAGGATAGATTATACTTCTAGTCTGGTACCTTTACTTGTCCTATTCTCACCACAGTTATATCTACAGATTACTATACACATCATTCAGGAAGCAGTCCCCTAGGCTGCTATGTCTCAACTATCCTCTCCCCTGTCTCTACATTAATATTGCAAAATATCTGCCTAATAATTCCACCTTCCATCCTATCCTGCCCCCCACTTGTTCTATTCTCTACTTTGACCCAGTCCCTTTTCAAAAGTGTGTGCTTCTAACTACCCTCCCCTCCCAAGCTGCCTTCCCCTCCATCATCCCCCCTCTCATCCCATTCCCCCTTACTCTCCTGTAGGGTGAGATACCCTATTTAGTGTATATGTCATTCCCTCCCTAAACCAAATTCAACGAGAGTAAGGTAGAACCATTCTCTTTTGCTTTCCATTGTAACAGTTTTCCATTGCTTCCTCTCTATGAGATAATTTACCCCATTCTGTCTCTCCCCATCTCCTCTCATTATATTCCTCTCTCACCTCTCAATTTCACCTTTTAAGTATTATCCCTTCCTATTCAATTGGTTCCGTGCCCTCTGTCTATGTATACCTATACACATATATACACACACTCACATATGTAGTCATATACCCATATACCCTTCTATATATATATTTCCTTTATCTATCCTCATACTGAGAAAAGTTTCATGAGTTACAATTATCATTTTTCCATCTAGGAATGTAAATAATTCAACTTTGATAAGTTCCTTATGATTTCTTTTCCTTGTTTACCTTCTCATGCTTCTCTTGCTTCTTGTATCCGAATGTCAAAATTTCTATTCAACTCTTGTTTTTTCATCATGAATGCTTGAAAGTCCTCTGTTTCATTGAATGGCCATATTTTCCCCTGAAACATGATATTCAGTTTTGCTGGGTAGGTGATTCTTGGTTTTAATCCCAGTTTCTTTGACCTCTGGAATATCATATTCCAATCCCTTCGATTCCTCAGTGTAGAAGCTGCCAAATCCTGTGTTATCCTGATTGTGTTTCTACAATATTCAAATTGTTTCTTCCTGGCTCCTTGTAATATTTTATCTTTGATTTGGGAACGCTGGAACCTGGCTATCATATTCCTAGGAGTTTTCTTTTTGTGATCTTTTTCAGGAGGTGATTGGTGGATTGCCCTCTGGTTCTAAAACATCAGCACAATTTTCCTTGAGAATTGTTTGAAGGATGATTTCTAGGTTCTTTTTTTTGATAATGGCTTTCAGGTAGTCCAATAATTTTTAAATTATCTCTCCTGGATCCATTTTCTAGGTCAGTGGTTTTTCCAATGAGATATTCACATTGCCTTCTATTTTTTCATTTGTTTGGATCTGTTCAATAGTATCTTGATTTCTCATAAAGTCACTAGCTTCCATTTACTCCAATCTAATTCTTTTTTTCTTTATGCTTTTTGGAGGGCAGTTGGGGTTAAGGAACTTGCCCAAGGTCATACGGTTAGTTTGCTCCAATCTAATTTTGAGGGAATTATTCCCTACAATGAGCTTTTGAGATTCTCTTTCCATCAGGCAAATTCGGCTTTTTAAGGCATTCTTCTCCTCATTGCCTTTTTGAGCCTCTTTTGCCATTTCAGTTAGTCTATTTTTTAAGGTGTTATTTTCTTCAGTCAGTTTGTTGACTTTTTCATGATTTTCTTGCATTATTCTCATTTCTCTTTCCAATTTTTCCTCTACTTCTCTTATTTGGTCTTCAAAATCCTTCTTAAACTTCTTTATGGCTTGTAACCAGTTGATGTTTTTTCTTGGAAGCTTTTGGTGCAGGAGTTCTGACTTTGTTGTCTTTCTCCCATTTCGTGCTTTGATCCTTTTTGTCTCCCAAAAAAGGAATCCAAAGTTGGATTGCTGTGCTTGCTTTGCTTCATCTGCTTACTCATGTTGCCACTCAATTACTTGACTTTTGAGCTTTCTGCCACAGTAGAACTCTGCTTCCAGAGAAGAGAGCCTTGTCCCAAATTGCTGGGGTTTTTGCAGCTGCTGGAGCTATTAGCTGGGTGCCCTCTCTAAAGCCTCCACAGGCTCTGGCACCTAGTCACACACCCCAGGACCGGCACCCAAGACAGTGATCCAAATTCAAGCATGTTAAAGCAAGAGCAATTACCTTTTGAATGGTCGTTTGGCCCCCCTACAATCTGCAGGTTGGGAGCTTTGAAGCAGCCACAGAGCAGTCATTGCCTAGCCCCTGTACCTCGGTGGCTTCTCCCTCTAGGGGCAGAGGCTGGACCACACTCACCATTCCCGTGTTCCCAAAGTCCACACTGACCTTTTGTTTTGCCTTTGGCATTTTTGGGTTGATAATTCTGGAAACCTCCACAGCTGCTTGTGATCCACTCTTTTAAAGTCCCTCTAGCTGCAGCTGATCGGGGCTGCCCTGAGGCTAAAACCTCAGGCTCATGTGGGGCTGGGCTCTGCTTCTAGCACACTGTGATGGACCCTTCCTGTCCAATTGCTGGGCTGCCTTCAGTGGGAGATTTCTCTCTGTCACTTTGTGGGTTCTGTAGCTCTAAAGTTTGTTTAGAGTCATATTTTATGGGTATTTGAAGTGGTTATAGGAGAAGCCCACAGAGTTTTCCTGCTTCTTGACTCCACCTGAAATTTTCTATACATACTAAATTGTCCTGGGGAAAACACATCACAATCAAGCATCCAATTATTTTGAAGATGATTACTTAACAGGGTTCATCTTGTGTCTTGGGGAAATAAATAAGTTACCCAATCTGGCTGAATTTAACTATGTGCTTATTCAATTCAATAAACAATTATTAAGGACCTACTTTGTTAAGTACTGGGGAAACAAAAAGAAGCAAAAGTCCATTCCTGGTTTCAAGGAGCTTACTATCTAATGGGGGAGACAACATGCAAACACATATATGAAAAGCAAGCTATATCCAGGATATATGGGAAATAATTAAAAGAAGAAAGCATCAGAATTAAGAAAGTTTAGGGAAGGTTTTCTTTAGAAGGTGGAATTTTAGTTGGGACTTGAAGCCAGGGAGGTCAGTAGTCAGAGCAGACAGGCTAGAGGATTCCAGGCATGGGAACAACCAGAGAAAATGTCTGGAGTCAAAAGATGATGATGATGATGATGTATGTGTAGTTTAAAACTTGACTCTTGAGTGTGTATAAACATTTCCTAGAATCATGGAGTCATAGACTGTTAGAATTGGAAAGGACCTTCGAGAATACTTAGTCTAACATCCTCATTTTCCTGTTAAACAATCCAAGGCTCATAGAGGGAAGTGACAAGGTCCCACACCTAGTTAGCCTTCTGTCGCAAGGTAAGGCCAGTTCAGAAAGCTTCCTAGCTCTTGGGAGTTCAGTGTGAATTTCTAATGGCTAAGAGACTATGCATGCTGATGGTTAATAAATATATGCCAGAACCTTGCCTGAAGCAGTTCTGCTCCCTGAATTAATTACAGAGTCCACTGTTTGGAATTGTGTGTGTGTGTGTGTGTGTGTGTGTGTGTGTGTTACCTTTGGTTAAAGGCCATACAGTTGTGTCTATAGTCATTGAGTTATGTATTATGCTGTGTTGTAGCATGTCAGGACAATATCCTGAAATAACAGGGTACAGGAAATCTGGCATGATGCAAAGAAGAAGAGGGGAACAAAGTAATTTATTTGTAGATAATTAGCAGGTTGAGTTGCCTTTGGAAGCATTTGCTTCTCAGGACGAGCATAGCAGGTAACGTGGACCTGTGTGCTAATTGGAACAAGGCATGCTTCCATTATAATTATAACCTGATTTTTGGAAGGGAAAAAGTAAAGCATGTTCTACGAAGAAGAAAATATTAATTAAGCACCATTACACCACTTCCCCCCGAAGTCACCCATGTGAGAATGCTCATGGTCAGAGTAGGGGTTGGGGTTTTCAGCTCAGTGTATGTGATGCCACCAAAACAGGGACAGAAGAATCAAGTTTGTCAAGCCAATTATTTGATGCCATAAAGACAACTCCTCCTCTTCCTAATCTTTTTAAAATCAAGCATTTTTAAGCTACAATTAATCAAACTTCTTTGTGTGTGTAGACATGGTCTAAATGGCTGATCTTTTAGTAAATCATTTCTCCTTGCTATGCCTAGACCTTCCTATCTATAAAAACATGGGTCCTGGTTTTCAGGAAAGTACTCTGAGGTTCTCAAAGGAGTCCAAAGATGACAGTGTGCTCACTGTATCTGCATTCAAGGGTAGCTCCCATTGTTTTGTTTTTTTTTTCAGGGGGAAAGGCAAGGTAATTGGGGTTAAGTGACATGGCCAAGGTCACACAGCTAAGTAAGTGTGTCAAGTGTCTGAAGCTGGATTTAAACTCAGGTCTTCATGACTCCAGGGTTGATACTCTATTCACTGGACCACTTAGGTGCCCCCAAGGTAGCTCCCATTGTGAAACGAAATAGTTGGACTGACAGGAGATAGCATGGCCAGTTTGAGGTCCCATCTGAGGAATTAGGTCAAAGTAGTCTTCTTCCTTCTCTTTGACTAGCCCTTTCCTTCCTGGTGCTCTCACAGCCTCCTTTTATGCCCTATCCTATTTGCTTCATAGCTCCAATATCTTTTCTCCTCCTTACTAATCTGTTGAACTAATGTTTACGTGTGAATAGATAAAAGCACCAGTGACAGGTTGTGGGTGGAGGACATACTTTGTGGTTATGAGGAATCCCACCCAGGACCTCTCAAGTCTGTGGTGTAGAATGGAAGATCAATGAAGTGAAAGTTAGGAGATCTGTGTTTTACCTAAACTTTGCCACTAGCTAGTCTCATGACCTTGTGTAAATGACTTCCCTGTTCTGGGCCTTGGTTTTCTTGAACCTGTAAAATGAGAGAATTAGACTAGATGCTCCCTGTAGGTCCCTTCCATCTTTAACATGCTGTAAGAGTCCAAAAATACGTGTTAAGCATCTACCATGTGCAAAATGCTCTACTAGATGCCAGGGATGCCAATACGAAAACGAAAAAGGAGCTTACACATGATTAGGAGAATACAATGGAGACATGGCATCCTCTTAGTGATAAGGTTTCATTTCATTTTGGTCTGGACTTATGATTTTATTGGTGTAAAGAATTCTTGATCCCAAAACTCCCTTTGCTAATGTCTATATCTGAAATGGTCCTGCAATTTATCATATCAGAGATTTGCTTGGGGCATTGAGAAATTAAGTGACATGCCCAGGATGACGCAGTTGATGTCAGAGGTCTGACTTGAAGCTTGTTCTTCTTGACTTGAAGCTCAGCTCTCTCTCTGCTACACCATGGTGCCTACCTGAAGACAATTAGGTTGTATTGGGACCCTTTTGTTTGCTTTCTTCCCTTGTTAGACTGTAAGCTCCTAAATGGCAGAAAATGTCTTTCTTCTATTTATTTATTTATTTATTTTTATTTTTTTATTTTTTTTTGCTTTATTTTTTTTTTTTTAGAAGGCAATTGGGGTTAAGTAACTTGCCAAGGTCACATGGCTAGGTTTTTGCTTGTGTGTGCATTAAGTATCTGAGGCTGGATCCAAACTCAGGTCCTTCTGACTCAGGGCCAATGCTCTACTCACTGCGCTACCTAGCTGCCCCCTATTTTTCTTATTTGTATGCCCAGGGCTTAGGACATTGCCTGGAACATGGTAGGTGCTTAATAAATGGTTTGAACTGAATTGAAAGGCAATGCAGTTGTATAGGGATACATGCCATACTAACATGGCAACATTCACCAATGAACTGGCCACCTGCTCATAAAATCAGTCCCCTTTCAATATCCTTTCCCATTTAATACCATCATGCACCCTTGTCTATCTCCATTCATATGTCAGTATTTATTGGTCAAAGTCGTGCTGACTGTTGATAGGCATTTCAAAAGAGAATGATTTGAATATCAAAGTATGAGAAAACCTGGAGAAAGGTGATGAGGCCCTCAACATTTGTTTTTCATTAATGACTCTTCATGACTGTGCTCCATGAGATGGACATGAAGTATAGGGTATTGTATCACAAAATCACACAATTTATGCCCAGAAAATCAGCTCTTAATTTTTTATTTCTTCCATATTTAGAGCACAGTGGTAATTATAACTTAAATGCTATCAATATTAGATAACATAAATGTTTTCACATTTTTTGTTTCATTTTAAAAGATAGCTTCTTACTATATTAATTCCTATTTTAGGTAGATTTACTTTGGTTCCTTGGTTAGTGAGGACGTCCTGAATATAAAGCATGTTTGAGAGAGAGGGAGAGAGGGAGAGAGAGAGAGAGAGAGAGAGAGAGAGAGAGAGAGAGAGAGAGAGAGAAAGGCAGAGGGAGAGAGACTGAGCACTAACATCTGGGGAGATCAGAAGAAGTCTCATGTAAGATGTTCCTATATCATACTTTGAAGGAAGTAATGCTTTGAAAGATTCTGTGACTATACTCTGTCTACTTATACAATTGGGACCATTGGATTCCTGAGCAAAAGGCCCAGCCCATAGTTTGGGCTCTTTAGTTTTTGAAATGTTTCTGGCACTATTTTCCATTTTGACCTAGGGCAGGGGTGGGGAACCTATAGCTTAAAGGTTATAGGTAGCCTTCTAGGTCCTTGGGTGTGACCTTTTGACTTGAGTCCATTTTATAAAACTAATCCTTTTATTAAGGAGATTTGTTCTGTGAAATTTGGATTTACTTAAAGGACCTAGAAGGCCACAGGTGGCCTTGAGGCCACAGGTTCCCCACCCCTGACGTAGGGTCTCACAAATGGACCCAGGGGAAAAAGAATCCAGCTCAGCTTCAGACACTTCTCTGTGTCATGAGTCACCTACCAAAAAGGAAGTGCCAATTCAGGTATGGTAGTCTAGTCATTATAGAAGGATAAAAGCAATTATTAACATCTACGATGTGCCTCACTAATAAGTAGTCTGAAGGCTACTTTTTAAGTTCACTCTTAATTGAGACTGTGGGTTGAATTCTTAGCAGCTAAACCTAATGGCAAACTAAAACCAGTGAACTGGGAATACAAAGACAAAGTAAAATAATCTCTGCTCCCAAGGAACTCATATTCTTTTGGGGGCAACCAACCATACCATCTATATGTAGATCTATATATAGGAGACATATATATATATATATATATATGTATATATATATATATACATATATATATATACCTAAATCTTTAAATACATATAGACATTAGATATAAAGTATTTTAAAGAGAGAATCTCTATGTATATGTGTATATGTATTTGCATACATGTGCATGCATGCACACATGAATCTTCACACATACCTATGTATGTGTAATAAAGTTTGTGCATTTATGTTATGTGTGCATGCAAATATCCATATGGAAACATAGGTTCACATACAGTAGCATGATGGCATCATAGATTTAGAATTTATTTAGAAGGCCACTGTAATGCTATGCATGGGCAACTTCCCAGAATAATGCTACTGTGAACAGCTTTTAAGGTTCTTATTATACAGTATAGTGAACACTCTATTCCATAACAAATCAAACCAAAACATTCATTGTAAATCAAAGTACAGCATTTACAGTATTACAACATCACAGAAAATCAAAATATAGCATTCACAACAACTTATCACAGAAAATGGCCTCATAGTTTCCAGTACAGTGGTCACAAAATTTTGAACAAAGAACAATCATTTAGTAACTCAAGCATTCACAAAGTCCTTAATTCAATCACAAAGTACAAATAGTCAAAGTTTTCCACTCATGGGACATACTAGGTTACAAATCAATTACTTATTCAGTCATCAGCCACTAAATACAATCATTTAGTCAATCTATCATCCTTCATTATTCACTGTTCAATCATTAGAAAATACACAGCCTCTATCCCTAGGTCACTAGTAAATTTGCAATTTCTCAGTCAGCACACAGTATCCAAGTAAAGTCTTCTTTTAGCTTGACTCAGGGTGGTCTGCTGGATTCCCTGGATCCCCTTCCATGGTTCCAGATCCTACCTAGATTAACCAAACTGTCACCTGGGTTCAAAGGCAGATAGCTCCCAGGTCTTTGTCCAGCCCTCTGTGCAGTTCCTGCTCCACATTGGAGCTCACAGTGTCTGGTCCTTCTCAAATCCTTCCCATTCTCTGTTCCCGGGAAGTCAAGGCTTAACAAAGCCAGAAACAAGTTCAGATAAAGTACCAGCATCATGATCATGCTTCCTCAGTCTTTGGCAGCTCTGACTGGCTCTTGGAAATCCTCAGTAGCTCTAGCTGGCACTCAGATTCACCAGAACTTCATCTGGTTCCCAGAATCAAAATCACTTCATCCAGGTTCTCCAAATCAAAATCATTCTCTCCAGCCTCCAGGGGCCTTTCCTCTTCTGCCTCCATGAAGCCTGCTCCAAAGAGTTCTAACTCTCCCGCTCTGGGGCTTTCCTTATATACACACAGCATTAGCTTCCTGTTTTAGCCAACCCCTTCCTGTTATGTCAACAACAGGGATTCATACCTTCTGTTTCCCCACCAGAGGTTTGATCAATTACTAAGTGCTAAGTACCTGCCACCTTTGCCAACACAAAGGGATCTTCAAATTCAAATTACATTATCATTACAATCATCTAGTTCAACTTCCTCATTTTACAAATGAAGGTTCCAAGGCCAAAGAGGTTAAATAATTTGTCCAAGATGATACAAGTAAAATAAGTTGTAAATTGAACCCAGATCCTCTGACTCTCAGCTGTTCCACAATCCTTCTCCAGAATATGTGTGTGCCTTTGCCATGTTATAGATCCATATTTGAAGCTATAATGACTAAGTACTATCTTTTGAGATATATGGAATGTGTCCCAGTTTTTCCATATCCCCTCCAACATTTGTCACTTTCCCTTTGTATCTATCATTTTAGACAATTTAGCAGGTGTAAAATGATATCTTAAGGTTATTTTAATTTTCATTTCTCTGATCAATAATGATTTATAATATTTTTCCATTTGTCTAGAAATTGTTTTGATTTCTTCATTGGAAAAGTGCCTGCTTGTATTCTTTGACTATCAATCAGGGAATGAGTCACATTATTATAGATTTGACAAACTTGTTTACATATTTTAGATAACGAAACCTTTATCTGATAAAATGTCTATAAAAACTCTTTCCCCAATTTTTTGCTTTCCTTCTGATCTTGGTTACATTTGTTTTATTTGTACAAAACCTTTTTAGTTTCATGTAATCAAAATCATCCATTTTATACCTAACTTTGCTCTTTATCTCTTGTTTATTCATAAATTGTTCGTCTAGGTATCTGTCTGAAAACTATGTCCTGTGTTCTAATTTTCTTGTAATACCTCTCTTTATATCTAGGTCATGCACTTTTTCAACAGAACCATGGCGATTGTATGGAATGGACTGAGAATTGGGGGACATAGGCTACTAGTCCTATTTTTGCCAGTTGTGTAATGAATATAAATAAATTAGCTATCTTTTCTGAAACTTAGTTTTATCATCTTTCATTAAACTGTTTTGAAAACAATTTAACATCTTCAATAAGCCCCTACTGCCACCTGAATGTCATAAATCATCAATCAATTAATAGTTGAAATTTATTGAACATCAGAGTAGAGTAGAAATACCTCTGGATTTGGAGATGGTGAAGGATGTCCGTGTTTAACAGGCAGAGAAATTACTGATCTCATTCAGCAAAGAATGAGATCAGTAATTTCTCTGCCTGTTAAACACGGACATCCATCAGCATTCCATCCCTCTTTTCTTTTCTCTCCGTATTATCTTTATTGGTATCCACATGAGCTGCCTTTGGTTCAATTATCATTTCTATGAAGGTAACTCCCAAGACTATATGTGTGTGACTCTCAGTTCTAAATTTTTCTTGAGTCTCAGTTTTATATAGTCAACTAGTTGTTAGACATCTCTACATGTCATTAGATTTGTCTTCAAACCTATTGCTTACTCAAACTTTTCCATTGTTTGTGTGTACCCCCATCCTTCCATTAATCTAGATTTTCAACCTCAAAATCTTCCTTTGTTCTTCTCTGCCACCCCCAGCCCCAGTTACTAACTATGTTCATTCAGGTACCAAGTATTATTGATTTGACCTCCACAACATCTTGTACATGCCTCTTCTCACTGACATGTCTTCTATTCAGGCCCTCTCACCTCTCCTAGATTATTATAACAGTTTCCTGATTGGTTTTCCTATCTTCCATCTCTTTTTCTCTCCAGTCTTCACATAGTCCTTTAATTAATATTTCTAAGACATGGATCTGACTATATTAGTTCCCCAGTGCATTAGGTAAAACAGTAAATAGAGTTCTGGACCTGGTCTCAAAAAGAACAGAGTTCAAATGTGACCTTAGATACTAACTGTGTGATCCTGGGCGAGTCACTTATCCTCTGTCTGCCTCATTTTTGTCAACTGTAAAATGAGGGTAATGATAGATTGTCATGAGGGTTGATGTGAGAATCAAATAAGAAGATAATTCTGAAGCACTTAATATAAGTGCCTGACACAAAATGAATGCTCAATAAATACTTGTTTCCTTTTTTCCTTTCCTCATTCTCTTCCTCCCTCCATCCCTTCCTTCCTTCCTTCCTTTCCTTCCTTCCTTCCTCCCTTCCTTTCCTTCCTTCCTTCTCTCCCTCCCTCCCTTCCTTCCTTCCTTTCCTTCCTTCATTCCTTCCTTCCTTCCCTCCTTCCTTCCTCCCTCCTTCCTTTTTTCCTTCCTTCCTCCTTCCTTCCTTTTTTCCTTCCTTCCTTCCTCCCTCCTTCCTTCTTCCCTTCCTTCCTTCTTTCCTTCCCTATTCAAAATCTTCAGTAGCTCCTTATAGTCTCTAGGATAAAGTACAAAACATTGGCATGCCATTTAAAACTCTCCTTGACCTAGCTTACACTTACTTCTTTTATATAATTTATTCATTCAACATTCTCATCTAGGAGACCTCTATAACAATGAAACCATGAGTATTGACCCTGTCCATAACAGATTCCTTTCTCTGACATTTATCAATAGACTGACAAGCCTTTATTAAGCATCTACTATGTACACTGTGCTAGGAGCTAGGGATATGATCACAAAAACTGAAATCATTTTAAGTGCCTTCTCTGTATTTGGCACTGTTGGGTGACAAGAACACAAAGATAAAATTAAAAAAATATTCCCTGCCATCAAAAAGCTTATATCCTGTGGGCAGGATACAACAGTCACAAGGATAAGTTGGGACAAGAGAATTTGAGGACGGAGAGAACACTAATAGCCAGTGGAGTCAAGAAAAGCTGTTTGGAGGAGTTGGAATCCAAAGGAAAACTTGCAGTGAGAAATTCTAGGAGGTAGAGGAGAAGAACGTATGTATTCCAGGCATAGTGGACAGCCTATGTAAAGATGGGGAAGTGGGAAATAGAATAAGTACTGAGTCGAGGAACAGCAAGTAGGCCAGTTTGGTTGGAAAATGAAGTAGAGTACTATGAAAGCAGTCCACAAAGATTGTCTGGAGCTAGTCTGCAAAGGGCTTTAAATACCAAGCTAAGGACCTGGCATCTAATGTTCGAAGCAATAGAAAGCTACCAATAATTCTTGAGTGTGGAAGTGACATGGCCAGTCCTGTGCTTTAAGAAGGCTACTTTGGCAGCTATTCAGGGGACAGATTAGAGAGGGGAGAGCTTGGCAGCAGGATGATCAATTAGGAAGCCATTGGAGTAATTCAGGTGAGAGGTGAAATTTGTACATTCACTGCCCTAGCTAGCCTGGTCTTCTAACTACTCTTTGATCTCAACCTGACTCTGTTTGGGCCTTTGCACAGTCTCCTTGAAGGGAGAAATTGCTTTTTTTTTCCTGTCTGTGTCCTTTTTGTCTAGCACAGTGCCTTGCACATAAGGGTTTAATAAATATTTGTGGAATTCATTGGGAATTGGCTGCCAACTCTACTATTTGCTAGTGGTATGGCCTTGGGCAACTTATTTCCCCTCCCTGAGCTTTAGCTTCCTTATTTGTTAATGAGATTGTTGGCCTACATGATCTCTATGCTCTGGATATTTGACTGGCTGGTTGCTAGGCCTCTTGAACTCAGCATTACTCATTATCTCCTCCCTCCCCCATAACTGTCTTCTTTTTCTAGCTTCTCTGTTTCTGTAGAAGTTATCACTCTCCTTTCAGTCATTCAGGTTCACAGCTTTTGATTCACCTTTGCCTCCTTTCTCTCATCTCATATCCTGTCAGTTGCCCAATCTTGTTGATTCTACCTCCACAATATGTCTTTTATCTTCCCCCTTATTTTTATTCCTACTCTCAATTCAGTCTTTCTTCAGTCACATCTGACTCTTTGTGACCCCATCTGGGGTTTTCTTGGCAAAGTTACTATAGTGGTTTGCCATTTCCTTCTCCTGCTCATGAGGAAACTGAAACAAATGGGATTAAGTGGCCCAGGGTCACACAGCTAGTGTCAGAAGCCAGATTTGAACTCACAAAGATGAATCTTTCTGACTCCAGAACTGGTTCTCTATACACTGGTTCACTTAGTGGACCATTCCTACTCTAGCCACCCTAATTCAGACTCTTATCACTTTGGATCTGAACTCCTTCTAATTGATTTCCCTGCCCTTAGTCCATCCTATCTAATCCATTCTTCATGCTTTTGCCATGAAGATATTCCTAAAACACAGATCTGATTATGATATTCACCTCATCACAAAGCCCTCACAAAGGCTCCTTTTTACCTTTAGTATAAAATACAAACTTCCCAGGCTGGTCTTTGGGGTCCTTCATAGTCTGGCTCCAGTCTATGTTTCCAGGTTTATTTTACATTATTTTCCATGATGAACTGTGTATTTATCAAACTGGCCTGTTTCCTGTTCCCAGTACATAACATTGTACAACCCTCCACTGGATGTAGTCCATGCCTAGAAAATACTCACTCCTCACCTTTTCTTAGAACTTTTGGTTTACTTCAAGACTCAGCTGTGGTATAACCTCCTACTCCTAGTCTATCTGGATCTTTTCGGGTGCTAATCAATCAACAAAAATGGATTAGGCACTATGCTAAGCTCCAGAGTTACAAAAAAGGTAAAAACAATGGTCTGTTCTCTCAAGGAGCTCACAGTCCAATGCTAATGCCCTCCTTCAGGAAATTACTTTGTATTACTTTATACCCACTTATAAAAGGGAAACATTATTTCTCGCTAATAGAATATAAACCCTTTGAGGGCACACTCTTTAGTCTTTTTCTTTACCATCACCTGGTACAGTTCCCAGCACTGAGTAGGTGCTTAAATACTTGTTGAAGGAAGGTTCCATCTAGCTCTAAATCCCTTGACATATTTTCTAACTTCAAACATAATTGTTTCCCTCTCTTCACCCCGGTAGAAGGGGACAATTTCCGAAGTTGGGATCAGTCCACTGAGAAATGGAATCAGGTGATACCCATGGCCATGTTGTAGCACTAGATCTGGACTCACACAGCACTCTCAAACCCGTGGGTTTTTCATAGCAATAATCCCTGTAGCTTGATTTGTTCCCATTCAGGGAAACCCTGGGAACATCTATATTGGGCTTATTTCTCACTTTCCTGCATGACAGAGATTTTTTAAAATTTTTTTGTGTCCTGGACCCCTTTGGCAGTCTATTGAAATGAACCTCTTCTCAGAATAATATTTTATAAATCATTTAAGGAAATACTAAATTTCAATAAGAAACCAGTGAGAATAAAAATGTATTTTTTTCCCGTCCAAGTTCATGGACCCTCTTTCAGGTTCATAGAGCCTCGGTAGAAAATATGTTATAAAAAGATTTCATTTTGCTTGAAAGGACCAGGCTAACAACAAATATTTAAAAATAGAATATGCTATCAATATTCAAAAGACATCTGAAGAACAGAGAAGGGAGTAATATCCTAGCCCAGTTAGCAAAGGAATAATTATGTCTCATCTTCTTGACAACTAGGTGGCACAGTAGATAGAGCTCCAGGCCTGGAGTCAAGAAGATATGAGCTCAAATTTAGCTTCAGACACTAGTTAGCTGTGTGACCCTGGGCAAGTCATTTAATCTTTGTTTGCCTCAGTTTCCTTGAGTGTAAAACATGGATTATAATAGTATATTCCTAAAAGAGTTGTTGTGAGGTTCAAATGAGGTAATATTTGCAAAAAGTTCTTAGCACAATATCTGGCATGTTGTAGGTGCTTATCCCCTTCCCCTTCCCCCTTCTGGTGAGTGTTATTTCACACCTCCTCCTCACCCTGAAATTCATTCCCAATCTCTGAAAATTCATAGAACTTTGAGGGTCCGAGAGATTTTGGTGTAATCTGGCCTACTCCTTCCTTTACCCATAGGGCAGCATCTGCTGTTCTGTGGGCTACTGACTGCTACTGCTCTGTTTCCTGTTTGCACACCTGCCACCATCTTCCAATGTGGTCCCACAGTTGTCCCAGTCCCCATATCTCCTAGTGTACTTCAGAAGTCCTCAGGACTTTAATGACAGTTGATTCTATTTTGACTTTATCACTAAAAGCTCTGCCCAGCTTCTTCACAGCTCTCTTTTTGAATAGCCACTACTAAGGGTTTTTTCTTGATGTACAGCTTTTATTCTGACTCCTTTTGGATCTGAGGTCCTCTTGAAGTCTTTTGCAATTAGTGCATTCTTTAGGAAGGCCTAATTGCATGTCATTTGTTGACTTTCTATGCATGCCTACTATTTGTTATATCTGTATTATTCTAATCTAACTAAGGCATTTTATTTTGGAGCAAGCTATTTACCCTGATGCCTAGGATATGCTTAATCTGAGTGGATCTGGATGGGTTTTGGGGCTCCAGATCTCTCTAGTACTCTGCTACCTCTTTCTTCTCCAAACAAAAGGATACTTAGTCCATTTTTTCTCTCTCATTTCCTTTTTCAGGGGCAAGCAAGGGACTTTAGGGAACCTGAAATGAATGTGTGGCCTTAGTATCAACCCTGTTTAAGTGACACTCTTATAGATTGAAAGCCTGTAAGCTCTTTTCAGAAGGAAGGCAACATCTGTGAGGTCAAGGACTGAGCCTTATGATTTTTTAATATTTCAATTCAATTCAACAAACATTTATTGAGTACCTAATGGGAGCAAGGCACTCTCCCTCTGAGGAAGACTGAGCATTTAGAGAAACATGGCTGCCAATGTCAGAGAGCTTGAATTATGGTTAGTGGGAAAAGGCACGTTTATAAAAAAAAATCAAATAAAAAATAATATAATGTCAGTGAAAAACACAAAGTATTTATGATATTCAAAGAAGCAGATGCTTTTTACTGACTGAGAAGCTTAAGGAAGGTTTTCTGAAGGAGGTAGAATTTGAGTTTGACTTTATAGGATGTGTAGGAATTCAAGGAGTGGTGGTGCAGTGGCAGTAAGAATATTAGCCAGCATTTTTATTATGGCAGATAGGTGACCCAGTAGATAGAGGGCTGGACCTGGAGTCAGGAAGACTCACATTCCTGAATTTAAATCATGTGACCTTAGGCAAGTTACTTAACCCTGTTTGCTTTGGTTTCCTTATCTGTAAAATGAGCTGAAGGAAACAGTAAACCACTCCAGTGTCTTTGCCAAGAGATCCCCAAAAAGGGTCATGAAGACCCAGACACTACCGAAAAATGACTGAACAACAAATAACTTTTATAACACTTACTATGGGTCAGGCATTGTGCTAAGTGCTTTACAAATATTATTCCATTTGATCCATACACTAAATGTGAGAAGTAGGTGCTAGTATTATCCTTATATTACAGGTGAGGAAACTGAGGCAGGAAGAGGTTGAGTGTTACAGGATCACAGAGCTAGTAAGTGTTGAAGGCTGGATTTAAGCTCAGTTCTTCCTGACTCCAGGCCCAGAGTTCTATTCACTGTATCACCAAGCTATTTATACAGGATAGAAAGGTAGAAAGCATAAACTGAAACATGGAGGCAAGAGGTAATAAAACTCAAAGGGTGTAAGGACCATAGATCATGACCAAGGCAGTTTTGTTACAGAATAAAATGCAGAAAGAGAGATCATAGGATTTCTATATCATTTACTAATCTATTTTGATGATAGGATATAGAACTACAAAGCACCTTAGAAATCATCTAGTCCTCCCTCTCCAAGCTCCAGCACTGGCGCCGCTAACATGGCTAAATGCATCAAGAAGGTTGGAATTGTTGGTAAATATGGAACATGTTATGGTGCATCCCTCAGAAAGATGGTGAAGAAAATTGAAATTAGCCAGCATGCCAAGTATACCTGCTCCTTCTGGTGGCAAGACCAAAATGAAGAGACGGGCTGTGGGCATATGGCACTGTGGATCCTGTATGAAAACAGTAGCTGGTGGTGCATGGACCTACAATACCACCTCTGCAGTCACAGTCAAATCTGCCATCAGAAGACTGAAGGAATTGAAAGACCAGTAAAATCTTATCATATATCTATAGCCCATAGTCCAACAATAAATGGATTAATTTACTGAATAAAAAAAAAAAAGAGATCATCTAGTCCAGGGTTGGGGAATTGAAGTTTGGAGTCAGTCAAAGGGCCACACTTGAGGACCTAGAGGGCCACATGTGGCTTTGAGGCCATAGGTTCCCCACTCCCAATCTAGTCTAATTCTGACATTTTTTACAGATGAAAACACTGAGGCCAAAAGAAGCTGCTTAAGGCCCCACAGACCTTCAGGTCATCTGGCTGTCCACCCAGTGCTTTTTCTGTTGGCTGCACATTACTGTGGTTGGACTGCACTAGATTTTGGAGGGCCTTGAATGACAGGCTAAGGATTTTGAACAGTACAGAAGTAGAACAGCATGCATTCTGAGGAAATGTGGCTGACTGGCTACTTACCTGACATCTCTAGTGCATTAGGTTTGATTCTACTAGGGTGGGATTCAGAAAGCCTGTAAAGTGGATCTGTCCTGAAGGCAGGAAGATACATACAATATGGTTGGTATACTACAGTAGGTATACTAGGAAGAACATTGAATTTGGAATTAGTGGACCAAGATTTGAATTCTAGCTTTGCTTCTTACATCCTGTGATGTCCATAGCCCTTTTGGACATCTAATTCCTCAAATATTACAAGAGGGACTTGAATAAATGATCCCTCCAATAAAACATTCTGTGATTCTTTGAGACTTTTTCCTACACTCCCTCTTAGAAAATTACTTCCTCAGTTTGCACAAGGTGCCAGAGTACTTCTACTAAGAAGGACTCCTCCCTGGAGTCTACTTTGGGCTCCATTTTCTCTAACTCAGTCCAAGAGCTTGGGTTACTAGCAACTTCTAGGATATTGGGATTTTTCATTGCTGACTCCATAGTATGAGGAAGGGGGTAGAGACCTGGCCTTGGGTAAATTTTGCTTCTGACACATTCAGACTTTGTGACTCTGGGAAAATCCCTTAACTTCTTAATACCCCACAAAATGCTTTAAGACTATAATAAGCAGACCATTGGTAGTGAGAGTTCCTTGTGAGATCTCTACACTGATAATATCATCTGATTTTTGGGAAAGAAATCAACTCAACTAGAGAGATCTCTGGATGGAAAACCTAGACCACTAGGATGTTTTTCAAGTCATAACCAGATGATGAAATTAATTCACTAGTGGAAAGAGGGACTGGATTTGGAGTCAAATAATAATAACAACGTGTCAGGCACTTTACAAATACCCTCTCATTTGATACTCACAAAAACCCTAGGAGATAGGTGGTAATGTTTTCTCCATTTTACAGATGAGGAAACTGAGTCAAATAACATTTACATGATTTGCCTAAAGAAACAACAAATGTCTGAGGCTGGATTTGAACTCAGGTCTTGACTTTAGGCCCAATGTTTTGTCTACTGTGTTACCTAGTTGCCAGAATATCTGAATTAACTCTGACATCTGAGGTGGCTCAGAATATCTGAGCCCCTTATTTCCCATATAGCCATGAGCAATTCATTTTACATCCCTAGACCTCAATTTCCTCTTCTTTAAAATGAAGGAGGTTGGACCAAATCAGGGTTTTTTTTTTTAACTTGTGGTGCATACATTTTTTTCATTTTGTTAGTTATATTTCAACATGATTGATTTTCTTTATAATTCTATACATTTTGTTTTATGCATTTTAAAAACATTATGCTGAGAAGGGCTCCATGGGCTTCACTAAACTACCTAAGGGGTCATTGACACTAATAAGGTTATGGGTTCCTGGATTAGCTGATCTCTAAGGTTTATTCCAGGTTCATTGAGGTTTGATGAGATTCTTTCCAACTATAAAATTTAATGCTTCTATTACCAGTTGGAGAACACAGAATCACAGGACCTCAGAATTGGAAAGAAGGACTTTGGAGGCCAGATTCTGAGTTCTATCTGACCAAGAATCCACTCTAAAATGTGCCTTACAAGCAGACATTTAACCATTGAAGAGGAAGCTACTACATCCTGAGGCAAACCATTTTATATTCATATGGCACTAATTGTTGGGAAGTATTTTGTTCAGCAAGACTAAATCTTTCTGAAACTTTCATCCCTTTCTCCTGGGCAGGGAGGGTGAGGGGGTCAACTATAGCAAATCTAATTCTCCTTCCATATGGTATCCCTTCAAATACTTGAAGACAGCCATCACACCTCTTGTTGAAAAGTGAAAAATCCAGACAAACTCTTTGGGGAAATTCTTAAAGGGGAGGGGGGGTAGAGTCCATCAACACATTTTAAAATGCCAACAGTTGTGCCAGCATCAAGTAGATAAAGTCTCCATAGAGATGGAGTGCTAAGGTTCCTTCCATGTTTGGGAGACTATCTTAAAGTCTGCTTGCCTCAGTTTCCTCATTTGAAAGCCAGCATCATAAAACTTGCCTACCTCTCAAGGGGCTGTGAGAATTAATTTAAGCTGTGATTGCAAAATGCTTTGAAGACAGAAAGTGCTTATTAATAGTGGCGCTTATGATTGCATTTTAAAATAGAATATCCTGGTCTTTCAAACTGTTTGCCTGGGATTGCTCCCAAAGCATTCCCGGAGGGCCAATGGACAATATGAAAAGGTGGAGTCAGCTCCCAGCCTATATGGTTTGCAGTGATCCCCTTGGGAAGTTGAATGAAAACCTCACATCCCTTTAAACATCGGAGTGTGGGAACATCAGAATTTGTTCTTCGGTGATTATAACCTTCAGGAATGTTTTGGCACCTTTTCTTCCTGACTTCATGTTATGAAACAAATGCTGAGTATTGAGAAACAGGATGTACTTATACCATTTTCAATTTATTTGGGGAAGGGGAAAGAGAAATCATTTTAAGAAAACTTTAGCAGGCTGACCACTTGGCCAAGTAGAAATAAAATAACTCTTTTACCTCAAGGTTGTTGACACCCAAATCTTGTAAAAGTCCCAGGACAAGGAACAGTTCTTAGGCTTTATGAACCATTGTTTGCAAATTCACTGTCAACTAGCACTTATTGAACACCTACTATGTGCTAACCACTGTATTAAGCATTGAGGATACAAAGAAAGACAATAAACAAAAAGTCCCTACTCTCAAGTAGCTCATAGTAGGGACAAGAAATAACTCTGCACAAATCAGATATACACATATAAATCGGGGGTAGTTTCAGAAGGAGGGCCACAACATAAAAGAGAACTCCTTATAGAAGGTAAGACTTTAGTTGACATTGGAAATAAGCCAGGATAGCTAGGAGATAGATATAAGGAGGGAGAGTGTTACTGGCATGGGGTATAGTCATTGAAAACAGTCAGTAATGGAGAGATGGAGTGTCCTGTTTGAAGAATATATTGGAGACCAGTGTCACTGAGTCACAGGGTCATATGGATGGAACTAAAGTGTAAGAAGACTGGAAAGATAGAGAAGTACTGGGTTATAAAAGGGCTTTGAAAGTCAAACAATATTTTATATTTGATCTTGGAATTCATAGAAAGTTTCTCCTCCCTTAAATGGGAGGAGGGTAATGTGGTCAGACCTGTATTTTAGGAAGATCAATTTGACAGCTGAATGGAGGATGGATTAGCACAAGAAAATAATTAAATCAGGCCAACCAGTGGGTTATTGCAATAGTCTAGTTGTGAGGTGATGAGAGCCTGCATCAGGGACCTCTATGCAGCAGCAGAGATGTAGGCCATAAGAACAGTGACCTCCCTGACCCATTTTGGCAGCAGCCATGCTTGGTGAGGAAATGGCTCAGCAGTCAGTGTCAGAGGAGAGAAGGGCACATATACGAGGGATGTTCTGAAAGTGAAAATTATAGGACTTGACCACTGACTGTATATGGGGGATGATGAGAGATAGTAAGGATGGCTTGAGTTGAGAGTGACATCTAGATCGAGAAGCTAGATAACTGGGAGGTGGGTAGTTAAGAAGAGGAAAATATTTTTGTGGGGGGACTGGCAGATAATGAGTTTAACTTTGAATATGTTGAGTTTGAGATATCTGAGAGATAGCCAACTTGATATGTATAAATTGTAGTTGGAGATGCAAGACTGACTAGAGGTCAAGAGAAAGGTTAGGGCTGGACTAGTATATCTGAGAGTTATTTGTGTAGAGATAATAATTGAAACCCTGGGTATTAATGAGATCATTGAGTCAAACAGTGTAGATGGAGAAGAGAAGGTGGCTCAAGGCACAGTCTTGGGACCACCTACTGTGAGTGGGCATGCTATGGATAAAGATCCACCAAAGATTAGATAGGAAGAGAATCAGGATAAAGCAGTGTACAAAAACCTAACTCTTTAATAGTTAAGATATTTCCTTTACAGCAGAGTATCATGTTCCTTTAAGGAAAGATTTATAAGCAGAGATCTACAGTAAATTGGTCAATTTGTTAGTCAACAAGCATTTATTGAGTGATTACTATGTGCTTGGCACTGTCCTAACTGCTGGGGATATGAAGAAAGGAAAAAAAATCCAGCCCTTTCCCTCAAGGAGTTTATATTCTAATGATGGAGACAAACATGAAAGTGATATACAGAGTATGTGGAAGGATAAAATGTAATATCGGAAGGAAAGGTGGGGGGGGGTGCTTCTAGGAAAGGCTTCCTGTACAAGGTAGGCTTTGAGTTCAGCATTGAAAAAAGGTAGGGAAATGAAAAGGCAGAGGTGAAGAAGGAGAACACTTTTATCACTGAAGACAGCCAGTGCAAACGTACAGTCAGTCAGTCTACTAGAATGTATTAAACACCTATTATGTGCCAGCCATTGAGCTAAGTAATGGCTAGATACTGGAGATGAGTTTTTGTGCAAGGAGGACAGTGTGGCTAGAGTTGTTGAAGGGAGGAGAATGTAAGAAGAATGAAGAGGAAGGAACTGGTCAGGTTGTGAAGATATTTAAATGTCAAACAGAAAATTTTGTCCTGGAGGTAACAATGAGGTATTGGAGTTTATTGAGCAAGAGCCTGACTTGGGCAGATCTATATTTCAGGAAAATTATTTTGATTGAGTGTAAGTAAGCTAGACTGTAGTGGAGTATGAGGCAAAGAGACCAATTAAAAGACTCTTGCAATAGTCCAGGTGTGAAGTAATAAAGAACTGAACTGGAATGGTAGCTATGAGTGGAGAAAAGGGGGCATATACAAGAGATGGTATGAATGTAGAGACAAGATTTGTCAATGGTTTGACTATGTGAGATGAGTGAGATAGGAGTCAAGGATGACATTGACTGATGTCGAAAGTCTGGGTAATTGGAAGGATGGTGATGCTCCCAACAGTAAAAGAAAATTTGGGAATCATGTGTATAAAAATATTTATAGCAGCTCTTTTTGTGGTGGCAAAGCATTGAGGGGATGTCCATCTATTGGGGAATGGCTGAACAAGTTGTGGTATATGAATATAATGGAATACTGTTGTGCTATAAGAGATGATGAGCAGGCAGATTTCAGAAAAACCTGAAAAGGTTTTTTTAAATCTGGAAAGATTTACATGAACTGTTGCTGAGTGAAAAGAGCAGAACCCGGAGAATATGGTACATAGTAACAGCACCACTGTGTGAGGATCCACTATGATACACTTAGCCCTTCTCAGCAATACGATGATCTGAGACAATTACAAAAGACTCATCCACATCCAGAGAAAGAACTATGTATGAAGTCTGAATGCATATTGAAGCATACTGTTTTCTCTCATTCTCTCTTTTTTTGTTTTTCCTTTTTTCTTTCTCATGGATTTTTCTTTTTGTTCTGATTCTTCTTTCACAACATGACTAATGTGGAAATATGTTTAATCTGATTGTACATATATAGCCTATATCAGATTACTTGCCTCCTTGGGGAGAGGAGAAAGGAAGGGGGGAGGGGAGAGGGGAGGGAGAAAAAATTGGAACTAAAAAACTCATAAAAGTAAATATTAAAAACTATCTTTACATATAACTAGAAAAATAAAATACTATTAAGTAGAAAAAATAATAAAAAAAGAAAATTTGGGAAAAAGGAAGAGTTTTGGGCAAAAGATAATGTGTTCTGTTTTGAGGTATCTTATGTTTGAGAAGGAAAAAAAGCAATCAGCAAGAGTAAATAATTCGAATCTGTGGAGGTTAGCTGTATTGCAATAAATTGATACATCTGAAACTTAGCCTTAGGCCATTGTGAACATTAATGACAAATATACTCTTGCTCTAGAGAACACTGAAGTTTCATTTAAATTTATTAGTAAAAAAAAATTAGAATCTTTTTATTTTGAACTTAATTATCAATACACAAACTTCTCAGGATACAAAGAAGGACCACAGAAAGGATTTTCCATAATTTTATGAACTTCTGTGTCATGTATGTAAAATTTGTTGAGTCATTTTTCAATTGTCTTCAACTCTTTGTGACCTCATTTGGGGTTTTCTTGGCAGGGATATTGGAGTGATTTGGCCGCTTTCTTCTCCAGCTCAATTTATAGATAAAGAAATGAGGCAAACAGGATTAAGTGAATTGCCCAGGGTCATGCAGCTAGTAAGTGTCAGGTTAGATTTGAACTCAGGAAGTCTTCCTGATTTCAGTCCCAGGTCTCTATTCACTGTCCCACCTAGTTACTCTGCAGGTGTAAAACAGTATTCAGCAAAACTACAGGCCAGAAGGGACAAAAAAAAAAAAACAACAACAAAAAAAACAAAAAACAGTGACCCAAAGAGATCAGAATGCAAAAGTGAGTTCTTTATTTTAGAAGTAAAGGAAACATTCTATACCTTCTGAAGGCTCTGAAGTATCAATAACTCAACTACATATGAAAAGATGAGATAGTGAACCTACTCAAGATTAGGACTGCTTCAATACCTAGTCATTGGCTACTCATTCAAAAAAGACAACAAAAGGAGTTGTTCTTGTTGCTCCTTTGTTTTCAAAGAGTACTATAAGGAGCATGATGTCTTTTCACTGCAAGTGAAACACTGAGGTTCTCCCCTTCCCAGATTCCCCTTCTTTTGTGGAGGCAAACTAGGCCATCTTTTGCTTCCATTCTTACTTAGCCTTAAATCACTGAATGGGTGTTGCCTCAGACAGACTGAGACCTGGGAAAGACCTAGCTTAAAAAGTCTCCCACTGAATCCCAGGCCATCGCCAGTCTTGCTAATGGACTCAGATGACTCTGGAGGAATGAGGCTGATGACTTTGTATAGCTCTACCTCACACAAATACAACAGGAGTACGGGAAGGGTAGATAGATGATTGTCATAAGTATTGGTGGAATTCTCCAGAAGGAAGCCACCTCTGAACCAAGACCAAATTGTCAAACAGGGGAGGATGGGTCTTTTCTCACCTCCTACCTAGAAACGACAAACCCTAGAGCAAAGTCTCTGAGGGAATCCTAAAGGAGAAGCACCTGTCTATCCTAAGCTAAGGGAAATGATTTCCTTGCTGGAAAGAGCAGTATCCAGTCAAGCCAGAGGGCTACAAGTAGTAAAGGCTTCATCTGCCCATTAAAAATTAGTCTATCCAGCAGAGATTCAAGGCCATGAAAAAAGTGACCTGCTTGGTCCAATCTAGTCCAGACTGACCCATCCAGCACATTGATCTATTTATAGTGTTCACAATCAGTAGTGTTTTGGTAATTAGTGAAATAATTTTCCCATTTAGTGAAGACACAATCTTTTGTTGTGCAATTTTGTATGTGTCTATAATTAAATCATTTAGGATGTGATTCCTCAAGTAGCACTTGGAGAAGATTGTTGCACATGCTTTGCCTTTATGGGATTATGTTTTGGGAGCATATTGAGAAGATTTAGAAATACAGTTTTCTTAAAATGGTTGTATTCTTCAATGTGGTCCCTGATTGGCCACTTACCATTTTTGCCCAACACAAGATAATGCTGATCAGTCACATTATTATACTGCACTTATAGTTCTGTTCTTCTTTGTGTTTAAACAAATCAACTTGCCTACCTTCATCCCTTAATTAAGATTTGACCACTAAGAACAGATTAACATGTAAGTTTTTGATAGCTGGTGGTTAAAAACAACTCGACATTGTTAGCTGTATGCCAATTTCTGAATTCCTTATTAATAAATGCTGGATTACTGTCACACTTGTTTACTACATCATCATTAGAGAAAAACAATAATAAAAGTAACATGCTGCATCATTTTATGGGCTATTTATTTTACATTTAGGAAATATGCTCTTTTAGCTTGATAAAGACCTTGACATAATTAAGACTGGTGTTCTAATCTATTTTTTAATGCCATAGATTGATGCATTAAATGGGATACTTGATGGTTTTAAATAGAAACTACATTGACAAATACAACAATCCATAATTTAATATTTAGTGTAACCTGCAATTAAATTAAAATTTAAAAATAAAAGCTTTTTGGGGGGGTGAAATTAAGGTGTACTTGAACACATTTAGCAAGCATATATGTATACATCTGTCAGAGAGATATAGGTATACAAAGGGAGTTCAGTCAGTCATACAGCATGAATGAGGAGTGGCTGATAGCAGCCCACATGTTCCACTAGAATCCATTCAGTGCTAAGCCAGATAAAAGAAATCCCCCAGCATGTTGAGGGATCTTGTGGAACATTTGTGAGGGCATTTATGGGAGATGTGGATGGGGTGTGATCTATGTTATAGGAGGGAATTGATGAGACTTCAGATCCATGGACAAAAAGTAGTACTATATGCTGGGGAAGGTGTCAATCAATATCGACAGTAAGACAGCAATGAAATTGTCCTGCCCTCAAGGAGTTTAGAGTATTCTTTGGGGGAGAGAAATGAAAAGTCTATCATCTAAACACAGATAAGTAAATGCAAGTTTACTTGAGGATAAGAGAGCCTATATGCTACTTCTAGGTAGTGTGTGGGGTATAGCATTGGACCTGGGGTCAGGAACACCTGAATTCAGATTAGTTTCAAACACTTACTAGCTTTAGAACTTTGGAACCCTGGGCAAATCACTTAACTTCTGCCTGATTCAATTTCTTTTTTTCCCCCAAATTTCATTTTAGACTCAAATGCCAGAGCCCAAATACAGAATAGAGAAAAGAAACAAAAAACATATCATAAACTTAAGTATTGGAATTTAAATACAAAGTTAGAAAGAAAAAAAAGCATGTTGTGTACATTGTAGAACATGAGAGGATTCAAAATATGTAACAATAAATTTTCATTTCAAGAAAGCCTATGTGATAAATAATACTGGTGTTGAGAATTGTCCATCTTTTCTTTGCTTCCTCGTGAGTTTTCTTTTGTTCTGTGCTGTGCAATGGCTTTCTTTCTGTGCCCCCCAGTATCCAGTACAGTATCTGGTACCAGCAGGTACTTAACATATGTTGAATTGAAATGCCTTTGTTGCTTATCAAAAGGAGTATTGAGTTCTAAGTCAGTCTGATGGGAAGATAACTTTGCTCCAGAATTTATTTCCGAGGGTCTCATAAATCAATCAGCAAAGAAAAGGAAAAGAAGGTGTAATGGTAATGGGCATTTGAAGATTTTTCCTGCCCCTTAATAAACCTAAGGGAATTTGAAAACCTTCCCTGCTTTGAAGATTTTCCCTGCCCATTAATAGGCTGAATGTAATCACATGGAGCCTGTGGTGGTAGAAGTTTGCTGAAGGGTGGAACAGAGCCCACAAGAAGCTGGGAGTCAGAATAGTTAGGGAGGGAGGAGAGAAAGTACCCAAGGGAGACAGTTAGGCTTGTGAGTAAATGTTGGTTGTTTGCCACCTGCTGTGACAGCTATGCTTGTATCAATTTATGGGTAGGCTAAAGGATGGTGTGGCTCTCTGCTATGTTGTGCTGTATTAACTTCTGTTGCTATGATGGATTTGGCTTCCTGGTGTTGGGATTCAGTTTTCTGGTGTCTGAATAAATGTTTTATTTCTGTCTTATATATGGAGACCCTGTTATACTTTGCAGGGAGTATGCTCCAGGTATGAGAAATGGTCAAAGGCATGGAGGTGGGAGATAGAAGGTCCTACATGGGGGGGCAGCAAGGTCAGTTTAGCTTCTTGCTCCCTCATTTTATAGGTGAGGAACTGAGTACTTAACAGCTGAAATGACTTGTCCAAGGACACACAGAGAGTGACTGTCCTAGGATTCAGACTTGCATCTTCAGCCTCCAATTCAATATACTTTGTGGAAAGAAGCTTTTCCTTTGTAATTAATGTGACTTTTCAACAATTGTTTAGATCTAATGCTAAATTTCCTAAAAGAGGTTTTCTCAGTGGGCAGGAATAGCAGAAAGACATATAATCATTTAATGAAAAATCAGGTCACTGATAGGTGGGGACACTAGCCGTTGAGAGAGAGAGAGAGAGAGAGAGAGAGAGAGAGAGAGAGAGAGAGAGAGAGAAGAGAGAGAGAGAAGAGAGAGAGAGAAGAGAGAAAGAAAGAGAGACAGAGATAGAGACATAGACAGGGACAGACAGAGACAGGGACAGACAGAGACAGAGACAGACAGAGACAGAGAGGCAGAGACACAGACAGAGACACAGAGACACAGAGAAAGACAGAGACAGAGAGAGGCAGAGACAGAGAGAAACACACACATACTGAAACAGAGACAGAGAGACAGACACACACAGAGATACACAGAGACAGACAGAGACAGAGAGAGTTAGAATTCGGTGGCATGTTCTATGTAAAATAAATCCTGCAGTGCCAGTGAAATTCTTGATTCAGCATTTGCTGTTCCAATTCATTAAACCCCCCACTTTGGTGGCACATGAGGTATCACGGTTTCAGAGTAAAAGGAAGAGCCAATTTTCACAGGGAAGAGCATATCCTTATGGAAGAGCTGGATAGCAAACTTGCTGAGCTGGAGAGCTAACCTTGTTTACATTCTCCTTGGAAGTTAATGAAGAAGCTTCTCTGTGCCTGGGACATTATCAGAACCAAAAATAGCTCCTGGAAATGATTAATTTTGTCTAAAAATAGGCAGGCACTGTGCTAGATCAGCCATGATAATCCAAGTTTCAAATGATTGTACTATAGTGCTAGGGAGAACCTTGGAAAATCAGCAGGGATAAAATTGGAGTCCTTTGGAAGGCCATTTCATCATCATTATCAATCTATCAACAAGCTTTTATTAAGTACCTATTATAGTCCAGGCACTGTGCTGGAATCTGGAGATACCAAAATAGAACAAGATTTTCGAATATTTTCTTCCCTCGGAGGAGTAGAACGGTACTGTCCTCAGTGCATGAGACTTGGAGTGGGGGAACCTGGGTTCCAATTCCACCTCAGCCTTATTGTTTGTATGAGCATGGGCAAGTCACCTAACTTTTCTGAGCCTCTATTTCCTCATTCATAAAATGAGGGGATTGAACTAAATGGTCTCTAAAGGTCCTTTCAGATCTAAATCTTTGACCTTATGATCAAGGGACTTGCCATCAATCATTATTGCTTTCACTACCACCAAGACCTGAGACTTGGGTCAGGCCAGGCAAGGTCTGCCTAGGACAAATTAGCTTAGGGTTGTGATGTCAGGCAGCAGTGTAGGCAAGGAATAGTACTTTATATAACCAGCCATATTTCCAATGTCATGAAATGCCAGCAAGTAGGAAGTCACTCTCCATGGCTCTTAGGTACAAAGTGGTGCAGTGGGAAATGCTCTGACTCTGGAGACAGCAGATCTGTGTTGGAATTCTGCTTCTTCCATTTATTTCCTATACAATCCCAGGCAAGTCATTTCCCTTTAGGGCTAAGAGAATGAAAGTAACTAAAACTCATGGGAAAGGAAGGGCCAGATACAAATGTTTGCATGGTTCTATAGGCATTTTAGAACCTGGGTCAAATTCAGTTTGGGAGGAGACATGGCCCATGATCCCTTGTGAAATGGCTCCCTAGCCTCAGTAGGCCACCTTCTACAAGAGACCTTTCCCAGCCCCCCACCAGCTAATGCATTCCTCTCTGATGTTATCCTTTAATTTGTTCTGTTTATGTACCCAGTCATTTACATGCTGTCTAACCCATTAGACTGTGAGTTCTTTGAGGGCAGGGTCTGTTTTTGCTTTTCTTTGTAAACCCACTGATTAGCACAGTGCCTGGCACACACAAATTGCCTGTTTATTAACTGACTGATTGATTATCATTCCTTCCCCATTGCAACTCTGGGAAGTTCAAAGGCCAAGTACTACCCCATTTTACAGTCACTGAAACCTAGATGCAGAGAAATTAAGTGGTCAGTAAGTACCAAGCCTACAACTGGGACCCAGGCTCTTCCTTTAAACCACCTTGCCTCCCATGGGTTAAATAATTTGCATGTTGGTGAGACCAGAAGGTCCTTGAACAATATTCCCTTATGTCTCCTCCACTCCTCTCCCTGCAGTGCTTCCTCCTAACCTCCTTAACCTCCAGGGCTGTGAAGTGGAGATTCAAGTCATCTAATATACCCAGTATCGAAACCAACAAGCAGGGAAGTGTCCCTTGCTCATATTTTCTATGGCTCATTAAAAGAGCCCTAGGAACTCTGGGCCTGGCACCCATGGTGCAGCTCATGGTGAATTGGAACAACTCAGTGATTTAGTTGCCTGGGAGGGCTTCACGGGTGCCCTTTACATACCACAGTGGCCTTGGCTCTGAGACTTACTCTGTGTTCCTAAAGCTGACTTTGGAGGACAGAGATGATGTCTGCAGCTTCTTAATCTCCAAGGAAATAGAGTATCACATGTCCTTGTCAGAAGCCCTGCTATTTCATACGTTAGTTGATCCAAATAAATGAACTCTTGAATAAATAACATCTGGTCCTGCTGAGTCACTTTCTCAAGTTGCCCCATCTCTTCCTCAGAGGCATCCATCTTTATGGAGACCCCTTGAAGGGTGGGTCAGAGAGACAGCTCCATATTCTTCCCACCCAGATCCTGAAAAGGAGCTGCTTGGTTTTTATCATAAGCCTGGGAGACACCAAGATACCAAGAGGTCATCTGATACTTGGTCATGTCTTTTTGGCAGAACAGAAATTAAAACCGAATCGATTACTAGTAACACATGTATATAATACTCTGGAATTTTGGGGATTCTTAAATATTCATCATCTCATTTAGTAATTTCCTACTAACTTATGAGGTACCTAGTGCCTATATTATTACAACTGACTCCCCACTCCATTTTCAGTCAGGATCTGCGATTTCAATGGAATGAAGGACTCTCCTGTTGTGGAAACTCTCTCTACCAATACAGATTAGCTACCCCTTTGTAACTTAGAGGCTTACAGAGCTACCCAAGGCAATAAAAAATTTACCTATGGTCACTTAGTATGTGTTAGAAACTGAAATGTGACCAAATCTTCCTTATTCCTAGTCTCTTGGCCTGCTGGATAGAAGCAGATTCAGAGAACTTATGATGAATAAAAGGTCACACAGCTAATAAAAATGACATGGTCATGACTTGACCTCAAGTCCTCTGATCTGAAGCCTAGTACTGTGGCTTCAAGGACACATGTTTGAGGCCACAAATTTGTTCTGTAAAGTTTGGATTCAGTCAAAGGGCCACACTTGAGGACCTAGAGGGCCACATGTGACCTCAAGGCCATAGGTTCCCCACCCCTGCTCTATACTCTTTAATAGATGTGAGAAATAGTGTGGCATAGTGGATAGAGAACTGGTTCTGGAATCAATAAGACCCAAGTTCAAGTTTTACCTTCAATATATGCTGGCTGTATGACCCTGGGCAACTTCCTTAACTTCTCTATGTTATCCTTTTACCTTTCTGTTTATTGATTACTATTGTACCCATTGTACCTTCTCAACAAGGTGTATTCACAAAGGAGGCAGAGAGGAGGGAGCAAAATCTTCCTCTTCTCCTCTCATTGTTTACTGATAGTTCAAATAGGTGACGAATAAGATCTGTTCTCTACCCATTTCAGCTCTAGTCCTTTGCTCTTCAGTGACCCTGGGCTGTATGGCCAAAATGGACACTGGAAGAACCATAGATGTTTGGCTTTCAGGTAGCTCTCTTCTAGGCTATTTATTGGTTCTTCTTTTAGAAGCAAAAGAAAATACTGCAGTTAGTCTTTATTGGAAACTAAGTCCTTTAATAAAAGGCACAATTGTCCAAAAGGAAGATATAGGACTTATAATTGACTGTAAGCTGAGTGTGAATCTTCAGTGTAATGATGGTTATCAAACTTACTCTCTCTTTCTCTCTCTCACTTTCTCTCTCTGTCTCTGTTTCTCTCATTCTTTCTCTCTCTGTGTCTCTCTCTCTCTGTGTCTCTCTGTCTGTCTGTCTGTCTCTCTCTCATTCTTTCTCTCCCTGTGTCTCTCTCTGTGTCTCTCTCTGTCTCTGTCTGTCTCTCTCTCATTCTTTCTCTCTCTGTGTCTCTCTCTCATTCGTTCTCTCTCTGTGTCTCTCTGTGTCTGTCTCTGTCTCTGTCTCTCTCTCTCATTCTTTCTCTCTCTGTGTCTCTCTCTGTCTCTGTCTCTGTGTCTCTCTCTCTCACATGCACGCACGCACCCACACACACACACGTACACATGAGCACACACATACTGTGATACTGTGCCAGGTTAAAAGGAGACTATACACGCCCCCTCTCGTGCATAGGGGATGATGAGCCCTTTAAAAGTTAAATATTTAAATCAGTAGATTGAAAAAAATTGATTGAGTCCCCACTACAGGATTTGTTTTATATATTACTGAGAATAATCATGAAGCACAGGGACTCTGACATTCTTTTATCACACTCAAGTCTTCTGCTATTCCATCTCTCCCTATAATTCACCCCTTCTCAACCAATTTTTTTCTAAGCTTGATTACACTCCCCTCCCTTCTAGGGAACCATTTCAGCTCTACACTATCCTCAACTCTCAAATTCTCTGCTCCCCGATCCTATTGTTTCTCATGCTTTGCCAAATCCTATTCGTGTTATTCTCCCCCCCATCTTCTCTAGCAGGCAGCCTCCCACTTTCATCCTCCCTTTCTAATCTTTAATTTCTCCCTATCTATTGATGTTCCTCTTGTCTGCAGATGTGCCCACATGTCCCCTTTCCTTAAAAAATTCTCACTAGATTCCACAATCCTCCCCAGTTCTCATCCTATATTTCTCTGCCCCTTTAAACTCAAAAGATGTCTACAATAGTGTCTGTAATGGAAATGCAGATTTGAAGATCTTTCCTGCCCCTAGGCCCTTTGATTGGATTAAGTGACTCTGAGAACCCTCCTTGATTTGAAAATATACTCTGCCCCCTAATAGGCTGAATGTGGTCACATGGAGCCTGTTGTAGGAGGCTTGGTTTTCAGGAATGACCACACCTTGATGCTGTGTGATTGGGCAGTGGGTCAAGAGGGTGGTTACATTCTCTGAGCCAGGAGAAGACTATATAATCCCTGATTTGAGGCTTTGCTTTGGGGCTCACTTTGAGAAGTGTTGTGTGATTTGACCAGATGAAACTCTGGGAAGCCGTTGTTGAGAGCCCCCCGGCTTTGAAAACCCAGATGTTGATGCTTCCCTCTCTGGTAACTGTGATTTGGTATTGATGTAATGGTTGGACAGTTTGGAAGCCTGTCTATTTGATCTGTCTGTATACTCTGAAGTTAGGGGTGCTGACCTTTTTCCCCTGAACTAGGTAACACGTTTGCTTTCCTTTACAAAAGCAGATCTAAGAACCTGTGTTGGCAGCCACCCTGGGGATGTTGGGGTGCTTGCCACTACAGTGTCTTCTCTCCTCTCTCCTCTTACTCCAATATCTTCTACAGTCTGGACCCCACCCTCATCACTCAGCTGAAATTGCTCGCTCCAGCTCCAAAGTTACCAAAGAGCTCTTAATTGTTCTATCTAGTAGACATATTTTAGTTGCCATTCTTTGTGATCTCCCTCTAGCATTTCAAAGTGTTAGTAATAATCCAGATACTCTTTCCTTGATGGACATTTTGGTAACATTGCTATCTCCTGGGTTTCCTCCTTTCTGTTCGATTACTTTTTCTCAGTTTCTGTTGTTGGATCACTATTCCTATCACACCAAGTAACAGTGGCTATACCCCAATACATTTTCCTGGGCCCTCTTCTCTTTGGCAATCTTATCAGTTCCCATGAGATCAATTCTCATTTTAATGTAAATGGCTCTCAGATCTATACATCCAGTTATAATTTCTCTCCTGAGCTCTAACTCACATCACTAATATGCCTATTGGATATTTCAAACTAGATGTCTTGTAGGTATCTCAAACTTAAAATGTCTAAAATAGGACCCACTGAACCTAAAATGTCTAAAACAGGACTCATCACCTCTCCCCCACCCCCGATCTCCACCCCTTTTCTAAACTTCCCTCCCCACCTTGCCAATATGAGGATTAAACAACACGATATTTATAAAGTGCTTAGCATAGTATCTGGCAAATAGTAGGTACTATATAAATTCATATTCTATTACCTTGTCCCTTCCCCTCTTTTATGTTGAGGGCACTACCACGCTTCTAGTCAGCCAGGTCTGAAGACCTGGTGTCTAGCTTGACTCCTCCCTCATTCCTCTCACTCCACAGATCCAATTATTTGCCAAATTTTGTTATTTCCCTGCACAATCTCTCTCACTTATACCCCACCCCCTTCACTCCAGCTACCATCCTAGTACATGTCCTCATCACAACTTTTCTGGACCTCCTAATTGGTCTCCCTGACTCAAAATCTCTCCCCAATCCAATCTACCCTCCATAGAATTTGTGATTTTCCTAAAAAAAATCTCTCTTTTCAACAAATTCTAGGGGGCTCCCTATTATCTTACCTATAGGATCCTTTGTTTTTCATCAAAAAAACCTTCACAACCTCGACCCACCTACCTTTCCAGCCTCATCACACATTATTCCCTTCCTCATATTCTATGATCTAGCAGTTAGATCTTTAGCCAAACTGACCTTTGTGCTATTCTTCACTCATGATACTCAATTTCCCATTGCCAAGCCTTTGAATATAATTTCCTTCTACCTAGAATGCCCTCCTTCCTCACCTCCACCTCTTGGAATCCCTGGTTTTCTTTAATATTCAGTTCAAGGACACCTCATATACTATCCCTCATCCCTGCAACATCTAGTGCCTTTCCACTGGCTTCCTCTCAAGGCTATCTTTCATAGCACCCACTCTGAACTCTCTCCCATAACTCAGATTTGAAGGGTGGTTCTCCAGGGAGGCACCTTCCTCTGCTTCCAGGTGTCCATATTTTTAAAACTATAGCTCTAAAGTTATTAATAATAATTTCTTAATAATAATAGTAATAGCTCACATTCAAGCAACAGCATTTAGTGCTGAACCTGGAATCAGGAACCTCTGAGTTCAAATCTGGCCACAGACACTTACCAGCTGTGTGACCCTGGGCAAATCATTTGACTTGTGTCTGCCTAAGTATTCTCATCTGTAAAATGAGGATAATAAAAGTGCTGAAATCCCAAGGCATTGTGAGAATTAAACAAGATATTATTTGGAAAGCATTGTGCAAACCTGAAAGTACTAAATAAGTGGTAGCTGTTATTATTGCCACTTATATAGTGCTTTTGGGTTTGACAACCCTTTGTCACCTTCCCAGCCTTGCAAGGTAATTAGACTAACATGCTGCTTCTTCTCTTGAAGAAGAAACTGTAAACAGATCATCAAGTCACCTAAAGTTACACAGCCAGTAAGTGACAAATTTAGGACACCCAGTGAAGTCCTCAGAGTTCAAATCCAGCAGATGAAAGAGTTGATGGTCCTATCTATCATCTATCCGTCTGTCTATCTATCATCTATCTGTGTGTACATATTGGTATATATATACATATATATATATATACATATATATATGTGTGTGTGTATATATAATATATGTATATATAATATATATGTATATATACATATGGAGAGAGAAAGAGAGGTATGTGTGTGTATATGTATATAAATACATACATAAACATATACATATACATAGGTATGCCTATATATGGTCTCTGGCCTTGATAGAGAGGGGAGCAAGCTAGCCATATATATGTATATATACATATATACATATGTGTGTATAAATATATGTATACAATTATCCCTTCCACATTGTGAATTTCCCCATCATGGTTTTGATATATTGAAAGTTGGCGTAAGAAATTAAATGAGAATTTGGGGTGAGTCTTGTGGAAGCCACAGACAATACATGAAAGCCAGAGTCTATGACAAAATACTTAACCCAAGTTTTATAATATGATACTGTACATATTCCATAAAAGAAAAAGAATAAAAAACCTTAGCTTTCTTCTCTGGTATGAAGGGGAGGTCAAAAAGTTTTGTACACATTTTCCAGATTGAGAGTGCTGTGCCCCTAGCTCTGTAATGGAAATGCAAATTTAAAGATCTTCCCTGCCCCTAGCTTAGGGCCAGGGCCAGGAGAAGGCTATATAAACCCTGAGGAGAGGCTTTGCTTTGGGGCTCACTTTGAGAAGTGTTGTGTGATTTGACCAGATGAGACTCTGGGAAGCCGTTGTTGAGAGCCCCCTGGCTTTGAAAACCCAGATGTTGATGCTTCCCTCTCTGGTAACTGTGATTTGGTATTGATATAATGGTTGGACAGTTTGGAAGCCTGTCTGTTTGATCTGTAAGTTCTGTAACTCTGAAGTTTGGGGTGCTGACCTTTTCCCCCTGAACTAGGTAATGTGTGTTTGTTTGATTAAAGTAAGCTTGTTAACCCATTTTGAGTTGCTTTCCTTTTGAAAAGCAGATCTAAGAATCTGTGCTGGCAGTCACCCTGGGGATATTGGGGTGCTTGCTGCTACAAGCTCCCAAGATGTGGAAGGGATAACTATATCTATATCTATAGCTATAACTATAACTATCACAATAATGATAACTGTAACTATATCTATATATACACATGCACATATATATTATATATATACACACACATACATATACAGACATATGTGCTCAGTAATATTAAATGCAGGAAGAAGAGACATCTAAATTCAAACTCTGGTTAGATACAGACTACCTCGATGACCTTGGACAAGTCATTTATTCTCTCCAGGTCTCTTTCTTCTCTAGAATGAAGTGTCAGAGTAGATGGTTTCTCAGTTCCCTTCCAGTTTTAAATTCTATCATCCTCTATCTGTATTTGCAGTGGCCATCTTCATCCTCTTTCCCCCCTCATTTTATGTATATGTACTACTTTCTCAACTAAATTAGTTCCCTCCTTAGGACAGGGAACCATGTCAGAGAACTGGGCTTCAGTTTTAAGCTCTACCATTTACAACCTGTGTAACCTTGGACAAGACAATTAATGTCTCTGAGCCTTAGCTTCTTTATCTATAAAATGAAGGAGTTGGCTAAATGACCTCTGAGGTTTCTTCCAGCTCTACATCTATGATCTGATAAGCACATACCTCTTTGTTTTCCTAGTGTTTGCTTTAAAAATAATAACAGCCATTTGTACATATATTATTTTCTTTGATCCTCAAGACAGCCCTGTGCCATAGTTATAGGTATTACCTGATAATTCCCTGTCTCCAAGGCATTTAGCATTTTAGCATTACTTATTTTATAGATGGAAAAACTCAGACCCAAAATGGTTGAATGACCTGCCCATGGTCACACAGCTAGTAAAAGTCAGAGGCAAAATTCCTACCTCCACATTGATCACTTTATCTATTACATGATACATTATAAGATCTACCTTGAGAGCCTAATAGTTCTTCAATAATTTTTAAATTGACGATTCATCAGATAGATAGCCAGGGCTGGGTGTATGGTCTCTGGTCTTGATAGAGAAGGAAGCAAACTGGCCCAATGGGGAATCAAAGCCATAGCTTTGGCCTCATTAGTAGAGTGTTCTCTCCAACTGGGCTAAATCGCCTGTGAACTTGCCTAGAGGAGCTAGAGTGCAAACCCAACAATCTGACTGGAGCATCCCTCAAACCTGAGTGTCCCGGGGTCCAGATGGGAACGTGGCATGAGCCTTCAGAGTGCTAATGGAGCGTGACAGGAGCACCTGCATCAGGGAGCAGTCACAGCAAAGGTCTTTTTCCCTTACTTCCTCCTCTTTCTGGGACTAGCCTGAGCCTCCCTAGTCTGGAGGAAGGACAAGGCACTCTCATCCCGTGGCATCAGTTGCTGGCAGATTTGATCACAAAAGGTAAGTTGTTCTTGGAGGCATCATAAGACAAAGAAACTCCTTTCAGAGTGCCCAGAAGGGAAATCCTGCTCCCTGGGGTTCACACGAAGGTTTCCTTTGCTTGCCCTATTGCCAAACCACTTGGGGTACTCAGTGTTGCCCCGCAGGGAACAATGTCTGCTCTCTTCATTTAAATAGGGTAAGATCAATTTATTTTCAAGTTGTTTGTGGTTCAGGTCAGGGGGTTGGAATTCATTTTTCACAATGTGATTTATGGGACTGCCCTGTCCTTCTTGAAAGTCATACGGGATTCATGCTGTGCATAGAATCAGGAAGTTGGGGAGAAAACAATTCCCCACCCAACGATAGGATGTGTTGAGGTTGAATACCCAGCACCTGGCTCACAGCCAGTTTATTAGAAAGTTAATTGTCCTTCCCATATGTGGTACTTATAATATTGTTGCTATCTAGAGGGTAGTACTGGGTCGTATGGAATGTGCAATCTGTGGTCACCACAGGACAAACATCCATCTCTGGGGGAGGTTGGATGAGTTGATGTCTAATGAGGCAGCATCTTATTATGGGAAGATCACTGGACAGGGAGCCAGTCAAAAGCCCTTGGTTCCAGGCACAAGTCTTTTTGCCAGCTATGTGACTTTCTGGGCCTCAGTTTCCTCATCTATAAAATGAAAGGATGGGGCTAGACTTGATGGTGTCTAACCTTCCTTCTATCTCTAAATTCTAAGAAATACCCCAAAGGGTCTCATCTTCTCTCCTGCAAGATCATTTCCAGGATAGAAGAGTGTCTTTCACATTCATTCGTCAGGAATTTATCCATCACTGACCATGTGCATGCAAAGTATTTGTTCATTCTACATCATGTCTTACCAGAGTACGTCTTTGATGTTGGTGTTTCGTCATTTCAGTTGTGTCTTCTTGACCCCAGTTGGGGTTTTCTTAGCAAATATATTGGAGTGGCTTGCTATTTCTCCAGCTCATTTTACAGATGAGGAAACTGAGGCAAACAGAGTTGAGTAACTTGCCTAGGGTCACATAGTTAGTAAGTATCTGAAGTCAGATTTGAAGATGAGTCTTCTGGACTCCAGGCCCCACATTCTATCCACTGTACCACCTAGCTTCCACATGTCCTTAATAATCACAGAATAAATGAAATTAAACAAAGAGGCAGCATGGTATAATTGAATAGGTATAGTTAAGGAAGGAAGGAGAAAAGGAAAGAAGGAAGGAAGGAAAGCAGGAAAGAGGGAAGGAGGGAAGGAAGGAGGAAAGGAAAGAATAAAGGAGAAAATGATTAAGTTTTTTAAGTTGTGCCAAGCATAGTTATAAACATTTTACAAATATTACCTCATTTGATCCTTACAAGAAACCTTGGAAATAGATGCTGTTATATATCCTCATGATACAGATGGGAAACTAAGGCAGAAAAAGTTAAGTGACTTGTCCAGGGTCACACAGCCCGTGTGTCAAATCTGAGGCTAGATTTGAACTTAGGTCCTGACTCCAGATCTAGAACTCTTCCCACTGGGCCACCCAGATGGAATTAAAATAATGGCTCTCAAATGATATTTGCCATGTGACTCTGGGCAAGTCATTTCACTTCTCTATTAATTAGTTTTTATGTGTTAAAAGATAATCATATTCATACTACTGCCCTCAAAAATTATTGCTAGAAAAGCCCTTTGTGAACTTTAATGAGATAGAGAAATATAAATAATTGTTATTATGGGGGGGGAGGTGAGAGGAGAAATTGACCTGAGTATAGTAATAGGAATTCAGGACAAAAACCTACCTGGCTACTTCAAATACTGCTAAGTCATATTAGAAGCTAATACTGGTACTAGAAGGATGATCACATGATGGATAGAGAACTAGTTTTAAAGCCACTAAGAGCTGTATTCAAATTCTACCTCTGACACATGCTGTCTGTGGGAGTCTGGGTAAATTACAGTTATCCTTTCCAGGGTCAGGGGTGCAGGGCCCCACAATCTGAAAAATCTGCTTAAAAGCTTTTGACCCTCCTTTCATCTGAGAGAAGTATGAATGATTATATCATTAAAAACAAAATATGTCGGGGCGGCTAGGTGGCGCAGTGAGTAGAGCGTCGGCCCTGGAGTCAGAAGGACCTGAGTTTGGATCTGGCCTCAGACACTTAATGCACACACAAAACAAAAAAACCTAGCCGTGTGACCTTGGGCAAGTTACTTAACCCCAATTGCCCTCCAAAAAAAAAAAAAGCAAAAAAACCAAAACAAAATATGTTGATATGATACAATACTAAACATATATTTTATCCATTTTTGAGTTTCTAAATTTTTTCTGTGTCATCTGCTGGCCACCATGTGTCACCTATGGCTTCTGCAGAACTCCCCCCAAATTCCTATTTAATTTCTTATGCCAACCTACAATATTTCAAAACTGCAATGAGAAAAGTCACAATGTGGAAGGGATAATTGTACTTGATTTCTCAACTCTAGGCAGCGCTTTAAGATCGTAAGTTTCAAAGTTGCTGTTAATTTGCATTGATAGAAGGTATTTCCTCACCCTTGAGTTCCCAATACTAGTGAAACCATAGGTTCTGACCCATCCGTACTTACTTATCTACCCCTTCCTAATTAAAAGCTTTGCTATTAAATTTACGTTCCCAGGTCTGTTGGTAGAGAGTGTGCTATATGGGGGCTATATTTTTATAACTGTGATTCCCCAAATACCCCCTCCTGATCCTGAGGATAATGAGGTTTTCTACTGTTATGTGGAAGCTATCTCAGTTTATTAACATCTTATTTTTAGGAACACCTATGTTTACAGAATGGAGGGTTGGCTACTGGGGGGGAAAGTCATTTGAACTAAATAGACTGCAATCAGGACAAAGATTTGGAGACAACAGTGTTTCTGGCAGCATCCCCAGCTGCATTATGAGTATCCTTGCCCTCTGAGCTTTCCAGGGAAGAAAGCTTTTGGTCTGAACAGTTTATCTTAGCTCCACTGAAAACAAACAACTTTCCCTCTTCCTTGAAGGGTTTTTCTGGGGAGAAGTGATGCATAATTCATGTCACTGTCTACTCATCAGCCTTTGATATGTTCCTCAGCTTGAGAGGGATTTCTCCAGGCTCAGTCAGAATTGTGTTCTACCAAAAGATATTGAACTGCAATACAGCAGCACCTTTCCTGTCTTGGAATCCTGGAGCAAGAAGAGAGCTCAGAGGCAATTTGCTAACCTAAGAATCCCCTTTACTGCAGCCCAGACTAATGGTCCTCTGGTTGCCATTCAGAGATCCCAGTTATCAGACCTTGCTTTCCCTTTCTAATCCCGTTTCCTGTTATTTTGCTGCTCACTTTCGAGTACAGTTGGGACAGCCTTCTATCTCTTTAGATCCTAATCATTTTTCCAAGCACAGCCCACTTACCTCTTTCATGAAGCCTTTCCTGAGTGCTCCAACCTACGTGGATGCATTTTCTGTTTTGAATTACTATAGCACATACAATGTGAGATCCCATAGGGAGCATTGATTCAGAACTGGAAAAACCCTGAGATGTCACCTTATCTTACTCCCCCATTTTACAGATGAGACTTAGGGAGGTTAAATGGTTTGCTCAAAGTCCCACAGGTATTAGCAGATGTGTCTGACTCTTTGTGACCCCACGGACCCCAGCACACCAGAGCCTTCTATTCTCCACTATCCCTCAAAGTCTATCCAAGTTCATGTTCATTATTTCCACAACACCATGTATTCATCCCATCCTCTGCTGTCCTCTTCTTTTGCCTTCCATCTTTCCCAACATCAAGCTATTTTACAGTGAGTCCTGATATAGAGTAGATCCCTAACTTTTATTGTCCTTAACTTCCCTTGCTAGCCCCAGATTACTCTGAGGTTTAAGTACCCCTGACACTATTTACACATGCTTCTTCCATGCACTCACATTTATTAATTGGTATCTAGTTGTGTTTCCATTGTCTGAATATAATAATTTATGATTGAAATTTTTGATAATGACCTGGAAGTTCTTCATGATGGGTCAGGGTGTTCCAAAGCCTCAAAGAAAGGCGAAATCATGTTAGCTGTAATTTGTGCCCATTGTATCTAATAATTTTTAGATTATAGGGTCCAATGATTTAGAATAAGAAGTGGCCCTAGAGATTTTGTGAGGCCCAAAAAGGCTGTAACTTTTCTGAGGTTCACAGATGGTAAGTAACAGGTTGGGGTTTGAACCCAGGTCTATTGGTTGGAAATCCAGACCTCTTTACTTTCCAAAAAATCCTTACATTTTTGCATCATATCCTTCTCAACACCTTATAACCCACTGTAGCAGCAAACACCCCAGCATACCCAGGATGGCTGCTAGCACAAGTTCTTAGATCTGTTTTTCTAAAGGAAAGCAACTCAAAAAGGGTTAACAATCTTAGTTTAATCAAATATATATCATTTACCTAGGGGTAAATGTTATATTTTAACATCCAGGGGTATATTAAATTAAGGGGAAAAAGTTAGCACCCTGAATGTCAGAGAATACAAATAGAAGTTAGAAGCAGAAAAAAATACAGAGAAAATAACATGAACAGACAGAGCTTCCAGCTGTTTGACCATCACATACATACAGTTAGTCACCAGAGAGAGAAGCACCAACATCTAGGTTTTCGAAGCTGGGGGATCACTGGCTGCCCAGCCTCTCATCTGGCCAAAGCACACAACTCTTCCCCAGGTAAACCCCAAAGCAAAATCCTCACCTCAGAGTTATATATAGCCTTCTCCAGTTTCAGAGAATGTCGCAACACTCCTGACCCACTTGACTACAAAGTAACAAAAGTTGTACCTTCCTGAAAAACAAGCCTCCCACCACAGGTTCCATGTGACCATATTAATAGTAGAGTATATTTTCAAATCAGGAAAGGTCCTCAAATTCACGTAAGCCTATTAAGAGGCAGGAAATATCTTCAAATTTCCATTAGTATTATACCCACCTAGCTTATATAATATAGCTGGAATCCTGAATTGGAATATTTCAACTGTATTCTGTGCATTCCTAAATAAGATAATAATAGTAATACTAGATAGCATTTACATAGTACCTTAAAGTTTGCAAAATGCTCTACATAAGTTATTTCATTTGATACTCACAATAGCCTTAGGAGGTGGATGTTGTTTTTATCCCAATTTTACAGATGAGAAAACTGAGACTAGAAAAGTTAAGTGGCTTGCACAGGATCACACAACTAGTAAATCTTTGAGGCAAGATTTGAATTCAGGTCTTCCTGACTCCATGTCCAACACTCTTACACTATCTTTTGGTTGTTGTTCAGTCATATCTGAGTCTTTGTGACCCCACTGGTGTTTTTCTGGTAAAGATCCTGAATTGTTTGCTATTTCCTTCTCTAACTCATTTTACAGATGAGGAAACCAAGGCAAACAGGGTTAAGTGACTTGCCTGGGGTCACCCAACTGGTAAGTGCCTGAGGCCAAATTTCAACTTAGGTCTTCCTCACTCTAGGCCCAGCACTCTACCCATTGTGCCACCCAACTGTCCTCATATGTACCAGTGTAATTCTAAGCCTTGAGGAATGAATAATTAAAACATGCATTGTGACATTTCCAGTTGTGATTGAAACCCACCTAAGGGAGAATTATAATAATGGTAATAAAAGGCATTTGCTATCTCAAAACTCTTCATTTAAGCCCATAGTCCCCTGTGAACTTGTTGGGTTGGTGTGAATTGTTTTCCCCAGGTTCTGTGGGCTATTGAAATTGAGGGTGTCATCAAGAGGGAAGCAACTGGGAAGGAGAAGTAGGTGAAGAGAAAAGGGCAGAAGGCATCTTTGCAGATGAGAAATCTTCAGTCTGTATAAATCACTGAACTGCAGGGTTTTGCAAGGGGAAACCATATGGTTATTATTAAACATTTATATAATATCATCTGTATACTCAGTGCTTCATGAATCATTGAGTCATTGAGACTGCAAGGCCTCTGCTCGGTAGGCTGGTGATCTATGCAAGGATCAAGAAGAAGAATTAGGAGGAGGAGAAAGTAGAGCTGTCAGAGGGGGTGACTTCGAGAAGAAAACAAGAAAGAAATGGAATCAGAGAGGCCTTCTGGAGGAGAGGAATGTGATCTGAGAGTCAGGGGCTCTGAGCCAGGTGGGGCAAGCAGCTGCATGTAAAAAATAGAATCCCAGAGACTTGTGGACTTTCAGCATTGTAAAGGACCTCAATTCTGTGTCAGAATAACCTCTATAATGGCTATGACAAATGGACACCCAGTCTCTCCCTGAAGAACTCCAGAGACAGGGAACTCACTACCTCTTGAGGCAGCTTATTCTACCTTTGGGCAGATCAAACCATTAGAAAGATTTATTCCTATTGAGCCAAAATGCAGTTTCCTCTAACTTTCATACAGTGGTCTTAGCTCTGATCTCTCAGGCCATACAGAAAAAAGTTTGTACCCTGAGGGATCATCAGCTACCATTCTCACTTTCTTTGAAGCAATTTTTTTTGCCTTTTGGGGGGCAATTGGGGTTAAGTAATTTGCCCAAGGTCACTCAGCTAGGTTTTTGTTTGTGTATGCATTAAGTGTCTGAGGCCAGATCAGAACTCAGGTCCTTCTGACTCCAGGGCTGATGCTCTACTCACTGCGCCACCTAGCTGCCCCTCTTTGAAGCAATTTCTGAAAAGGATAGATTGTTTTCCTCTTGAAGTCAGCCACTCTACTTGTACCTCTGATGCCATCCCCTTCTGTCTCCGCCAGGAGTTTGAACCTTTCATCATTCTCTTTTTCTGAAGGGAAATGGGGAGGGTTATATGGGTAAGAGTAAAGGATCCAAATCAAAGGCTTTGCTGCACACACACACACACACACACACACACGGCATGAACATGCCTTTACCAACTTCAATTTTTTTATTCAGACTCAATATCACGTCAATCAAAGAAGATTTATGTGATGTTATGTGGTGCTGAAGAAAGCATAACCAATCATCCTTTTCATACTCAATCTCTGTGCTGAAGGATTTGCTCATATCCTAGCTTGTTCTTTCTATCTTCATCCTGTCATTCTTTCCCTTTTGCCCCAAGAAGATCTTTTCTTTTTACTATCTAGGATTCCAAAGTTGCTGACCTACAGATGGGACAAATACTTTAAGGATCTTTATGCTAACTAGTGTGATGTAAGTAATTTGTGCAGTAAAATACTTCAGGTCTTGAGATCTGACTTTTCTCTTTTCCTTGGTGGTATTTCAGGTTGGGTAGCAGTCTGTGAAAAACTCACAGCAAATCAGCCTCATATGATAGAAACCAACACCGCCAACTTCTTATCAATCAGACCAGTCTATGGAGATAATACTTCTACACAACCACGTAGTTAAATGATGATTGGAAACCGTTATGATGACTCTGAGGCACTATAGAAAGCAGAATGTTGCTCCATGTGAAGACAGCTAACATGTCCCTATTTTTCTACCTCAAGTTTTCTCTTCTGGAGTCTAAGCAACCCCAGTTCCTTCTACAGAACTGATTCTTCTACATTGTGACCTCATCCTAATTTCCCTCTTCTGGACTCTTAGGCTTATTCAATATGATGAATCCAATCCAATAAACATTTATTAGATGCCTACTATGCATCAGGCACTGAGCTAAGTATTGGGGATACAAATAATAAAAGAAAGACAGATCCTGTCCTCAAGGAACTTACAATTTAATGGGGGTAGAGGGGAGAACAATACACAAAGAAGGAAAGCAGAAGACATTGGGGGTCCCTGACTTAGGATCATTTAATTCCATGGAGTTGAAAGCATGTTGAGTATCATGTGGAGAGTGAACTGAGCCCCAAAGATCAGTTTCTGTCCTACATAAAGGAAGGCATTGAGAGAAATTTGGTATTCCACCTTCTAGCCCTCCATTTAGAGGGATGAGGAGTTTGGGGGAGGTGGTACCAGTTGAGGTTTGAGTGGTGAGATTAGAAGTGATGAACTTAACCTGTAAGGGCATATTGTTTAATGGAGTTGAAACCAGACAGAGAAGCAAATGCAGAGTGTTCTTTCTAAACTGTGGCACTGGAAACATGGAACTCCAGATGTGGTCTAACCAGGAACAAGTATAGCAGGAATGGGGGAGGGGAAGTGTAATGATAAAATGAATAAAGCAGCAATAGGAGAGGAAGAATCCTGAGACAAGAACTGTAGATCCTTGAAAGAAAGGGAAGGAAGTTGAATTATAATGTAGAAATTAAGAATGGACTTGGAGATAGCTCCTGAGGAGTAAGCTCTTATAGTTGGGTGGGAAGTAAAATATGTCTAAGGTTGGCAAAATAGATTCTTATGAAAATGTCATTGATAGTGACTTTATTACTGGTCAAAGCTATTATTCTAGGTGACTTTAGCAAGAACTAATCATAAAGACCATTCATTGTGTGGTCATAATTGGAAAGCGAAGGAATTTTAGAACACAGAAAATTAATGTTAGAGCTAGAAAGGACTGCAGAATATAGGATATTAAGATAGCACATAGAATGTTGGAGCTGAAAGATTAATATACTGGTGCCTGGTAAGGGGAAGTAGCTTGGCTAAGCTTTTAAGTAGTTGAGGCAAGCCTGGACTTAGGCTAAACAGAGCTAGAAGACCTTGGGAATAATCTGGATCCCAGATTTCTTAACCTTTAGTCCACTGCTCTTTTTATTATGTCCCTCATATGCTACTTGGCCTTTTAGGCTTTGGTTTATTCTGGTAATTGTTTCTGTTTTGATGAATGGAAGGTGTAGAGGCAGGGAATTTATCATAAAAAAATCACTTGATTAACATGGAGGAGGGATACTTCCTCTGTCTAGACCATAGAAAACACCTGATTAAAAAAATAGTTGATCTAGTGTCCCTTTATTTCTTAAAAAAAAAAATCAGATCATTCACATGACTGATCTGATAGGTTGTACAGAGATCTATCATTATGATGGCCGAAAAAAACCCAACAACCCAGAAAAACAGTTGACAAAATAGCTACTTCTAGACAAGACCTAAGTCTGTTCCACTAGCTGCATTTTTCCTAGTAAGGTGCTCATTAATACTGAATATTGCAACCCCCACCCCAATATTATGGTCTCTAATTTATAACATACATATCTTAGACTGGGCTTTCAAGTGATATGATTTTTTTTATTTATAGGAGAATTTAAATATAGCATTTTTCAAAGTGTAAACTTCAGATCTAGCCTATCTGCCAGAGCCATAAATCATGGCTGTTTCATTTTCAAATCATTAGGGAGACTGAAAGCTCAAAGTATTTAATTTATCCAAACCTCTTGGGGTAGTTTATCACTGTGTATGATATGCTGGTATTTTATTCCGATGCTGACTAGTGAAATCCTGAGAAAATCCTGCTGTGTTTTGGGGTGTATGAAGTCAATGCAAATGACACAGATCTCCTATGAGCAACTAACGAATGGAAATCACTCTAATGTATTCTCATCATGGGATGCTTGACTAGGCTCAGGACATCTTCCCCAAATGACAGTGTACAAACTGGAACCGATTGTGCACAGGATGAATTGCAAACTTTCTCTTAAAAAAATTACCCTTCTACCCAGGCAGAAAAGATGAAGAGATCTGATTGCCATGAAAATATGTAGTGAATGAATATGATGAATGGAAAAGGGGTACTCTGTATTGATAGGATAACACGCTCTTCATTTCATTGTTGTGTTATCCACAAGTGAATAGGCTCCAACCCACAGCATAATCCTTTAGAATTATCTGGCATTAGGAGGGAAAGGAGATCAGATACTTTAATTTTTTTTCCTTTTGGCTGAGAATTGCAATCATACCCAAGTTCCAGACTGGGGTTGCTCAGATACTCATTTTCAAAAACTTAGATGCTGTTTTGATTGCAATGAGCTGGGAACTCTGCATTTATCATCAGCTCTGCCTTCCTGTAGTCTACAAAGGCCTGATGTCTATAATAGCAAAGAGATACCCTAGCAGGAGAACAAAATGTCCATCCAGTCCCCTTCAATTCCATTTAATCCTATACCATCCAATCCAATTCCATCCAACTAGTAATTATTAAGTATTTTTGTTGAGTCATTCTTGGCAAAGATACTGGAAAGGTTTGTCACTTCCTTCTCCAGCTCATTTTACAGATGAAGAACTGAGGTAAACAGGACTAAGTGACTTGCCCAGAGTCACACATCTAGGAAGTGTCTGAGGCCAGATTTGAACTCATGAAGAGGAGTCTTTTTGACTCTAGGCCTGGCGCTCTATCCACTGAGCCACCTAGTTACACTGCTGTGTCCAAATGAAAAGCATTTGGGGCAGTTAGGTGGTACAGGTCTTTGAACTTAGGTCTTCCTGTCTTCAGACTAGCACTCTACCCCACTGTATCACCTATCATTCTTGTCTGATTCTTTGTGACTCCCATTTGGGGTTTTCTTGGCAGAGATACTGGAATGGTTTGCCATGTCCTTGTTCCAGCTCATTTTACAGACGATAAACTGAGGCAAACAGGGTTAAGTGACTAGCCCAGAGTCACATAGCTAGTAAAATGTCTGAGGCCAGATTTGAACTAAGGATGACAAGTCTTTCCAGGTATAGTAATCCATCTGTTGTACCACCTAGCTGCCTAGACTATTACAACTAGAATATGGCTATGCCTAAACTTTTCAGCTCAGCAATCTGGCTTCTGACCTCACCATTTAAATGGAATGGACTGCTTTTCAAAATGACCAATGCTTTCTATTTGACATAGAAAGCCCTTTGTAAAGTGTTTCAAACTTAAGATTTTAGCCTTATTACATATTGCTTCCATTGATGAACTCTACGGTCTGGCCAAAAGGATCTTCTTACTGCTCCTTACCACAACATCCTATGTTTGGTCTCCTTGCTGTCTGTCGTTTATGGAATTCACTTGTGTTTCACCTCCTTAGTCTAGAATCCCTTGTTTCTTTCAATTCCCTATTCCAGAGATGCCTTCTTGAATTCCTTCCAGATCCCCTGAGATGCTTTTCTCCCCTCAATAATTTTATTTTATATTTATTTTGTCTACACTAATACAGTGAAGGAGTGGGCCTCACATGTATAGAGAGGTCTACATGTGGTGGGAGGCCATCATGTCCTCCGAAGGGAGACAGAATAGACATTTTTAGCCACTTCACTCTGCCACCCTTCTTCGAGGATGGGTTTCACCCCTGCCTGGGGTAGACTGTAGGGAGAGGAAGTAGGAGGTTGGGGTAGGTGGCTAACATTCTGCTCTTCTCAGGAGAGGGGGTACTAGGCTAGAAGAATATTTATATGAATATTGTTCGTCTAGGAGATATAGTTCAAGCTAACTTCTGATTGATTTGTCATTTTGGGGGGGAAGGAATACCCCAAGGTCAATATCCAAGGCTTAACCCCGTTTCTCCCAAATACCAGCTTCACACTGAACACACATAGGTAACAGCAAAGAAACTCATTTAAACAAATTATAGCGTAACAGAAATGAAGGAAGGTATACATGGAAGAATATATTCCAGACAATAGAGAATGAAGGAGCTCTCCCACTGGAAACAAGATAACTCAGCTCAACTGAGAGCGTCCTAGATCTTACCCAGAAGCAAGCTCCCCACAGTCTCTAGAGCAGCCAGCTGGGAATAGAGACTGCTTGATCCTCCTGTGTCTTTCAAGAAACTTTTCATTTGGCAACCTGAAGGGAGGTTGGATTTTTCTCTCTCGTCTCTCAAAGTGGGAAGCCAGGAAACCAAACCATCTCTCTGGTTGGAGTCCTGAAGATGAATGGTGCTCCAAGAGTCTCAAAGGGGACTAGCCTTGAAAAGTCTCAAAAGGGGACTCCTCCCTCAAAGAGTCCCCTAAGGGGATTGGCCCTAAAGAGTCCCAAAGGGGCACTGGCAAAGGCTGGAGGCCTCTTACCTCACAACTCCTCTCTGCCCCTCATGCAAGGCATCTCTACCAATAAGGAGAGAGTCTCACACCAATGAACTTTGGGACAGGGGTAACTTTCCCTCCCCGGGTCAAAATTCTTTGTAGTGCTTTACAAAGATCTGCTGGGGCAGGTTCAAAACTAGTAAAATACAGTATTATAAATATAAGCATTTAAAATATGTGGTATAAATGGCATAAGTGTTTTAAAATAACAAGTATGATTTCCTGGGAATCACAGGCAACCAATCTTTGGTACAGTTGAAACTGAAATGAAACAAATACACATTAGCAACATATGCAGTAGACATGACAGTATACCGACCGTCATCTGCAAGGATGCTTCAATGACAACATGCACAGCTACATACAGACATGTGCATTTCAAAAGTATATGTATATCCATAACTCCCCTGATTGAATACAAGCTCCTTAAGAGCAGTCAGTGAGTCAATAAGCATTTATTAACTGCTATGGCCCTGTACTGTACCAAGTACTAGAGATTCAAAGAAAGGCAAAAAAAAAAGCCACTTCCCAACCAAAAAATGTCCCTGCCAGCAAAAAGCTTACATCTGAATGGGGAAGACAAAATGTAAGCAATTAGGTGTGTACAAGATAATTACAGATTACATAAAGGTAAACTGAAAGGGGAAAGTATTAGTAGTTAGAAGGAGTTAACTGGTTCAACCGGAAAAGGCCTCTTTCAGAAGGTTGTATTTAAGCTGAGTCTTGAAGGCAGCCTGGGAAGCCAGGAGTTAGAGATGAGGAGGGAGAGCATTCCAGGCCCAGGGGACAACTTAGTGAAGAGGTGGAACTCCCTGGGGGAAGAAGAACAAGAAGGCCTATATAGCTGGATCATAGAATTCTTGGAGGGGAGTGAGGTTTTAACATATCACCTTCCGACTGGAAATGTCGGAAGGAGATATGTTATGAAGACCTTTAAATGTCAAACAGATTTTTGTCTTTGGGTCTGGCATATAAAATTTGCTTAATAAATGCATATTGATTGAGTGATATTACAAATGTAAATATACAAAATAAATACAAGATAATTAGGGGAAGGGAGGCACTACCTGCTAAGATAGTCTCATATAGGATAGAACTGGTACTTGAGATTTGAAGAAAATTGGGGATTCTAAGAGATGGAGATGAGGAGGGAGGGAATTCCAAGCAGGGCAGACATCCTATATAAAGGCAGCAAGAAAGACACTTTGACTGGACCATAGAGTAAATAAAAAGGAATCCTACATAATAATGGATACATGATAATTTGGATTGAAGGAAAACAGCAATCACCAACTAATAGGATTAGGAAAGACTTCCTGTAGTAGATATAAATGTAACCTCTCACTTAAATTGATTAATCTCCAGGGATTCACTTGGTGGATTTACCCTTTCCACTGAAATCCAGATGCAACTAAGTGAGAAAATGCTTTCCTGGCTGGGGAAGCCCATCAGGGAAAAAAAAAATGCAGAAGCCCAGGCCCACTTCTGGGAGAATTCTAATCCAGGGAAAATAAAGAGCTGGTTACATCTGAGTAACTGGCCAAACTCCTGGAGGTCATATAGAGAATGATTCAGAGGAATTGAGGTCTGTTAATATGCTTTCCCATTTTTCTTAAGGATTTAAAAATACAGATAACCTCTTCAGGCCAATGCTTAGAAAAAATCCCAACATTTTTATTTACTAATGTATATAAATGTATGTATAGGTAGTTGGAAAAATCAGTTTACACCCTGTGCTCATCTCCTCTTCCCTCCTCCAGCACACCCCCATTTTTAGCTCCTGGGAACCCTGAAGATTTTACATTTAGGCATATAGTTGTGTGTGTTGGGGGAGGAGGGGAAGTTTCCATTTCAGTTTCCAAACTGAACTTTTCAAACAGAATTCCTTTCCTGAGCTTCAGTTTTCTCACCTGTGAAATGAGGACTGGACTAGATGCCTCCAAAGTCCCTGCTACCTGGAAATGTGGGTTCCTGTCATCCCCTGTATCCCCCTACGGGACCGAGCATAGTGCTAGGCACATAGTGAGCACTCAGAAAAGTCTTGTTTGTTGATTGATTGATTGATCCATTAATTGACTTTTAGTGATGAAAGATTTTTCTCAGTTTCTTCCTTGTCTTATCAACACCTGTCCCTGGCTCATTCTAGGTATCCCTCAGGGTTCTATCCTGGATGTTCTTCTCTTCTCCCTCTATTTCATGTCATGATCTCAGCTCTCATGGATTTAGTTTGGAGGATCTAATCTGATCCTCAAATTTACCTATCCTGCCCCAATCTCTGCTCTGACCTTTAAACTCACATCTCCAACTGCCTTTCAGACATTTAAAACTGAATGTCCAGTTGACATCTTAAACTCAATATGTCCAAAACGGAACTCATTGTCTTTCCACCTAAACCTTTCCCAATCCCACCTTTCCCATTACTGTAGAGGGCAACACCATTCCTCCAAATGCAATTTTGATTGCAATTTAGGAGTCCTCCTAGACTCCTCACTGTCTCTTACCCCCCATATCCAATCTGTTGCCAAAGCCTATTGATTTCACCTTGGCAGTGTCTTTTGAATATACCTGCTTCTCTCCTCTGACACTACCCACCACTGTAGTGTAGGGCCTCATGACCTCATTTGGATTATTACAGTAGCCTGCTGGTGCATCTGCCTACCTCTAGTCTCTCCCCACTCCAATCTGTCCTCCATTCAGTCACTAAAGTGATTTTCCTAGAAAAGTCTAGCAAGTTTAATCATGTCACTTCACTACTCAATAACCTCCAGTAGCTCCTTATTGCCTCCAGGATCAAATACAAAATGCTCTGCTTGGCACTGAGCCTTTCATAACCTAGCCATTCCTAACCTTCCAATCTTATTGTGCCTGACTCTCCTACGTGTACTTTTCCATCAAGTGACATTTACCCCCTTGCTGTTCCACTAAGAAAACACTCCAGGGGCGGCTAGGTGTCGCAGTGAATAGAGCCCCGGCCCTGGAGTCAGAAGGACCTGAGTTCAGAGCCGGCCTCAGACACTTAATCCACACAAACAAAAACCTAGCCATGTAACCTTGGGCAAGTTACTTAACCCCAATTGCCCTAAAGGGGCGGCTAGGTGGCGCAGTGAGTAAGAGCGCTGGCCTCGGAGTTGGGATGACCCGGGATCAAATGCGGCCTCAGAAAATGAGCACCCACACATAAATAATGACTAGCCGTGTAACCTTGAGCAAATTACTTAACCCCAATTGCTTTAAAAAAAAAAAAAAAGAAAACACTCCATCTCCTGGCTCTGGGCATTTTCTCTGACTATCCCTGAGGCCTGGAGTGCTCTTCCTCCTCAATTCCACCTAATGACCTCCCTAGATTTAAGTTCCAACTAAAATTCCATCTTTTACTTGAAGCCTTCCTCAACCCTTTTTAATAGTAGTGCCTAATTTCAGCTACTTATCTCCTATTTGTCCTGTATATAGCTTGTTTCATATAACTGTATATCTTTGTTTGCCTGTTGTCTGCCCCATTAAACTGCAAAATCCTTGAGGGCAGGGACCGTTTTTTTTTCTTTTTTTCTTTTTGCATTTCTAGCATTTAGCACTGTTCCTGGCACTTAGCAAGAGTTTAATAAATATTAATTGATTGATTGAAACAAGAGAGGAGGGGAAAAAAAACCCAGCAGTAAGACAGTTTGGAAATGTTGACTTTGTGTGGGTTCTTAACTTAGAATCCACAGACCCACAAGAGATTCTTGGGATAGATTTTTAGGGAATAGAATCAGTGAATTTTTTTTTTTAATTTTGAAACTGTATTTTAATATATTTGATTTCCTTTGTACATTTTATTTTATTTATTTAAAAACACTATTCTGAGGAGTGCGTAGGCTTCACCAAAGGAGTCTATAAAACAAAAGAGGTAAAGACCATCCAAGGGGTAAAATCATAGCAGCTCCTATCTGTGTTGTGCTTTATGTTTGAAAACATTTTTTCACTTAATTCTTATAATAATCTTCAAACTCAATAGGTCCCTAACTAGACATTTCTGCCTAGGGCAAAAATAGTTGAACTGAGGGAGGAAAGTTGAGAGTATGGTTTTGATTGGAGAGGCGGGGTTTTGTTGAAGTTGTGGTTGAAGGACAATGGGAGAGGGGCATTATAAGATAGGATACTGAAGATGGTGCCTGTACCATGTGGCATTTCTGGCTATGTCACCCTTGGTGTGGTGGCTACACTGTGCCTTTTGTAGTCAGATGGAGTGCTTCAAAGTGAGACCTGAGGAGAGCAAGCACCATGGTTAGGGAAGACTCCTCTTCCATATGTTATTTCCCTGGGGAGAGCTTTATTTACCATTTGCTACTTATGGTTGGGAAATCCAGAGAATTTTAGTGGCATGTCTAAATTCATCTGTACCATAAGTATTAAGATTGAAATTTGAACAAGGTCACAGAATCACAGAGTTAGAAGGGACCTTAGATTATTTGGCCCATCTTCTTTCTACAAATGAGTAACTGAGGTGATCATGTTTATGGAGGTAGAAGGGACATTGAAGACGAGGACTTTTAAAAAAATATATATTAGGGGCGGCTAGGTGGCGCAGTGAGTAGAGCGTCAGCCCTGGAGTCAGAAGGACCTGAGTTCGATTCCAGCCTCAGACACTTAATGCACACACAAAACAAAAACCTAGCTGTGTGACCTTGGGCAAGTTACTTAACCCCAATTGCCCTCCAAAAAGCAAAAAAAAAATATATATATATGTATATATATATATATATATATATATATATATTAAGAAACTGAGGTTCAGAGAGAAGTTAAATAACTTTCTCAAGACTGAGTTCTTCTGACTCTTATAATTTCAAATCCATAGAAAATGGGAAGGGTACCATAACACTGGAGAAGGTCAAATGTTGTCTCAGTTTTTAAAATGGAGAAGATAATAGATTCTGCAAACTATAGGACAGTAAGTGAGCATGATTTAGTTACTAGGAAAATTATAAAATATAGCAAGAAATGGTTACTTAGCATCTAGTAAAAGAAGCGCTGGTCACAGAGCCAGATTGGTATCAGTAAGAATAACTTTCATGGTAATGCAGCAGATACAATTTACCTAGATTTCATCAAATTATTTAAAAACATTTTATTGACTATTCTTTTTTTTTTTTGGAGGGGGGAAGGCAAGGCAACTGGGGTTAAGTGACTTGCCCAAGGTCACACAGCTAGTGTGTCAAGTCTTGGAGGCTGCATTTGAACTCAGGTCCTCCTGACTCCAGGGCTTGTGCTCTATTCACTAAGCCACCTAGCTGCCCCTTGTTAACTATTCTTGTGGAACATGTGGAAAGATGTGGCCTAGATGATAATACAATTAGATGTTGATGGGCTGAGTCTAGTAAGATGAAGTTTTATAGGGAGAAGTATAATAAAGTCTTATATGAGTTAAAAAAAATCAACTTTACAAATATAGTATGGGATAACTGTGATTAGCTGGCAATTTCTCTTAAAAGGAATGGAAATTTTAGTGTACTGTAAGCTCAATATGAGTCAGCTATGTGAAGTGGTAGCCAAGAAAGCTAATGCCATCTTGGGCTGCATTAAGAGGGTCAAAGCTCCCAGGAGTCAATAGTGTTATTATTTTTTCCAGGTTAGCCCACCACATCTGTTATGGTGTGTTCAGTTCTGGGTGCCATAGTTTAGAAAGGTCATTGGAAAGTTGAAAAGCATTTAGAGGAAAGTGATAGAGAATGAAATACTTTGAATCTAAGCCATGTAAAAATCAGGCCAACAAAGTGATGATGTTTTAGCCAGGAGAAGAAAAGATTTAAGGGAGATGTTATAGTTGTGTAGCCATATTTGAAGAGCAGCCATATGGAAGGGGGATTTAATTCTTTATGTTTGAACCCAGAGGATGAACCCAGTAATACCTGGAAGTTTCAAAGAACCAAATTTAGGCTTGATATACAATTAGGGTGGACCACAAAGTCTGCCTCTGAAGCTGGTGGTTCCCCTTCCTTGCGGGTCTTTAAACAGATGCTAGATGACCATGTGTCAGATATGTCATGGTGGTGATTTTTCTTATATATGGATTAAACTAAATGGTCACTGAGGTCTCTTCTAGACTCTGAGGTCTCTGATTATAGAATTCTTTGGCCTTTTGCAGACATGTCCATGCCAAACCATGTCCTAGATTTAAAAAGAAATTACCCACCATTTGTACCACTTCTTCGTGCTGTGAAAAGGTACACATTTACTGCAAATATGTGTTGGAATTAATTATAATAAATTTACATCATCCTTCACATAGTACTTTTCTTTAGATTTTCTTCTTTTCCATTTAACCAACCAGTCCACAAGCATTGAATACTTATCATTTCCAAAGCACTTTTGCTTTGTCTGAGATCATGATTGCTACCCCTTTCTTCGCTTCAGCCAAAGGAAAATAAATTCTATTCCAGTCCCTTACCTTTATCCTTTGTGTATCTCTCTACTTTACATGTGTTTCTTGTAAAAAAAAAAAAAACCAAAAAACATACTGTAGGATTATGGTTTTTAATCTGTTCTGCTATCCACTTCCATTTTGTGGTTGAGTTCATCCCATTCACATTTATAGTTATGACAACTAACTGTGTATTTCCTTCCATGGAATTTTTCCTTTCTTTGTCCCCTCTCTCTCTTATGCCTCACCCTTTCCCTCCTCACAAGTGTTTTTACTTCTGAATACTGCCTTCCCCAATCTGTTCTCCCTTTTATTAGTCTCTCCTATCCTTTCTTTTTTTTTTTTTTGGAGGGCAATTGGGGTTAAGTAACTTGCCCAAGGTCACACGGCTAGGTTTTTGTTTGTGTGTGTTAAGTGTCTGAGGCCGGCTCCGAACTCAGGGCCTTCTGATTCCAGGGCCGGTGCTCTATTCACTGCGCCACCTAGCCGCCCCTCTCCTATCCTTTCTATTATCCCTGTCCCTTTTTAATTCCTTATAGGGTAAGACAGATGTCTGTGTCCAGCAGAGTGTGTATGTTATTCCTGCTTTGAGTCAATTTTGATGAGAGTAAGGTTTCAGCTTTGCCTCCCATCTCCATTCCCCCCAGTCTTCCATTATAATAGCTCTTTCATGTCTCTTTTATGTGGAATAATTTGCCCCATTCAACCTTCCCCCTTATTTTTTTTCCAGTACAATTTTCTTTCTCACATTTTTATTTTATTTTATTTTATTTTATTTTATTTTATTTTATTTTATTTTATTTTATTTTATTTTATTTGGTATCATTCCATCAAAGTCACCTCACTTCTACTCCCTCTGTCTATATATACTCCTTCTAATTGCTCTTAATAGTAATGAATGTCTTAAGAGTTACAAATATGGGGGGCAGAGCCAAGATGGTGGAGTAGAAACAGTGCGTCCAAGCCACTCTCCCCCCAGATCACCTCCAAAATATGTAAAAGGGGACTCTGAACAACTTCTGGAGCCCCAGCACCCACAAAACTACAGAGAGAAGCTAATCTCCCACTGAGGACAGCCCAGCAGCCCTGCAGGAAGGACTAGCACAGTGCTCTGGGAGCGGGCAGTGCTCTGGGAGCCGGCAGCACTCTGGGAGCCAGCAGATCAGCACATAGCTCATGGAGAGCCGAGCCCAGGTCCGCATGAGCGGTTTTAGCCCCAGGGTGGCTGGACCAGCAGCCGGCTGGAGGGACCCCAGAACACCAACAGCTGTGGCGATTCCAGAATTATCAACATAGACATGCCTAGGACAAAGTGAGAGGTTAGTGCCCTATGGACTTTGGGACCAGAATTTGGGGAATGCGTTGGCTTCCTCCCTGGGGGGCTAGAAGCTGCTGAGGAGACACGCCATTTTGTAGTTTTCAGAGGCAGCTCCAGCTCCTGGCCTGTGAACTGTAGGGAGATCCAGCGATCAGTCTTGGGGGGTAATCACTCTTGCTTTAACCTCCCTGGATCAGGATTGTGGTCTGGGGTGGAGATCGTAGGGTGGGTTTCCAGCTTGTCAGAAATGGAAGTTGTCCCCCACACGTTCGGGATGAAAATTCCCATGTCTGGCAGCAGAGCCATAGTGTGGCAACAAGCCCAAAAGTCAAGTAATTAAATGGCAACATGCCAAGACAAAGGAAACAAATTAAACAGAAAAATGCAACCTTAGACTCCTACTTTGGGAGCAAAGAGGATCGAAGCATGGAACAGGAGGAGGACTGTGGGGTCAGAAATCCTGCTCCAAAAGCCCCAAAGGAAAATATGAACGGGTTACAGGCCATAGAGGACCTTAAGAAGGACTTTAAAAATCAAATAAAAGAAGTGGAGGAAAAATTGGAAAGAGAAATGAGAAGGATGCAGGAAAAGTATGAAATGAGGGTCAACAGCCTGACTGAGGAAAACAACACCTTAAAAAATAGACTAACTCAAATGGCAAGGAGGCCCAAAGAGGCAATGAGGAGAAGAATGCCTTAAAAAGTCGAATTTGCCAGATGGAAAAAGAATCTCAAAAGTTCACTGAGGAGATTCATTCCTTCAGAGTTAGACTGGAGCAAATGGAAGCTAATGACTTTATGAGAAATCAAGATGTTGTTAAGCAGATCCAAACAAATGAAAGAATAGAAGGCAATATGAAATATCTCATGGGAAAAACCACTGACCTGGAAAATAGATCCAGGAGAGATAATTTAAAAATTATTGGACTACCTGAAAGCCATGATCAAAGAAAGAACCTAGAAATCACCCTTCAAGAAATTCTCAAGGAAAATTACCCTGATGTTTTAGATCCAGAGGGCAAAATAGAGGTTGAAAGAATCCACCGATCACTTCCTGAAAAAGATCCCAAAAAGAAAACTCCCAGGAATATTATAGCCAGGTTCCAGAATTCCCAGATGAAGGAGAAAATACTCCAAGCAGCCAGGAAGAAACAATTTCAATATTGTGGAAACACAAACAGATTAGCACAGTACCTGGCAGCTTCTACACTGAGGGATTGAAGGGCATGGAATATGATATTCCAGAGGGCAAAAGAGCTGGGACTGAACCCAAGGGTCACCTACCCAGCAAAACTGAGTATTTTGTTTCAGGGGGAAATATGGTCATTCAGTGGAATAGAAGACTTTCAAGCATTCTTGAGGAGAAAACCAGAGTTGAATAGAAAATTTGACATCCAGACACAAGAAGGAAGAGATGCCTGAGAAGGTAATCAGGGAAGAGAAATTAAAAGGAACTTATCAAAGTTGAACTATTTACATTCCTATATGGAAAAACAATAACTGTGACTAATAAAATATTTTTCTGTATGAAAATAATTGAAGAAGGGTGTATGGTCATATGAATACATATGTGAATGTGTGTATATATATGTTTACAGTTATATATGGAGAGGGGCATAGGTTGAATTTGTTGGGAAGGGAGGATACTCAAGGGGAGAAATTATGAGGTGAGAGAGGAAAGTGGCAAGAGGAGATGGGGAGAGACAGGGTAGGGTAAACTATCTCATGTGGAAGAAGCAAGGGGAAGAGGCTGCAAGGGAGGGGAAGAATAGGAAGGCAAAAAGGCAAAACCACATTCTCATCAAATTTGGTTCAGGGAGAGAGTGACATACATACTAAATGGGACATCTCAACCTACAGCAGAAGAGGGGGAAGGGGGATGAGAGGAGGGCTGATGGATGGGAGGGCATCCTTGGGGCGAGGGGAGGTTGGAAGTACCCACTATAGAAGAGGGACAGGATCAAGTAGGGAATGAACCAGGTGGGGGGTGGGATGAGTGGGAGGGAATTATAAGCAGCCTTGTACAATATATCTACTATGGTAATGTTTTGCATAGCTAGACATGTACAACATATACTGAATTACTTATCTTCCCAGACGGAATGGGTGACAAGGGAGGAAGGGAATGGATCTGAAATTCGAGGTCTTAAAATTAAATGTTTCAAATATATATAAATACTATTATTAATACTCTTTTGCATGTAATTGGAAGATAAGATGTGCAGGCACTGGAACACAGAGATTCACCTTCCTCTAATGGAAAAGTTGAAGGGGGTATGGGAGAAGATATGAAAGAGAGCAGATTGGAGGAAGCGATATCTTGTGGGACTGCTATTCTGGGTGAGTGGGTAGGGGAAAAACGGGGGGGGGGGGAAATAATTGTAACTCAAAATCTGCCAAATGAATATGTAAAACAGGATTAAATAAAGCATACGTTTAAAAAAAGAATTACAAACATTATCTTGCCATATAGAAATATAAACAGTTTAACCTTATTGAATTTCTTATGTTTTCTCTCTTCTGTTTCTTTTTTACCTTTTTATATTTCCCCTGAGTCTTGATTTGGAGGCCAATTTTTTTATTCAGCTATGATTTTTTAATTAGAAATGCTTGAAACTCCTCTATTTCCTTAAATATCCATTTCCCCCCTGAAAGATTATATTCAATTTTCTGGATAGGTGATTCTTGGTTGTAATCCTAACTCCTTTGCTTTCTGGTTTATCATATTCTAAGCCCTCTAGTTCCTTAATGTTGAAACTGCCAAATCCTGTTTAATCTTTACTGTAGCAACACAATATTTGAATTGTTTCTTTTTGTCTGCTTGCAGTACTTTCTCCTTGGTCTGTGAGTTCTGGAACTTGGCTATGATGTTCCTAGGAGTTTTTATTTTGGGATCTCTTTCAGGTAGTGATTGGTGGATTCTTTCAGTTTCTATTTTATTTTATTTATTTTTATTTGTTTTCTCTGGTTTTAATATATCAGGGCAGTTTTTATTTATGATTTCTTGAAAGATGTTGTCCAGGTTTTTCTCCTTTTTTGGTTGATAATGGCTTTCATGTAGTCCAGTAATTTTTATATTATCTCTTCTGGATCTCTATTCTAGGTCAGTTATTTTTCCAATGAGAAATTTCATATTTTTATCTATTTTTAAAACTTAAAAAATTTCTTTTATTGTATCTTGATGTCTCATAGAGTCATTAGCTTCTGCTTGCTCAACTTTAATTTTTTTATGAATTATTATCTTCAGTGAGCTTTGATACTTCCTTTTCCATTTTGCCAATTCTATTTTATAGGGAGTTATTTTCCTCAGCAAATTTTTGCATATTTTTCCCCTTCTGTTGAGTCTTTTTTATGATTCTTTTGAATTATTGTCATTTATTTTCCTAATTTTTCTTCTACTTCTCCAATTTGTTTTTTTTAGACCCTTTTTAAGCTCTTAAAGGAATTCTTCTTGGGCCTGAAATCAAATTACATTTTTCATTGAGGCTTCACATGTAGCCATTTTGATCCTCTTATCCTCTAAATTTTTGCCTTCATTCTCCCTGTCACCATAGCAATTTTCTATAGTCAATTTTTTTTCTCATTTTTTCCTGCCTTTTTTTTTAATGACTTGGTGTTTTTATGTGAGAGTTGGGCTCTTGTCCTGCACTGTCTGAAGGTTTTTGTGCTAGAGCTCTGTGTCTTATTGCTGACTTTCACTGGGCTTCAGGGCTTAGTTGCTTGCATTTCCTAGAGGGTAGGCTTCATTTTTTGACTTGTACTGGGATTTGGGTGGTGGGGGTAGGGCTTCCTTGTTGGTCTCATCTGGGTGTGGGGGTTAACTACTGAACTGCCCTAGGGGTGGAGCCTTGCTACTGTGTTGCTGTGATAACAGAGTCTTTCTGGTGGCTGGCCCTGGAGGGAACATATCTTCACCTTTCTTTGAATCCCCAGTGTTTAGCACAATGCCTGAAATATAGTAAGGACTTAATAAACATTCCTTGACTGAAAGACTCCCATTGCCCAGAGGAGACCAATTATTGTTGAGAGATTATTCATAATTAGAATGTACACAGAATCATGTGAACTCTTTTTTTTTTTTTTTTGCCCAGAGTTTTGTAATCAAATTCCCTCTCCTCTGTTTCAAGTGCTGCTCACTTAGAACCTGCTTATTTAGGTGTGCCTTCTGTACTATCATGATTCATTCATGTACTTACTCCCTGGAAGAATAAGGATCTTTGGTCAATTGACCCGTTAACATTTACTGAGTGCCTACTATGTGATGGCAAAACAGTCCCTACTATCATAGTCTATTGAGGGAGACAACAATGCCTGTGTATAAAAAAACTATATGCAAAATAAATTGGAGATAATGACCAATAAGGAAGGCACTAAAACTGGGAGAAGGAGGAAGGGAATCTAGAAAACTTTTGTAGCTGGAACTCGAAGGAAACTGAGGGAGGCAAGAGGTAGAAATGATGAGAGAGCACATTTCAGGCATGGTGGTCAGTCAGTAAAAGTGCCCAGAGTTGGGACATGGAGACTCTCATATTAGTTTTAGTAAAAGGCTAGTATCCCTAGAACACAGAATGTGTGTGTGTGTGTGTGTGTGTGTGTGTGTGTGTGTGTGTAGGGAGGGGGGGTGGAGATAAAGAGTAAGAAAACAAGAAAGGTAGATTATCATTTTGCTTGTGGGTAGCAAAGACGATTTAGGACAATGGCTGCAACCAACCAGACTGTGAAGGAGATCCTGGCCCTGATTAGGCAAATTTGGTTCTGTTTAAGCTCCAAGATGCCCCCTATCTCAACTACATGAGTATGACACCTAGAGAATACTACCACTACTACTACTACAAATAACAGCTAGTATTTTTATAGCATTTTACATATGCTCTCTCATTTGATTCTCATGACAACTCAGTGATGTAGGTCAATAAATTGATAAACATTTATTAAGTTCCTACTATGTGCCATACACTGTGTTAAACTCTGGGGATATCAATAGAAGTAAAAGACAGTCCCTGTCCTTAAGGAGCTTATATTCTAATGGGAGAGACAGCATGGAAAGAAATATTTACAAAGTAAGCTATATACAGGATATGTAGGAAACAATAAATAGAAGGAATGAATTAGAATTAAAAGGGATTAGGGAAGGTTTCCTGTAGAAGATGGGATTTTTGTTTGGGACTTAAAGGAAGGTGGGAGGAGTAGGCCAAGTTTAGGAGGGATAGCATGCTAGGCATGAAAAACAGCCAGAGAGAAAGCCTGGAGTTGAGACTTGTAGAATCTTGTTTGTGAAACAGCCAGGAGGCCAATGTCACTGGATCTAAGAGTATGTGTTGGACAGTATGATATTGGAAGACTAGAAAAGTAGGAGGGAGTTTGGTTATGAAGTGATTTTAATGCCAAACAGTATTTTGTGGTGGATAGAGCCTTGAACCTGGAATCTGGAAGACCTGAGTTCAAATTTGGCTCACACTTAGATGTGTGACCCTGGCTAAGTTACTTACCTTCTATTTGCCCTATTTCATCAGTGAAATGGAGATAATAATAGCATGTACCCTCAAAAGATAATTATGAGGATCAAATGAGATAATATTTATAAAGCACTTAGCATAGTGCCCAGTATATAGTAGGTCCTCTATAAATACTTATTCCCTTCCTCTTCCTTATTTTACAAATGAGGAAACAAGGCTGAGAGATTAGGTGACTTTCCCTAGATCACACATCTAAGTAAATGTCTGAAACAGGATTTCAACCTAGGTCTTTCTGACTCAAAGTCCAAAACTTTTGCGTTGTCCCAACCAGCTGCCCCCTCACAACAAGTAGGAAGTGGTAGAATCAGGTTTTCTTCTGGCTCCACATAGAGCTCTTGCCACCCACACCAAGCCAGGTTAGCCTCGGTTGGGAACTGCTCAGATAACTGAGGCTCCCATCTCTCCCTGGGCTTTAAGGCCCGGCTTTGTTCATTTAAAACTCAAGCTTCTAACTATACTGTCTATTCTAACCACATTTAACACCCCACAGGAGATATAATTGCTGCTTTGCTAGGCTAGAAGATAAATATCTTGCCCAGCTCATTTTATTATAATAATACTGTTGTAATTTGCACTTCTATAGCATCTTTCATCTAGAGTTCTCAAGGCCCTTTACAAATGTTAATTACCTGAGTATTCAGAACTGCTCTTTGAGGCATCCCAGCCTTTTCATACTTGTATAAACCTCAGGCCTGGAGAGGTTCTTTGATTTGGCCAAGGCCCAGTAAGGAACCAGCCACAGGGCTGAGAATGCCAGCAGTCTTGGCCTGCCCCTTCTTTCACAACTGACCACATGATTATAGGAGGGGCACACAAAGTGTGAGAAGAAGAAAGGTCCTGGTCAAGAAATGATTTATACGATAGCTAGCATTTATCTAGTGCTTTAAGGTTTGTAAATGTTTGGCTATAGCCTCACCAACAACCCTGAGGCGTTGATGCTACCATTATCCTTATTTAACAGATGAGGAAACTGAAGCAGGGACAGGTTAAGTGACCTGCCCAGGGTCACACAGGTATGTAATGTCTGAGGCAGGATTTGATTTCAGGTCTTCCTGACTCCAAGTCCAACACTTTATCCACTGTCCCACCTCAGTATAGTACCAGTGCAATAGTCACAGCCCCATTGGTGAGTATGAATATGCCAGCATAGTTGAATCACAAAATATAACAGACAATCCATATAGAATACAGAAGCAAAACATTTATTCAGACACCAGAAAGCCAAACCCCAACACCAGAAAACCAAATTCATCATAGCAACAAAGAAATCTATACACAATAAGATTGCAGAGAACAACACCATACCCATCTCCTTTCCTGCATCCTCTCTTCCCTCCTTTCTAACTGCCCAGACTCCCAGCTTTCTCTCAGTCATGCTCCACCCATTCAGCAAACTCTGGTTTGCTACAGGCTCCATGTGATTACATTCAGTCTATTAAGGGGCAGGGAAACTCTTCAGAGCAGGAAAGATTTTAAATTCTCTTAGGCCTATTAAGGGGCAAAGAAGAACTTCAAATTCCCATTACCATTATACTGTCCTAATAATAGGTTAACAGATACTTTAAACTTTATAGCTCCTTTAGTCTAGTGCTCAAAACACCATAGGATTATATGAAATGTTTTTTGAATTGAAATGGGAATTTCTTTAATTTACTAAAGTTCCTCTTTTCTCTCTTCCCCTTCCTTTTCCTGATTTCTCTCCCCCGAGTCAAATGCTAATAAGAACATAATTTGAAAGAACTGGGAATATTTAGTCTGGAGAAGGGAATACTCAGGTAGGACAACATAGCTGTTTTCAAAGAATTTGAAGGGCTGTTTTTCAGACTCAGATTAGATTTGTTCTTTTTGGTTCCATTGGAAAGAACCAAGAACAATTGGTAAAAATTATAAATTAATTATGAATATCAGGAAAAACTTCCTGGAAATTAGCGCTATTCAAAAGTGGATGAGGTGGAATGCATTGGGAAGAATTGGGTTCCATCTCATTGGATCTTTAAACAAGAGTCTGGATGAACATTTATGAGATATATTGTTGTAGGAATTATTTTTTAGGTGAGGTTTACATTAGATGGCCTCTGAGGTCCTTTATAATTCCAAAATTCTCTGAATCCTTCTCTTATTTTTCTTTTTTTCTCCTCTTTCACCTTTCTCTATATCCTTCCTTTTCCACACTGTCTTCATGTCCTCCTCTCACTTTTACTTCTCTGACATTTTAGATCTTTGGTCTTTTTCTTTTGGGCAATAGGGATATTCTGGTGATGTGCTGATAAATATTTAATAACCAGCTCTCTGGTGGGGGTGGGGAGTACTGTCAACATACTTTTAAGTTTAATCCACATTTAATCTCCATCACTTTCTTCAGTCTAGAAAATCAATAACACAATAATTCAAGCCTTGATTTGTAGCAGTTGCTGATTTCCAAAGTGTACATGCTCACACTGAAAATTTAACAATCAACTTTACAAGGTGTTAGGATATGGTTCCAGCATACCCTTCACTTAGCTATTTCCCTCAGTAGGCCAAGAATATAATGTTTTGAAACAATCCTAAATTGTCAATTCTTATCATAAGCTACAGTTATTTACCAATGCAGGTTCAGGGAAGACTAGCATGTCTGGTATGAGGGCTTTCTGACCCCTTTCAGGGCTGTTCATCTACCTTTGGTGTCCACTCTCTCCCAACTCATCTGCAGCTCCAAGAAGGGATAGCCTGTGCAGGGTCCCAGTGTCTTGGCAGATGGGCTAAACCAGTTTGAGGGGAGCCAACAATATTCAAACCTATTGGTGAGTTAGGCGGATGTCTACCCCCAAGCATATGAAGACTTCCCACAGCAGAATGGGCAGATGAGAATAATTTGTTCCAATGGCCATAAAAGCAGCTGAAACAGGCAGTGTAGAGTGCTCAGAACTTGGTCAGACATCAAAGATGCCAAAGTCATCCACTGCATCCCAAGCCATCATCAGTTGTCTTGACTTTTTCTTGCCACTGAACTTCAATGACTCTGGAAGAGAGAGTGAGACTGATGACTCTGTGCCTCACTTAAATACAATTTACAGAAAAGTCAAGACATTAACAGTGATGTCATTGGTCATCTTTGAAAAATGAAAAACAACAAATCAATTTTATTCAGAATGAAAACTTTGTAGGATCACACTCATATGTTTGCCTCAGGTAGTTGTATCTGGAGGTCAACAGACCCAAGAAGACTTCCAAAGTCCAATCTCCTGAGGTATATCATTCTCAGGGATAAGTTATCGAAATATATCTTATACCCTTATCCTGGGGGAGGGACATTGGGTAGCAGGATTGGTTTCTGAGTATACTTAGCAGTCCCAAACAAATTTAGTGATGTTAAAGACTCCCTATCCCTCATTTCCTCAGCTATCAAAAACATATTATGCACCTCTGAGGGGCATGTATACTCAGGAGAGAATATAGAAAACAACAGTGGATGATAAGGTACTCAGGATATCAGTGCTACCCAAAGAAAGAGGTGACAGACTATATATAACCAGTAATGCAAAGCATTATTCAGGTGCTACCTAGCACCTAAAAACTTTCTTGATCTTTCTAGTTGCTACAGACCCTCAAGTCCTACCACATTGTACTTTGGATTTGTTTTGGACATAGCTTTATCTGAGTAATAGACATTCTACCAATGGCCACTGACCTGGTTACATTGTGGTTATACCTAAGTTGATAAAGACTTGGAGTTGTATTTATTTCCTTCTCAGGAAGAGATGAAGCTCTCATGCTCAAGCCAAGCATGAGCAGCTTTCCAGAGGACTGCTGCTGTGAACAGCTTTCAAGGTTTTGATTACACCATATAGTGAACTCTCTATTTATTCAGTAACAAATTAGGGCAAAACATTCACAGAAAATTAAAGTACAACATTCACAATGTTATGGCATAACTTTTCACCAAAGTGGTCACATAGTTTTAAGTAAAAGATAACATTCATTTAGTAACGCAATCTTTTACTAAGTCCTTAATTCAATCATCCTTAAGGAGGCAAGCTTCCTTAATTGACACAGAGTACAAAGGTAAAGATTCTCCACCCCTAGGTCACATTGTCTTAATCTCTTCAATCAAGAAGTCTTCTTTCTTCTTAATTGGAGAAGTCCTTAACTCAATCATCTAAATATAAAGGTCAGAGTTCTCCTCCCCTAGGCAACAATAAATCATGATCTTCTCAGTTTTCATTAAATATCCAAGGAGAGGTCTTTTCATCTTGACTCAAGGCAGGCTCTCAGCTTCCATGGTTCCTTTTCCATGATCCCAGCTCCTGCCTGAATCTATCCAATTGCCACCTGGGTTCAAAGGCAGACGGCTCTCAGTTCTTTGTCCAGCTTGTTGTGCAGTTCCTGTTCCATATTGAAGCTCACGGTGTCTTGTCCACCACAAGTCATTCACAGTTTCTGTTCCTGGGAAGACAAAGCTTAATAAATCCACAACAACATTCATGCACATTGCCAGCATCCCCATTAATTTACTTTCTGCCTAAGAAATTAACATAGACCCAACAACAAGGTCTGAGACAAAGTAACATCAAAACAGACAGACAAAATACAGGTACCACAGTCACACTTCCTCCCAGTTCTCCATTCTTCTCATTTCTCATTCCTGTCAGTTCCAGCTGGCCCTCAGAAGTTCTCAGCAGCTCTCAGAAGTTATGGCCTCTCTCATATATAACCAAAAGCTTGGGCTTTTCGTTATATATGGTATTAGCTCCTCCCTATTCTGCCCCTTCCTGTTATATCAACAAGTCCATCCCACTGTGTGATTCACATGTTCTGGGTCTTAATACTTGACACAGTCATGAACTTGGAACAAGGTGCTAAGTACCTGTCTGATTGCAAATACAAGGGGAAGGGAAGATCTTCAAATTCCCATTGCCATTACACATGGGAACAGAATTGGAAGGCAGGTTTTTATGCCACAGTGGTTTCCTCTCTAGAGAGGGAAATGGAGGGAAGGAGAGGTACAGGGAGATAGAGAGGTAGAGAGAGATAAAGAGAGGTGGTGATGCTAGGGTACAGGCTTTGGGAACCCCCTTGAACTCTTTGAATCTTCCCACTGGATCTGGCATTTGCCCGAGGCCATATGCCTTTCATTATCACTAGGCCCAGATTTCTGTTACTCTTAGCCTAGCCTAGCCTTCCATTGTCCAGCTACTTCCCATCTTTGATCCTATCAAAATATCTATACCCAAATATGTCACCCTTAAACTAGCCTAGCCCTCCATTGTCTGTCATCTCTAGGTAGCCTTCAGCTATTTCCCACCTTTAATCCCATTCCTAGAGTCTTGACCTCAGTCTCATCAAGATCTTCCTTAGACTCCTCCTCAAGACCCTCCCCAAATCCTTCCTCTAGACCATCCCTAGATCCCTCCCATAATCTTTCTGTATATAAGATCTGTCTTGCCTTCATGAGGGTGCTAGGATTCAATATAGCTCAGTCTCAGTCTGTGTCAGATTGTTTTGGCGGGCTTGTTACTATTGGGTGTCGCTGTAACAGAGTCCTGCATTCTCCTCATACCCACACAAACTTTAGAATAATCCTACTACTTTTTTAAAATAGAGAACTACTGTAGTTTCAAAATACTCATAGAATTCATGGTAATGCTTTGAGAACGGTGTCTTCTAACTCAACACTCTCAATGCATAATATAATAATAAACAACTAAAAACGATTTTCTTGAAAAAAGAAGCAAAGTTACGTATTGCTTATATAAAGTAGTCTTCAATACAAGTGTCACAAATACTTAGGCTCCTTAAGAGTCTACCCATCATGGCAAATCTTTAATAAACTTTGCTTTTCTTTGGCTGAGAGAAGGCTTGAGTCAAATTCATTTGGTAGAACCTGGTGTGTCAGTATTTTGGGGTCTTGAGCACCTCTAATCCTAAACCTCAACAGTTAGAACAGCAGCAGCAGTTGCAATATATGAAGGGTTCTTTCTAGGAGACTGACTCAAAGTCTTGTATCAGCTGGAGACTTGTCCTTTTTCCCTGTTATATTAAGAGAATCAAACAGGGAATGACTGAATTACGGCTTTTCTGAGAAACCACTGAAACAATGGGGAGCTTACTCCATTCTCTGGTTCTCCTGTTTGTTTTATTGTTACATGCAGTGTGGACCATTTGGTTCATTAATAAGTGTTCCTTGGCTATTTTAAATTTTGATTACTTGTTATTTGTATTTTAACAATGGTTTCCCAAATTAACATGAGGTGATTTTAACTGCATTTTTCAGTAGGTGTTTTTGTTATACAGGGTATAATAGTCATGGATGGGAACTGTGGAAAATTGATTACACCAAATTCAGTTGACTTGGAAACCATCTTCCTCATTTGGCAATCAATAAATTGCCTGGGCATTCAGGCACTTAGAACATCTTAAGAGTTTTATGTTTAACTTGTATTTTCTAGTTTTCTAGCTCTGCAGAGAAAGAAGTCATGTGAAGTAGGACCTTTTCCCTGGACTAAAATCCCTATGAGCTAATCTCCTTATTTCCCAGAAGGAAAGTTACTTTGTACCACTGGGTTTTGTTTTTTTCTCTACCACAACTCTCCCTACCCTCCATGTCAAGATGAGAGACAGAGAGGGAATAGTGATCTCACAGGAATGTCACACCTGGAACCAACCCTTAGTGGGTATACATAGGAATTATCAAAAACAATCAATTTCATTCACTCCACTGTTTGGATGAGGAACTCTAGCTCCTCATCCAAACTGCCTTTTACAATGACATCTGCTGGTTATCAGATGTACATGTATATTATCTCCTGTGGTAGATTATAAGCTCCTTGAGGGCAGGGACTCTGTGTTTTTTTTTTTCCTTGTAGTGTCAGCTTCTAGCAGAGTGCCTGGTATTTGGTAAATGATTCCAAATGCTTATTGGTTATAATAATTGACCAATATTGATTGCAATATTGAATACAATAAATGCTTATTGATTCAAATCTATTTACTCCTTTCATAATCCCCTAAGACAGATGGCATGGAGGAGGTATTGGCATATTCTTTACTTATGCTACCACTTTCAGATCCTTACTTGAGTGCCAGTGTTCCCCAACCTCTCGTTCTTTGAAATTCATGACAGACAGATTATTCTTGTTGCTGCTGTCTCCTGTCCTCCAGGATAAAATCACAGCTTCAACCCCTGGTAACAATCATAGTCTCCAATTCAATCCTTGCCATCATTCTTAGTGACTTCATTATTCACATTGGTTCCTCTAACAAGGTGGCTTCTCAATCAGCTAACCCCATCAATTCCAATAACCTATCTCTCTATTAATTCAAGTCAACTGGAGTAGAAGACACACATTCGACCTTACCATCACCGATAAGAGTCCCAGTTCACAATTCTGGATTGTGAAATGCCCTTCTCTCATAATGATTTCTTATTCTCTTGCTGCCTCATTCCTCCTGAACTTACTCTTTATCCTTGTCATGACTGATGGCCTATATTGGTTCTCCTTCTCTAATTCTATTTAGTAAATACTAACCACCTACCATATGTTCACATCACTGTGCTAGCCTTAAGGGATTAAATAAATAAATAAAAATGCAACCATCTCTCCTCAAGAAACTCACATTTCAGTTCTTTCTTCCATAGATTTGGTCACATAAAAGCTATTTTAAGAAGGCACTGTCTTCCATGATGAAATCCTTAGTTCACCTTGTACAACCCTCACCATTTGCCTTTTCTGCTTTTACTTTTGAACTCTACTTGCTACAGGGGGAAGTCATGAAACATGCTGACAGGATTCATACAAATCCACCTCATTTAACCTCACCAGTAGCTTCATCACTACATTATAAGCTTTTTTAAAAAAAACAAGAACAAAGATCTCTGATTGACTCCCTGGTATAGTCTTCACAACAGCTGTTTCAAATCTTTTCCTCTCTTCCCCAATTCCTCTCTCCCTCCAGATGACTTTGTCCTCTATTGTATTGGGAAGATTGAGGCCATCTGTTTTGATATTTCTCATCTTACGCACAGTAATGTTTCTATTTCCTCCGTGTTCACCTCCAATCTCAGAGAATGAGTTGGCCCTTCTCCTTGTCAAGGCCAATATGTCCTCCCTCTTCTCCTGGCTGCTCTTGGTCCTATCTTCTCCCATACTCTCTTCTACTTTATCTTCTTCCTCAACATTTTCAACTTCTTTATGGACATCTCCATCTGGGATTTTCTTCTATCATCTTAAACTTTACATGTCTAAAAGCCAACTTATCATCTCCTCCCCAAAACATAACTCTCCTTCCACTTTCATATTTCCATGAAAACATCAATTCTTTCCCAGTTACCCAAGCTCAAAGCCTTAGTTCTCTCATCTCCCACATAGGGTGCCTATTACTTTTCCCTCCATAAGATCTCTCAAATCAATCCCTTCTCATTTTGCTCACTGAAATCATTATTTCTCATTTGAACAATTGCAATAGCCTCTTAAATGGTCCACCTGCCTAGAGTTTCTTTTAACATATCTGTTCTTCACACATATGCCAAAATTATTTTTTGAATGCACAGGTCTGACCATGTCATTCATTTTCCTCTAAAACATTACTGATTCTCTATAATTTATGGAATACAATAGAGAATTCTTATGCATATAAGGCTCTTTACAACCCACCTTATTTCTCTGTATTTCCTTTTTAAAAAAAAATACAGTATTTTATTTCCTACCTATTACATGATAAAACAATTTTAAACATTTTTAAAAAAAAGTTTTGTGTTCCAAATTCTATCCCTCCCTCTCTGAGTCTGCATTTCCTTATAGGTACTCAACATTCTAATAAAACCAGACATTTACATTTCCCCTTATTTAATTGTATTTTTTCTATTACCCAGAAGTTTTGCAGGTCACCTCCTCAACCCTGGAATGTTTTCTAATACAATCCAATCCAATAAACATATATTATGTGCCAGCACTGTGCTAAGTGTTGGGGATAAAATTAATAAAAAATAAACAGTCCCTGCCCTCAAGGAACTTATAATCTAATGGGGGAGAGGGGAACTATACACAAAAGGAGGCAGAAAAGTAGGGAGTGGGGATAGGACATCAGGGGGTACCTGGAGCAGGGATGTCTTGTTCCAAGGAGTTGAAACCAGGCAGAGTAGCAGTTGCAAAGTGCAGAGAGCTTGGAGTCTACCATTTGCCCTCTAGAGAGGAAGGCATCCTCCATCCTTCCAATCAGAAGGGAGAAGAGGCTAGTGGAAGTGGTGGCATTCAAGGTTTGAGTTAGCAGCATGGAAATGAGATCAGAAGTGACTAACTCAACCTGGGAAGGGCATCTTGTTACATGGAGCTGAGACCAGGCAAAGCAGCAGATATACCCTTGTTGACATCCTTCTGGGTTGTTTTTTTTTTTCAGGTCAAGCTTAGCAATCAGTTCTACCATGAAGCCTTCCCTTAGCTGAAGACAGTATTTTCTTCCTGTGATGTTTAAAAGGTTTGAGGGACATAATGTCTGGGTAATTAAAAGTTTTGTTAGTAATGCTAACATTTCAATAAAATAGGTCAGTTGGACTCTCAAATGCCAAAGACCATCATGATGGTGGGTTTGAAAAATATGTGTTAGAGATGGTAATCAACTCTGATTGGCTAGCAAGTAATGAGAGAGTGAATATTACAATGAGGGGCTGGACCTATTTAATGAATTTTGATTATGTCATTTACTTCTAAATTACCTCCAGCCTTGGGCAATCTAATGAATAATTTATCCCCACCCAAACCTGAGGAGTAGAACCCAATGGGATTAAATTCCTTGTAAGGTCCTTGTAATCTGAGCAAGATTGAGGAGAGTTAATTCTTTGTCCTTCAAGAAACTAAACTTTGAAATGAGGACTGTAGAGGAAGGGGAAACTCTGGATCTCCCCAAATCATTGTTTATTAATAATTATTTCTCTCATTCCTCTTGGTTCCCACAGTACTTTATCCAAACTACTTGTTTACTCTAAACACATTTGTTCTTATGTTGTACTTATTTGTGTCCAGCTTCTATTTCCCCCCAAATTTGCTGTATCCTGACAGTAGACTGGAAGCTCCTTGAAGACAGGGACCACATTATTTTTCATTTCTGTACTGTTAGCACCTAACACAAGCACAGTAGGGGCTAAATAAATGTTTGTTGTGGTTTTGTTGTTCTCATTTAGGTTATTGAACTTTAATAGCTTAAAACTGTATGAAGACTTTTGGGCCACTGTATGGGAGAGTAAGGCCTCTTCAAAGTACTGGTAGGACTGAAATAAATTTGAACCTTGGTATTAAAATGAAGCAATAAGTTGATTGCAGGTCTATGAACCATAAAAAGTTACAAATCATTCACTAATCAGGGATTAATTGGCATAGACAATGTGATGAATTCTCAAAAAATCTATTTGCTACATAAACAAATTGTATCAATTCAACAGCTCATTATTCACAGTTACCTGTAAACCTATTTAATACTATCTTCAAAAAAAGAGAAATCTTTGAGGTTTCCACTGGGATAATTTCCCCAAATTTTAGCATATAGAAATTGAGTACTGAAAGATAACTCACTTATTTGGAACTGAGCTAGCCAGCAAATTCACTTAGAGGATACAACCAAGAAAGAAAAGAAGGAAGTCTTGGAATAACTAAGCCAAAATCAGCAAGCCTGAGTTCTTTACCCACAGGGGAGCCCCTCAGAGCCTTATTCAGAATGTCTTTACTAAAAAATGACCCAGTGTTAATAAGCTTAGCTTTCTGATTTCTCAGCTTACAGAAGGTTAGAAGTAACTGATTGAAAATATTGATGAGGAGACTGCCATGAGGAGGTAACCAGACTCCCCAGAAGGAGGTGAGAATTGACAGCTAAAAGGGAGAGGAGAGAAGGAGAAACTATAAAAAAGGACTCCCTTTGATCTTAGGTTGATCTCATCAATGTGGTGACTCATTATAATGTGGTGACTCATTATAATGGTGAAGATTGTCAGCAATCCACAGCTTTTTATCCTTCTTGTCTACACTGTGAATCCTGAAGAGGGGGTGCACCCAATATTCTGAGGACCTTTGTCCAGATCTCCTAACACTGGTTGGAAATCAGTGGACCATATGGCCTTCTCATCAGTTATCCTTCATTCCTACTAACCAACTGACTCACATTCTTTTCTGGTCACATATTTCTCTGATGATATCCCTCATACATGCTGTTTCTGTGAAATTCTCCATTGGCAATTTGTTGCTTAGTACACACATCTCCATTGCCTTCCAGGAAATTCAGTTTTAACTATGGTATTCTAACACTCTGGTATTGAGAAAGACCATTATATTTATGTTTAAAAAGATGGATCTTTGTTTCAGGAGAAGCTTAGGATCATCAAAAGCCCTAAAATAACTTTCTAAAGGCAATCTACCTACTTTCCTCTTCCTGTTCAATTCATCCCCAATACATTGCCTGTTTACAGTATCTATTGAATATGTGTGTGTAGCCCCCTACTATATGTTTACATTGAAGAATGACTAAGCCTTTGTGTGAAAGAGCATATGAGTATAACTTCATAAGGTTTGGATCCAGAGAAGATAAGATCTTTCAACGGCTAAAATATTTTGAAGTTCCTGAGGAATAAGCAACATGGCTGAAACTAGGAAGCAGGGCAAACACTTTTGAAAGGAGTGGAAAACAACTGGACTTCCCCTGGGGCAGCCAGCATCATTCTCCACAATATGACTGGAGTACCCTGAATGAAGGAAGGGTATCATCTGATACGGATTCTTCACACTGTGCCATGGAAGCACAATAATTGAGAGGTATCTTCATTATTTTCCATTCTCCCTTCACTAGAGGACAAAAAACCCAGTAACATGTACAATTTTGTTATCTACATGTCTCATACATATTTGATGGTATTTTATTATTTACCTATATCATACCTATTTCATGGTATTTTGTAAAACCGATATTATAAATTAGTTTGTTATCTTTGTGGACAAGTCATTATTTGAGATCAGAATACACCTAGACAGATGACCCTCAGGGGATTTAGATTGCACAGACTATACATTATGCTAGAACCCTAAAATTCTAACAGAGGGAACAGGGCTTCCTTGCCCCTACCAAGTCATAATTTCATTTTATCAATGATCCTATAATTCCCCCAGCCAGCACTCCACTCACTGCGCCACCTAGCCGCCCCAGAACTCTAAAATTTGAACTCAGTGCTGAATTGGGACATGATGCCAATTCCAAACTGGAGAGAATGAAAAATGAGGAGACCATAGACTCTAGAACTCCACAAGAACATAGTGTTATGTGGGTATTGAGTATATTTTTACCCATCCAAGTTTATGGACTTTTTGAAGTCCATCCAATGACCCTACATCAAGAAACTCTGATCTATAGGGAATTTCTCTTTTACATGGACTCTCTTCTGGACAGCCTCCATGACAGTGGCAAAAACCTTTGGCAAAAGTATCTCACTGCCTTTTTGATTATTTGTTTTACTTTGTTTTGGCCTTTTTGGATATTGGTTATCAAAAGACAGTCAAAATTATCTCTGTTGATAAGACAGCAATCTTGCCTGAAAGGTTAATTAAAGAAAATTATAGTGGACCTGTAATTTCTTTGGTATAGGGAACTCCCAATGATGGAACTCTCTTTACTGATATGAATTAGCACCTTTTCTTCCACTTATATCCTACAAGAGTTGCTGGGACCATGGGAATTTAAATGACTCACTTAGGATTTTATGTTTTATCTGTTAGGAAATGGATAGCCACTGAAGTTTTTTGAGCAGAGGGTCAATCTTGATAGATGTGTTCTGTAGGAGGATTATACTGGTAGCTCTCTGGAGGATTTGCTGAAGAAGGGAGCAAGACTGGCAGGAGGGACACCAATTATAATTGTCCAAGTAGGAAAGGGCAAGGATCTAACTAGATCAAAGAACTCTCCTAAACCATCTCTTTGCCAACATCTAATTGACAGCACCCCACAACTGGCAAGGAGAAAATCTAGCAGCTTTCTTATTCCATTTCAAACATGGTTGGACTAGTCTCAGAATGACTTGATTTTTAATAATAGTTAAGGCTATTCATTCATTCATGCGTGCATTCATTTAACAAATAGTTATTCAGTACCTATAATATGCAAAGCTTATATTAGGTGCTAAGGGAAATAAAAAGCTAAATAAGATGTAATCTTTGTGCCCACTTTGTACACACTATTAGGGGAATGTAACACATACACAAATATAGTATGAATAATAGTAAGGCAATCACATAAGAGGTATACAAATTGCTATGGGATCGAATGAGAGAGAGAACATTTACAACTGGGAGGATCATGGAAGTTTATGGAGGAAGTGGCATGTAAATGGGATCTGGAAGAATGTCTAGAATTTCAGCAGATGGATTGAGGAGGTAGGGATAGTATATTTGTGGTGAAGGAAAAAGCAGGAGAAAACACAAGTATTATTAAGCATTAAGCATATTGGTTTCTGGAGATGGTGAATAATCCAATTGCTATAGTTAAGAGAGGAAGAGGTGTGTGTGTGTGTGTGTGTGTGTGTGTGTGTGTGTGTGTGTGTGTGTGTGTAACATGTATTTGGGAGTTAGGGAGTTGATAGATCTGGCTATTTTTTTGATGCATGATATTAATGCCCTTCCCCTGAATTCTTTTGTTGAACACCAGCTCTTTACCCTTCACTGTGTTAAGCACCATGGGGATCAAGATTATGAGTCATAAAGAAATACAAGACATAGTACTTGTCAATGAGTCAGTCAATTTGCATTTAAGTTCTTACTGTTATAATTCCTGTGCTAATCTCTACAGATTAAAAAAAAAGGCTCTGTTTCTCTCTCCTTATATTCAGATATATGTATATATAGCCCTTGCCCTCAAGGAGCTTCCAATCTAAAGGGAGAAATGAACACAAAAATAGCTAGTTACGTACAAGAAATTTACAAAGTAGATAGACTATCTTAGATCAGCTTAAAGTCTAGTTAGGGAGATAAGGGACTGTCTGATAAGGATATGAAACTGTCCTAGTAAGTCTGCTTCTGGAGTATTGTATTCATTTAGGAAGAATTATATCCAACTTGGATTCAACCACAATGGACCTAAAACAATGACATATGAAGGTTTCTGAAGATTGGGAAATGCTTAGCTTGGGGGTGGAGGGAGAAACTGAGGGCATCATAACCAAAGGGGACTTTAAAGGTCATTTGGTCTAATTTCTTAACTGATGCCAAAGTCTCATATATAACATTCCTGAAAGGTAGTCACTCAACCACTGCTCAAACAGTGATGAGACAGCTCATTCCTTTTTTCCAACCTCTCTAAATGTTTGGAAAGTCTTTCACTGAGCCAAAATCAGCCTTCTGAAAATTCCTACTAATTCTTGGTTCTGACCTCTGGGGCCAACTGGAATAAATCCAATCCTTTTTTCTACAGGACAGTCCTTCAAATATTTAAGAACAATGATCATGTGCTTCCCAAGTCATCTCTGTTTTAGGCTAAATGACCTTAGTTCCTTTAACAGATCCTTATCCTGGATGTTTCTGAGTCTCCTCAACAGACTTTTTATAAGATAATAGAATCTCAGAAGCAGCCTCTCAATAGTGGGTTCCCCATCCCTGAAGAGAGTTCTTTTGGCAGAGACCAAAAGACCATTTGTCAGGAATGATGTAAAAGGAAGTCCTATTCAAGTTAGGAGTTGGATTAAAGGATTTCTAAAATCCCTTCAGTTTGTAAGACCTTCATTCAAATCTCCTCTGTGTGCTTACTAGCTGTATGACATAGGGTAAGTCACTTTATTTCTCTGCCCTTTGGTTTCCTTATGTGTAAAATGGGTATACTAAGGATACCATCCTTTTAGTATTATGTGAATCTGCTGAGATAACACATCTGATGCTTTACAAATCTAAAAGTCCTTTAATAATAAGTTATTATTAATATTACTTTTTGAGACAGATCACTCTACTTTTGGATGGTTTTGATCTTGGGGAAATTTCTTTTTACTTTGAGACAAAATTTTCCTTTCTGAAACTTCTATCCATTATTCCTAGTTCTGCTATCTGAGGCCAAACAGAATCCAATTAACAAATTAACTGATTAATCAAGAAACATTTATTAAGTGTCTACTATATGCCAGGTGCTTTGCTAAAAGCTGGGGATACAAAAAGAGGCAATAGAAAGTCCCTGCTTTCAAGGAGCTTGTAAATGAATGGAGGAGACTACATGCAAACAAATATATAAAAAGCGAGCTATACACAGGATAAATGGGAAATAATTTGTTTCAAATAAGGATTTTATTATTTTTTTTTGATTGTCTAGATTTAAGAAAGGGCAAGTAGGTGGGACAGTGTATAGAGCACCAGCCCTAGAGTCAGGAGGGACCAGAGTTCAAATCTGGCCTCAGAAACTTGACACACTTACTAGCTGTGGGACCTCAGGCAAACCACTTAACCCCAGTTACCCTGCCTTTCCCCTCCAAAAAAAAGAGAGAAAGTTATAGAGAAAATGTTAATACTGAATAGTAAACTTAAAAGCATGATGTGCCTACTTTTTTTTTCCAGATAGCTGGCTGTTAAAGATTTACCAGCACACTGCTACTGACACACACTTGGAAGGCACTTGGAGAATTATTGGTCCATTGTGTGGAAGACAGGCCTAAATGATCTTCTGATGTATTGCAGTCAGATTCTGACTGAATCCTAAGATAGGTAGGACTATTTCTCTAGGCACCCTCTAGGACAGGACAAAGGGAAGACCTTTTGGGGATGCTGCCCTTTCCTCCTATTCAATGTTTGCTGAACTTTATAGACCATCTAATCTAGTCCTCTCATTTGATAGATGAGGAAAGTAGGTCTCAGCGTCTTGTTTAATGTCCACAGCTAGTCTCTGAGGCAGTATTTGGACCCATGTCCCCTGATTCCAGTTCTTTCCACTGTACCAAACTGCCACTCAAAGCTGTTGCTCTGATCCTTGTTTTGAGGTAGTAGAAAAGAAATGTGAGATTCAAAAATTTAGAGAATCCACCACAAATGTTCACATGGACTATGTGTGCCCAACCTCTGATTTTGTATTGGTCTTATCAGTCCCAATTGGACACACTGTAACTTGACTGTAACATAGTGATGCCATTTTAGTCCTCATAGAAGGTAAAGGACAATAACAACAACCTCGCATCCCTCATTCCCTGGATGGTGAAAGGTGGTAGTTGGACCCAATTCTGAGTTTCTGAGTCTCAACCTAAAGCTAACCTTTGTATTACAGTTTATGCCATGAGCTTCCTGCAGGGAAAGGTGGGTTGTGTTGAGTAATTAAGAGGTTTCATTGCCAGGATTCGCTGCATCTTATACCTGGCAGATAAGTATTGGCCTTGTTTGGAAATATTTTCAGGGGATGTTTCGCAAAGGATTATTATTCAATCATCAATTGGATTAGATGATCTCTGAGGTATGTTCCAAGGTCATTGTCCAATAACTGACATCACTCTTGTTTACCTGTGGAGCCTGGAAAGTGACAAAGACCATAAAATCATACATTTAGAACTAGAGAGGACCTTAAAGACCATCTAGTCCGATCTTCTCATTTTATAGATGAGACCCTGGGAGATTAAATGATTATCTTTACTTAGACAGGTGGTCAGTGGCAAAGCCAGGGTTTGACCCTGGTCCCACAATTCTAAATCTAACTCTTTTCCCACAAGACTTGGATTCATATATATTCCTGCTAGCTTGGTGGCAAGATATAACATGGTCGAATACCGGAAAAATGACTGTAAACATAAAAAGTAAACAAATAATAAGGCTTGAGTTAAAAAAAGTAAGTTGTACAAATAAAGTATAAAGAAGACAGGTTTAGATAGTAAATATATGTGGAAAAAGACCTGGGTGTTCTAGTGGATTGTAGGGATAAGGATTGGACCTATGACTTCGTTGTTATGGAGAACTTTTAGATGAAAAAAGTCTGTCTACCATTGCAGCACCCTTTCTTTGACTCATAGTCTTACAGAGTTTCCTTGAATGCTAAGATTTGCCCAGGGTCACACAGCTGGAAGGAGCATTGGAATTTAGGTTTTCCTGACTTTCCTGACTTTCTTGACTTCCAGTCTAGGTCTCTACCTATGATGCCATATTGATATGTTGATTTTCTCAGACACTGAGTTATGTTATCTGTCCTTCTCTCTCCTTCCCTCAGTAGAGTGTAAACTCCTTAAAGACAGGGACTGTTTCATTCTTGTCTTTTAATCTACTCAGTATGTTAGGCACATAATAGATGCTCAAAACATGTTTATGAAATTAAATTGGAGAGAACTTAGGAATCAACCCCCTGATTTTCTCAGTCAGTGTACAGTCTGAGGTCTAGAGAGGGTAAGAGTCTTATGCATGGTCAAGTCATAGATTGAGTGAGTGGGGGGGGGGGGGGAATCCAGGATTAGAACAGGTGTTTTCTGATGTAGTTTTCTCTCTTCTTCACACTCTGCTTCATTGTCTTTCTGGCTGTAGGTGAGAAGTGAATTTCTGTTACATCATTCCTGACCAATGGCCTTCCTGTCTCTCTAAAAGACCTCTCTTCTGGGATGGGGAAACCAGCATTGAGAGGATGCTTTTGAGATTCTGTGGTCTTATAAAAAGTCTGTGGAGGGGACTCAGAACCATCAGCGGATGAGAATCTGTTGAAGAAAATAGGGGAGCAGAGAAGACTTGGGGGGGCATATGATCATTGTTCTTCAAACACTTGAAGGATTACCCAGTAGACAAGGTATTGGATTTATTCCATTTGGCTCTAGAGGTCAGAAACAGGGATCCATTAGTGAAATTTTCAGGTCAGTTTTGGTTCAATGCAAGAATTTTCTTGCTTTAATTTCCTCATCTGCAAAATGGGGCTCATAATACTTAACCTAATTACTATGTAGTATAAGTTGGGAGGAAAGCATTTTGTAAACCTTGGAGAGCTACATAAACGTGATTGAATGTGAGATAGCATGGTTCAGTTTAATTAGTATAGCAAATGGTAGAATTCTTTTGTGAAGGTGAGTGATTCCCAAACAAGCTCAGGATGTGCCAAGAGTAGCAGGCACTAAATCTATAGGGCATGGGATTGGTTGGTTGGGAGCAGAGGAGGTAGGAAGTATCCACTCCTATTTGGCTTGTGTTACCTCAAGGAGCAACTTTGGGAGGAAATTCAGATCCCATATTCTACACTAGCTGCAAAACAGATAACTTGTGTAAATGACTTTGCAAACTTTAAGGCACTGTATACCTGTCAGCTATTATTATTGTTGCTGTTGTTATTAGGTGGATCTATTCCTGGCTGAATTGCAAGTTTTACTGGGTAACTGGGCTCTTAAATTGTGTCCTATAACAGATACAGAATCATGGGCAGTATTTTGTAATGAAAAGTGTTCTGGAATTCGAATACCTTGGTTTGGATCTAGGCTCTGCTAGGTATTATCTCTGTGACCTCAGGCAAGCCACTTTAATCTCTTGTTGCCTCAATTTCCTCGGCTGTAAAATTAGAGGGTTTGACTAGATGACCCCAAGTGACCCTTCCAACTTTAGATCTATGATGTTGCAAAATTGAACTGCTGCTCTCAGCTGAAGACCTTCCCACAACTATATCAAAGGTCACTTCAATAAGATCGACCAGTCAACTTGACTGGGAGGGAAACCAAATAAACACAGCAGAGGGGACAATGCCCTCTCTTCTCTAAATGAATCCCCTCTACTTGGAACTGGAAAGCACTTATCAGTATTGCTACATCCCAGGACAACATGGTTTGTTGGTTCTTCTTGGCTTTTCAGAGGGACAGTAAATCTTATCTTTTCTAAACTAGGGCTAGTTATATTTTTCTCTCCTATTTCCTTTTTAAGTTCAAAGGATAATACCTACAAATTCTGTTAAGTAAGGTCACTTTATTTGTGTACTGTTATGCTACCTAATTTCTTTTTCAATTTTCAGTGTGGTGTTGAGAGCTTAGTGGGGTTTATTTTATGACTTGGCATAGAGTGGGTTGCACAAGTCCTTCAAATGAAGGGAGTTCAGGAACAGCCAGGCCATTTGCTTTACTTAATGTTACTAATGAATTATCTTTTAAGACACTATCATGACTTTGTGAAAAAGTGGCATTTTTCCTTGTGGGCCCTTGGGCTTATTGAATTAAGAACAGGGAAAGAACTTGGCAAAGATCAGATGATGAACCTAAGGGTCATGGAGGTTGTGACTTAACTTAAGTTTATATAAATATTCAATAGTAGAGCTGAAATGTAAAGCCAGACCCTCTGAGTGCAAAGCCATTGCTCTTTCCATGATGTCTCATTGTTTGAATGGACTCCCCATGTGATGCTGGGATGCTATATGAGAAGTCAAACATACAACGAGCTTCTGTATAGCAGCCGATGCTCCCAAATGCCAGAATAAAAATGGGCCAACCTGGTATTTCAGTTAATTTCCAAATCTAATGGCCTTTTTTCAATCCTCATCCCTCTTGACCTTTCTGCAATCTCTGATATGATCAATCACCCTCTTCTTCTGGCACTTTCAAGTCTTCATGACATTGCTCCAGGAATGCGGTCATAAATGTTTAACAACCAGCTCTGAAAAACAATGTATTCAAGACACACTTAAGTTTAATCTGCAGATTAACATTTTCTCTATCAATTTTTTACATCTAGACCATCAATAAAGCAATAAATCAAGCCTTGATTTGTAGTGTGTGCTGATTTCTGAAGTCTAAATGCTCACATTGAAGATTTAACTGTTGGTTCTTACCAACCTGCTTGAGCTGGCTTTAACATACATTTGTCACCTTGACAGAAATTTGAAAGTTTGGAATAGGGACGTGTTTGGCTAGGGGAAGAATATAATGAACTCTATTTGGAATTCTGAGTTTGAGATATTTTTGAGACATTACTTTCAAAATGGCCATTCAGCAGTTTGTGACCTTGGATTTCAGCTCAGGAGAAAGACTGAGGCTGGATATATAGATCTGGGAGTCATTTGCAGAGAGATATTTTTTTGGGGGGGAGGGTGGAAGGCAAGGCAATTGGGGTTGTGACTTGTCCAAAGTAACACAGCTAGTGTATCAAGCGTCCGAGGCCAGATTTGAACTTATGTCCTCCTGACTCCAAGGCTGGTGCTCTATTCCCTGCACTACCTAGCTGCTCCCATTTGCAGAGAGATCTTAACTGAACCATCGAAACCTGATGAATTCATATATTTATATATTCAGAGGAGGAATGGACCTTAAAGGCCATCTAATCTAATCTCATGATTTTACAGATGAGGGATCAAGACCTAGAGATATGAAGTGATGTGTCTAGGGTCACACAGCTCCTAAACAAATGAGGTACAATTTGAAGTCAGGAGTCCTGATGGTCAGTTTAGTACTCTGTATATCATACTGCCTTTCAGGATAGATATCTATTTCTGTCTATCTAGATAAATGTGTGATCCCCTGGACTCAAAACCTAGATGTCATCCTCAATTTTTCATTCTCTTTCACCCTCCTCTCTTTAATTAGTTGGCAAATTTTTCCATTTCTGCTTTCTCTACTTCTCTGCTATATTCACCTTTCTCTCCTCTGACCCTGTTACCAGTCTGATGCAGACCCTTATCAACTCACACCTAGACTGTGTCATTAGTGTTCTGGTTGGTCTCTCCCCACTTGACTCCATAGTCTACTCAGCTGTCAAAATGATCTTCCTAAAGTGCAAGTCTGACTACGCCCTCTCACCCTCCCGCCTCTTCTTCCTAATTCAATCAACTATCTTCTATTGTGACAAAGATCAAATATAAGATTCTCTGTTTGGCATCCAAAGCCTTCAGAATCTGGCCTCTTCCCACTCTTCCAGTATTCTTACACTTTATTCTCCTTCCTCAACCCTTATTCTTTGATCCAGTGGCACTGACTTCCTCCCAGTTTCTCAAACAGGAGACAGCATCTCCCAACTTGGAGCATTTTTCATTGGCTATCTCCTATGCCTGTAACTCTCCCTCCTCATCTAACCTCTTCCTTCTTTCAAGTCTCAGCTAAAATTCTACCTTATGAAAGAAGCTTTTCTCAGTCCTTCTTAATCTTCTGGCTTACCCTCCGAGGATTATCTCTGATTTACCCTATATAAATTTTGTTTATACATAAGTTGTTTCATGTTGTCTTCCACATTAAATTTATGAGCTCCTTGAAAGCAGAAACTTTATTTTTCCTTTCCTTGAATCCTGAGTGCTTAGCAGTAATACACATTAGTTAGCACTTAATAAATGTTAGTTGATGTCTATATCTATACATACGTTATACAGGGTGTCTCAAAAGCCTTGGTGAAGGTTTAAGCTTTAATAGCCTAAAACTAGAGCTTTGGAACATACCGTACATATTTATGTACACAAACAAGTATACTAGTCTCTCTCTCTCTCTCTCTCTCTCTCTCTCTGTCTGTCTCTCTCTGTCTCTCTCTGTCTCTCTTCCCCTCTCCATACACACACACATATATACACATATGATTCATATATCCTAAATATGCACATATATACACATATACATATCTATATATGGGGACATAGATGCTCAAATTTACATGTATATACACTTTAGCATTAACAGATACTACAGTGTACATAGCTAGATTTAGATATATAGATACCCACAGAGTAGATGTAAACACTATATTACTATGTAGTGATTAAATGGGCTTATAATTTCCTTTCCAGCTCTAACATTCTAAGGGTCTACAAGATAGAAAGCCTTTTCCTGCCCTTGTCACCAGGACAAACAGGTATATTGGACTATAGAGGAAATGCTTTACTTTGACATAAATATTATGAATTTGATTGGAGTTTTTCTGCCAGGAAATCTCTCAGGAATCTAAGTTTGGGATGGGGCACAGAAAGGGGAAAACTCTCAAAAGTCACTGCTACACTTGCCTTGTGCAGAAAGGGCCTTTGGGACACTTGACATTTCAAAGTCTTCCTGGGAGAGGAAAAGTTCCATGGAAGCCAACAAAGGCGTCAGGAGCTATAGGTCAAACTCTATTTTAGATGCAGGCCAAAGGCAATGAGGATCCTACAATGAACTTCAAAGGGTAGACTCTGGCCCTGGAACAAGAAGGCTGATGGAAGGGAAACTGGGATCCATAGTAAAACAAATATATCACTTTGATCCATCTGCTGACAGTTGCATGTTCTAAATGCATTTCTATAAACTTCTTCCAAAAGCCTGCCATAAAGACATACAGATTTAGTATGGGACACAGGAGATGAAATGTAATATATAATTAATAGCAACCTCCCCCCTCCCATCCTGCTGCTTCCATGCATGTACAACAGAAAATAATCACTTAGGTTTTCTACCCAATTGTCCTACTACCAGCCTTTGTGATCTTGTTTTTGCTACTCCCCTTTTCTGAGTTTCAGTTTCCTGGTTTAGGCTAACCACCACCAAGACTGCTTCAAGTCCCCAAATCTTCACACCCTGCACTACTTTCTGTACAACAAAGGGCCTCACAAAAATGAGTGTTTTACTCTTTAATGGGGGAAAGATCATTTTATACCTAATTAATCATAAGGCACTTTGGAAATTATTTTCTTGGGTTTTCAGGATTTAAACTTATGTCACAGTTATAAGGGAAGGGACATATCCAATAATAAGGATTCCAGATCTATCCTGCCCTGCTTAATCCCACCAGTCTAATTTCCTCATAATATTCCTATTGTATTGCCTCCAGAATTTCTCTGTGGTCTTGTTTTGTTCAACATTTGAACCTAGTTTAGGGAATACATGGTACGCTTATCATATTTTCAGGAGACACAAGCTGGGGGGGATAGGCAACCCATTAAATGATTGGATCAGGATCTGTTGAGTCATTAAAAATTATGGGCAATATCAAATAAGATGAAATTCAGTATGGTTACATATAAGATCCTTCACTTGAGTTAAAAACAACAAACCCACAAATACAGAAGCAGAGAAGGCCTGTCTTATTTTTCTATTTGTGCCCCTAGCACTTGGGACAACACTTTGCAGATTTTGTTATTGTTAAGCTGTCTCAGTCATGTCTGACTCTTAGTGACCTCATTTGGAGTTTCCTGGCCAAAGACAGTGGACTGGTTTGCCATTTTCTTCTTTAGTCTTGCACATAGTATAGATATAAGTACTTTTTCGTTCATTCATCCATTCATTTTGTTTAAGACCTAAGCACATCATTTCCTTTGTTACCTTCCCTTACAAAAAAACAAAACAAACCACACACACCCAAAACAACACCCCCCAACAACCAAACACACACACAACAACCACACCCCCCCAACAAAAAAAACACACACAACCCAAAAAAAACAACAAACCACCCCAACCCCACACCCCCACAAACACAACCCCCAAAACAAACCCACCACAAACCAACCAACACACACCACCCCACACCCCCCAACACAACACAAAAAACCCCCAACCCAACAAACAAAAACACCACCACAAAAAACAAACACCAAAACAAAAAAACCACACCAACAACCAACACACACCAAAACAACCCACCCACAACCAAAAAACCCCAAACACCCACCAACACAACACCCTACATTGTATAATTTCATCAGCTCAGCTGGGAGGAAAATCAAGTAATCAGGGTCTCTGAGTCAATTCCTACTTCTCTTCCACTTGAGAACGATGATCAAGTCCTCTTTTTACTTCTCTAGAATACTTTCCTTTGACTAATCCTCCAAAGACATGGTCTCCCAGTGGTCTTCCTACATTACAAAATTTTGGTTCTAGTCTCTCTGGAGGGGGGAAGGTGTTCTAACTTTTCAGCTGTTATCATTTGATTTTAGGCAGTATATTGTCTAAATATGAAGAATAAATGGCTCTAGAGTGAAAGGACTTGGGATGAGAATTTGGGTTTTGCCATTTTCTGACTGTGTGACCTTGGACAGATAATTTAGCCCTGCTAGGCCTCAGTTTCTTTTTCTAGATTGAGGGGTTGGAGTAGATTATTCCTAAGACTCTTGTCAACTCTAAACCTATGAACAATTCTTGCTTTCAGCTTCTGAACACACCTTTCTAAGCTGTGATATCCAAAATTGATCACCATATCCCAGATATAACCTTATCAGGTTTGGCTACATTGGGACTATAATCTTTCTTTTTCTGAATTTATCAATCCATAAATCACTTTAAGGTTTGCAACATGCATTTTTTTGTGACAAGATTTTTGCAGCAGGGAGTACAGTATATGCCACAATTCATTTTGCAGATGAGAAACTGAGAATTTGTGAGATTAAGCAATTTGTGCACAACTGCGCAGTGAGTACATTTCTGACAGGGGATTTGAAGTCCTGAGTTCATGTCCAAACTTTATTAGTTTATTAAAAGTTCCCTTGTATTGGACATAGAGTAAGTCTGTGCTAGAAAATTCTCATACCACATTGTGTGAGATGGGGTCTTATATACAGAAGGTTGTGGGAGGAATCTAGGGGGTGGTCTAGAGGAGGAGTTTGGGGAAAGTCTTCAGGAGGAGTCAGATGAGGTCAGACTCTAATAATGAGTTTGGGGAGGGTCTTCAGGAGGAGTTAATGAGGTCAGGTAACAGTTGGGTATAGATATTTTGATAGGCTCAAGAGTGAGAAGTATATGGACAATAGAGGGCCAAGCTAGTAACAAGGTTTGGGCAGAGCCACAATGAAAGGCTTATGGCCTCATGCAAATTCCTCTTCAAATGGGATGGTTCAATCAGAGTTCAAGGGGGTTCTCAGAGCCTGCACCTCATCACCAAGGTATTAAAATAAACAAAATGACCTCTAGATCAATGGTTGGATTCATTATGGAAGATTAATGCAAAATACACACAGAAGAATCATGTACTATGAGAAGGTATGAAGGGATTGCCAGGTGTGTTGGTGGAGGAGGATACCAAAGATCTAATAAAATGAGGTAAAGAGGTAGAGAGAGGTAGAGGATGGAGAAAATGGGATTAGCAAATGCTGTGGATTGTTTTACAATTCTACATCTTCATTCCTTTTTGTGATGTCCATTAAGTTCACTGGTACCAACACACACTATTACGGGAACCATTTTGCTAAGGTATATGGCCAATAATGAAGTAGAAGTTCCTTTGGCGTGTAATGGGACATAACCAGTGGGTGGATTTCATGTTTACTTTGCAAACTTAATCTCCTAGAGCCTATTTGCATACTTGGTGGCTTTTAGATCACCAAGATTCAAGAACTGATAAAAATCTCATGGGAGATTTTCAAAGGGCAAGTGAGAAATGTGACCTGAGGAAAAGTCACAGGTATGAGAGGGGCAAGCAGTGGTGCAAGAAGGGCAGCTGCCATTGTGAAAGGGAGCTGTGGCAAAAAAGAGGTCTACCTAGAAACTAGGGGAAAGGTGGGGAAAATGGAACTTTTCTGACTTCAAGATTTAGAGTTCCAGGGAGAGAAGGTATAATAAATTCTAATAGCTGCTCTGAGACACAGAGGGATATGGGTGAGCAAGACTTTGGATAATACTGATGAACAATTTAATACCTTGATCAATTGTGTCCTGTCAAGGTGGGGGAGATACCCGAGAATAGCATGGTATTATGGATCACTAGGTGTCTTGGGGTGGTGAGGGGAACAGTCCAAGGAGGCAGTAATAGCACTGTGCACACTGCTTTTGTAATTTTAGCTTTGCTTCATGTTTTGATTAAACATCTTATTGGATTTGTGTACTTGTAGCATATTAAAAAACCAAAACAAACCAAAAACCAAAACAACAAATCAAACAAAGAAAAAGACACCCTGATCATTTGGTGGGAACTTATCCCTACCACACCGTATCCTAAACCTGGGAAGAAACAAATGATCCTTGAGCTGTGGAAGACCTGGAGCCAGGGGTATGGTCTGAGGCTTCTCTCTCTTTAGGGGAACTTCCTGCTCTGACAGCATGACAGGTGGACATGGGTATTTCCCCCAGCCTTGCTTACTCTCTGAATATCAATCAGAACCCACTGAAACCCCTGCCAAGGTACAGATACTTTCCCAGGTCATGTCAAAAAGTGTCATCATGATTCATTACTCATGGGTATGAACTCCACTCATAGAACTGCAGCTTTTAGTATGAATCATAGAGTTGCAGAAGGTCAGAATTGGAAAGGCCTTTAGAGACCATCTAGTGAAACCCCCTTATTTTATAAGAGAACAGAGATCCAGAGAGGGGAAGTCATTTATCTAAGTTTCCACCACAGCTGCTAAATATTAGAGCCAGAATTAGATTCTAGGTCTCCTGATTTCAACTCAGGCATTCCTTCTATTACCCTTTACTGTCTATTCATACTTGGTAGAGATAGTGATTTCCATTGGCTTACTCTTCTTTCTACTATAATTCAATGAGGTGACTTAAGAATTCATTTTTCCTTTTACTCACCACTTCCCATCAACTACCCTCACCCCTGTCATCTATTAATGTATGGTATAATGTACAATCCAAGAATTACTGAGTCACTGGTATAGAACAGAACTTTGGATATTTTAAGCTAACAGGACTCTTAGACTACTTCCTGAATTCCAGACTGAACCCACTGACTCCCAAATTAATAAATACATATCAGTTCTTTAAGGCTAATAGAAAAAAAAGACAGCTATTACTCATTCACAAATGAGGACAGTCATATTAGCAAATATTTCCATTTAGGAGTAGAGTTTCTGCCATTAGCAGAATCCCCAATTTTACCACAGAGCAAAGAAAGTTAAAGCTGAAAGAGACCTTATAATCATTTAGTCCATAATCTTCATTTTATGGAAGGGGAACCAGAGGCCTATAAAGGTCAAATGACTTGCCTAATATAGTAACAAGCAAAATTTGTATTCAAGTATTGTGTCAACTATTGTCTCCCCATATTTCAAAGTCCATTTCAAATTAAGCTTTTTGCAATTCTTACAATCAGAATTTATTTATTTATTGTTTTTGGAGGGCTATTGGGGTTAAGTAACTTGCCCAACGTCACACAGCTAGGTTTTTGTTTGTGTGTGCATTAAGTGTCTGAGGCTGGATCTGAACTCAGGTCCTTCTGACTCCAGGGCCGACACTCTACTCACTGCACCACCTAGCCGCCCCTCAGAATTTATTTCAATTCAAGAAATACTTATTAAGTGCCTTCTTTGTACCAAGCAACAAAATGCCCAGCATAAGTGAGGCTAAGGTGAAAAACAATAGTTTTTATTCTTAAATATCTTAAAGTCTAATAAAATTAACTAAGACACTACTACATATGGAGAATCTAAGGCACAAATGAACCAAAAGTTTACAGTCCTTGTTGGTATGTCTCATTGCACAGAATTACAGGATCTCAGGGTTGAAAGGAAGGTCCAGGGGCATCTAAGCTAACACATTTTTGAACAAGAATATTCTGTATCACAACCCAGCTTTTGTTTAAAGACTTGTAATGATATAGAACCAAATAACTTTCCAAGGCAGTCCATTCCACTTTCAGTTATCTCCCCTCCTTCCTTTCTTTCTTCCTCCCCTCCTCCTTTCCTTCTTTTCTTCCCTCCTTTTTTCCTTCCTTCTTTCCTTCCTTCCTTCCTTCCTTCCTTCCTTCCTTCCTTCCTTCCTTCCTTCCTTCCTTCCTTCCTTCCTTTCTTCCTTCCCTCCTTCCTTTCTTCCTTCCCTCTTTCTTTCCTTGCTTCCTCATTCCCTACTTCCCACTCTCTTTTCCTTTCTCCCTCCCTTCTTCCTTCCCTTTCTCTCTCTCTCCTTTTCTTTCTCTATTTTTATTGATGACTTGTTTTTACGTCATATTTATTTTAAAAAATATCCTCCCCCCTTCCCTACTCAGAGAATCATTACTTATAACAAAGTATGAAAAAGAAAGAGGGAAAAAATCATTTCAGTAAGACTAGCCGACTAAGTCTGATAGCACATGAAATGGTTCACATTCATAGTCCCCCACCTCTCCAAAAGAAGGGAAGGAGGTGCATCTTCTCTTCTGATCTATGGAGCCAAGATTTGCTATTAGAATTTCACAGGTTCAGGACCATTTTGTTCCTTCAATTTACATATTTTCATTATTATCAGCACTGTATACAATGTTTGACCCTCTTTACTCCTACCTCACTTTGTATCAGTTTATATAATCTCAGGTTCTAATTGCAATCTCAAGATGAAATTTGTCTCTTTACATCTTCTATCTCATGCTTCTAGTTTAGGCCTCAAGATCCAAGTATAACAAGTGTAATTATGCTCCCCCTTAATCTTCTCTTCTTCAGTCTAAACATCTCCATTTCCTTGCATTGATCCACATAAGATATAATCTCATCTTCCTTCACCATTCTGCTTTCTCTTCTCAATAGTTTCCAACTTATTGTCTTTCCTAAAATGTGGATATTTGAACTGAACACAATACTCTAGATCTGGTCCGATCATGGTGGGAAACAGGAGTATTATTACCTCATTAGTTTTGGATATTATGCCTTTCTTAATTCAGCCTATGATTACATTAATATTTTGCCTTCTCTTACTCAATGTTGACTCACATTGAACTTCCAATCCATTGAAAACTTATTTGCTTTACTTGTTCCCTGAGGAGCTCCCACATTCAAACTACTCAACTCCATATGACTCCTATGACCACTTGTTTGGCTATCCTAATGATATTTATTTCCTAGCTTTACATTCAACCTCAATTCATCATGAATACTCAAGAAAAACCATTTCCTGCAGCAGATATGATGCAATCTTCTAACATGCAGAACAGTGGGTCAACTGGTCAGTAGGCAGATTTCAATAGTGGGCCATATATTCTATTTGGGACTAAATCATCAGGACAGAAAATTGCAGACAATGTTACAGGAAGGAAAACTGATAGACTGAGGGAGGAGGATGGGGATTGTGGAAAAATATTAAGAGTGTAGTCAGGAATAGATGAAAGTGACAAGGAACCATTTCTATATGAGATTGAAATGTTGAGTTTTTTATGAGACCTTCAATGGTTTTACATTTTTGGGTCTCTTCTACCACATTATCATGGAATTTTAGAATTAGAGGGAAACTTGTAGACCATTAATTCAAAGTCTCTCATTTTACAAATGTGCAAAGACAAGTGATATATACATACATATATATATATATACATACATACATATATATATATATATATGTAATATCAGTGGTGCCAAAACTAGAACACACATCTCTTGATCTTCATTCTCAGTCCAATATTCTTTCATCATCCCACCACATTAATAGAAACATGAGCTAGACAGGATCTTTGGATATAGCATGTTAGACTATAGAATATCAGAGTTGGATGGAACCTTAGAACATAAGAATGGTAGAGCATGGCATGTCAGAACTGGAAGGGACCTTAAGTTATAAAAAAGTTAGAAAGTCAGAGTTAGAAGGGACTTTATAATAGACAGTATTAGACCTGGAATGGACTTCAGGATTTAGGATATTGGAATATAATATATTCTGATGATCATGTTCATGATGGAAGGGACTTTAGAATACACTCTGACTTTCCTATTCAAGAAACTACAAGGCCAGCTTGACTGAACTATAAAGTGCATAAAGGGAATAACATTAATTGGCTGGGAAAGGTAGGAAGGGCTTTGAATGCCTAATAGGGGAGTTTACAATTGACGCCAGATTGTGACAGGAAATCAATCAGTCAGTCAATCAATATTTATTAAGTGCCTACTATGGACCAGGAACTATGTTAAGTACCTACTATGGGCCAGAAACTATGTTAAGTGTTGGGAAACCGCAGGAGCTTATTATCCAATTTTATTCATAAAACAAATAAAGAAACTGAGATCCAGAAGAGAAAAGAGATGGACCCAAGGATATACAGGTGATCAGCAAGTAAACTAGAATTCAAATCTAGCTCTTGTCATTCCAAATCCAGGGCTCTCTCAACACTTAGCAGAGTGTCTGGAACATAGTAGGTATGGACTTGACTCTCCACTATACCATGCCAACTCCATTTCATCATTTCAATATCATAGTGCATTTTTGATCATTCAATTTCACAATCCTAATGTGAAAGAGTTTTCTGTGGAAAAAAGGCTATTGAGATGTTTTCATTCACTTCTTACCTGAGACTAACAGAACCTGCTAGACTGGAAACCAAAAGTACTCTACCAATTGTCTTTAGAGAAGCGGATGTACTGGGGTTTCTCACACAAGTAGGTCTTCTGTACAGAAAGGGAAAAAGATAAACATCATTGAAGAGGGGATTTTTCCTTTGATGAAAGTGAGACTGTTGGCTTGTTGAATCTTTAGGAAGTCACTTGTATAAAACCCAAGAAACACCATCAGTGGGTTGAGAAAACTTCTTGTAACACGGACCATGGACCCTGGAAGTCTGCCAAATACTAATAGGTAAAATCAGGTTAAAAGATGTGACTTGGTCAGGTGTTTGCAGATAATGGGTCTATATTTAGGTGTTCTATTTCAAACATAATCAGATTCCCATGGCCTAAGAGGCCTGAGAAGGTTTTATTTTTTTTTTTATGAAAATGAGAACCCAGGCACCTTTTGAAATAAAAGTTGAAGGGCCATGGAATATGTAGGCCGCTATTGGATTGCTTTGGAAATAAAGACAATTCAGGGTCTGATGAGGTTATTTATCAGGTTGCATTTACTTCCAGCCTGTGTGCATTCAGAACATGGTACCCTTAGGAATAGCATTCAGGCTACCCCAGAAATGTTGATATGCTGATTGTGGAATGTCATCTTCTTTGTGGAATGCATAATCTCACCCCCTGCACTTTTTTTTAACCTGAAATAATTTCTGAAGGAGGAAAGGGGGACAAGAAACTCACACAATGGGTTCCTAAGCCAACATTTTTAACTTCAAAGCAGCACAGAATATTTCATTTTATGGTCTCAATGAGGCCTGGTGAAACCTGGCCCATTGGTAAAATAAAAATCAGTTGGGTTTTAAAAAATGTATTTGAACTTAAAGTTCTCCTATTTCTCATGATTCAAAATGTGCCTCCAAACCACACCTACTTCCTGGTGCTATTTGCTAATAGAGAGAGGGGAAGGATAGTAAAAATATCGAGGTAATTTGCTAGCTACTAAACCTGGAATCCCATCCCTCCCCATCTCTTTTGAAATCCTGCCCAGCCTTCTTCGGTTAGCTTAGGCTTTATTTCTTCCGTGACATTCCTTAGTTAATAGTGATGTTTCTCTTTCCTGAACTTATATTGCTTTGTTGATCCATCTCTTCTTGTCAGGGCCCTGTGACCAATGACTACCAGACCCCCTAAGAAAAGAAGAAAAAACTCTGCAAGATTTTGCCCAGGATACAATGGTTAATGATCATTGAACATTGCTAAGTTCTTAATCTCTTATGTCTAAGACCTCAAATATCTTATTACTTTTAGTTGACTAAAAATAGGTAGGTGGTAGCTAAAGTATTGGGCCTTAGATCAGGAAGATTTGAGTTCAAATCTAGTCTCAGACAATTTCTAGCTGTATGACCCTGGGCAAGTCACTTAACCTATCTGCCTCAGTTTCCTTAACTGTAAAATAGGGATAATGATAGCATCTACCTCTTAGGCTTCTTGTGAGGATTAAACAAAATAATATGTGCAATGTACTTAGCATAGTGCCTGGAAAATAATAGATGCTAAATAATTACTTATTCCCCTCCTTTTCCCCATGTAGTATAGATTGTTACACAATTTTCACCCCATGGATACACATAAAATGGAGGAATACAAATAAAGATGCACAAGGGTGGTCCCCCAGATTTCCATACTTACCAGGGTCCTCTCACAAAGATGTGACTTTGCTCTATTACTAAAACCCTCTGCTCTATGTGGCATAAGGGCTATTCTATCTCCTCTCCATTAGCTTGGGTAATAGGAAAGTGATAGAAGATGGTGCTAGTTATGGCTATTGATAGCATTTTCTCCCTTCCTAACCGATATTTACCCCCTTGTCATACTCTGATTTATAGTCTAGTTATCTGCATATGTTATTTCTCATACTACTCATCTATAAATTGGGGGGTAGAAACTATAGTTATCCCTTACACGTCATGACTTTTCCCATATTGCTTTTGCTATATCATGGATCAGTATAAGAAATTAAATGGGAATCTTGGGAGTTTTGTGAATGCCACAGACAACATGTGAAGGCCAGTAGACAACATAGAACCTACAATTAAATACTTAACCCATATTTCACAATAAGATATTGTAAACATGCCATCAAAAAGGGAAAAAACCCAATCATATTTCTTCTCTGGTATGAAGGGAGAACCAATGCAGATTTTCCAGATTGCAGGGGCACCACACCCTTAATGTGGAAGGGATATATCTTACCACCATTTTTATATCCTTGGGCTTATCTTTGTTTATTTTTATATCCTTGGGCTTATCTTTGATAATGTCCATGTTTATATCCTTGGGCTTATCTTTGATTATTCTATTTCTTTCATTTCTCATATCCAAAGTATCATTTATCCCATCTCCTTAACAGTTCCTGAACCAGGCCCCTTCTCCGTATTCCAGGGAACACTACCAACTATAAACCTCTTTCCTGAGCTAACACAATATCTTCATTATAGGTTTGCTTGCCTTTTTTCTTTTGCCACTTTAATCTATCCCTCAAACCAGAGCTGGAACAGTCTTTCTTGTATGTAGATTTGGACATATTCCTACTGTTTAAAAATTTTCAGTGGCTCCTTAATGACTACTAAGTATGGTCGAACTCTTCTGGCTGACATTCAAGGGTTTTCACAGTCTGGTGTCACCCTATCTTTATGCACTTATTTCATACTACTCCCCTCCATGACCATACCTTTCCAATTACTCCTTGCACTCTAGGAAGGGACTAGGTTCTTACCTCTGTATCTGCTGACTATTCCTTTTGCCTGTATTCCATCTCTCTCCATTGTCTGTTGAATTTCTTCTCTTTCTTTAACATTCAACTCAAAAGCTATTTCTTCAGTAAACCTTTCCTCATTCCATCCTGGTGAATGACCTTTTCCACAGGACCTTACATATCAATTTGTTTAGCACCTCTCCATTGGACTCATAATTTCACAATAGATATTAGAGCAACTGTATATGTCCAACCTCTATACTAGACTGTAGGCCCAATGAAATCAAGGACTATCTTACCTGAAGTTTATATCTGCCATGGAGCCTAGCAGAATGCTCAGCCTAGAGTTGGTGATTTATAAATGTTTATTTTTATCAATATTGATATTGTTTGCATTTTTCCACCACTTAGCATTCAATGTAGCACATTCTCTCAGGTTTTTTCCTATTACTATTCTCCCTTTTTTAGCCTATTTCCTATGCTTTTGCCTCCATTTCTTTACCTTCCACTCTCCAGTCTCTTGTAATCTGGTTTCTAAATCTGTCAGCCCACTGAACTCTATCCAAGATTATGAATGATATCAACTTCTAAAGATAATGGTCTTTTCACAGTTCTCATCCTTGAACTCTGAAGCTTTAGAAAATGTTGATCACCTTCCCCTCTTGGATAATCTCTTCTCTCCTGGATCCCATGGAATTTTTCTTTCTTGGCTCTTTTGGGCTTTCCTGACATCTTAGTCTTTTGTGGATCATCATCCATCTTTCAGCCTAATATGTGGGTGTACCCAAAGGCTATCCTGAGGCCTTTTGCTTTTTTCTTCTTACTGTCTTTCTGTATCTATCTTTCTTCAGTTCCCAGTGGTTCAGTTATGCATATGTGGCCCAAATGTACATTCCCAGATCTAATCTATCTCTATCAGCCTAATACCTCATTGCCAAATGTTTAATTGACATTTCTTAATGGGATGTTCCTTGTTATCTCAAACTTAACATGTCTAAAAAGTATTCATTGTTTTCTTCCCTAAACCTATCCCCCCCTCAAATGTCTTTGTTTCTAAAGAAGGTACCATCACCCTTTCAGATCCCCAGATGTACAACCTTGCAATTACCCTTTTCTTTTCCATCTCCCTCACTCCCAATATCCAGTCAGTTGCCCAGTCTTGTTAATTCTACCTCCATTACATATCTTACATTTGTATGTTCCCTCTACTCCCATGACCACTATCCTCATTATCTCTTGACTGGACTATTGCAATAGCCTCTGAAATGTTCTCCATGCTTCTAATATTCCTCCTCTCCAATCCATCTTCCATATAGCTTTCATCTTATTAATATTCCTGTGACACAGATTTGGTCACATCACTTTGTTGCTCAAAAAGTTTTACTGACTCTATACTTACTCTAGGATAAAGTACAAATGTCTCAGAATTCCATTTAAAACCCTCTATAATCTGGCTCCCACCCAATTTTATAATCATTTCACATTGCTTCCTTCCATGAACTCTGCTAGAGACATACTGTTCTGCTCATTATTCCCAGAAGTCAATATGCCTTCTCCAATCCCTTACTTCCTTATCTTTGCTGCTTAGAATCTCTAGATTCCTCCATGGATCACCAGGCCTCTCATAGTAGAAGCCTTTCCTGATTCCCTGAGGTAGTAATGTTTTCTCATTCCTCAAATTACCTTTCATTGTTTATCAGTGTACCTATTTAATCTCTCCATATCAAATCCTAGAAGTCAGGGACCATCAAAGTTTTTTTTTTCTCTTATATCCATGCCTAGCATAATGCTTTGCAAAGTAGGTACATGCTTTAAAAAATTGAATTGCATGGAGTTACTCATTAATGCATTTTTGTTGAATGAGTGGATGGCTGAACGGAAGGAGAGAAGTAGAAATAGTAGAATCAGTTCCAGACTAAGTTGGGAGGTGGAGAGAAATGAAACACAAGCTCAGTTTTTTTTTTTTTTGCCCTCCTTGTGCTTCAGACAAAAACATGACCACTGACTAATTTTGAGGAAAGTGCTAGGGACTGCTGCTATTTCTGCCCTTCCCTTTTTTCTTACTAATTTTACTTCTGTATTTATCATTAACTTTGCCTTCCCTTACACTATCTCTTTCACAAGTGGAATGACTGTTACCTCCTTAGCTTGAAACTTTTGAAAGCCTTCCATGAGCCCTTGAAATTAACCAGACAGTCCATAAGGATCTGTGCCATGTTCTTTAGAGTATTCATTAAATGATAGATGCAAAGATGTAGTCAGGCTGGAAAACATATGAGGAAAACAACTTCCTAGTAATGAGAACTATCCCAAAGGGAATGGACTCTCTCTTAAGACATAGTGGGATCTCCCTCTTTGGAAGCCTTCGCAAAGGGGCTACTTGTTGGGTTTGTTGTAGAGGGAATACTTAATCATAGATTGGTTGGAGTTGGTAGTCACTAGAATCCCTTCCAAGTCTGCAATGCTTTGATTTTAAGTATAACAATTTGGAAGACTTTGTCCTGAGACTCAAGGCTAATTTGAGGGCTGAGAAGGGGGAGGGGAGTAAAGCACACACACATACACACACACACACAGAGAAACACATGTATGTATTTATGTATACATACATGCATACATATATAAAGAATTTTACAGGATGGGGAGGCAAAGATTAATCATTCTCTACATCTCTGGAGTAGACCTCATGGAAACTCCTTGCAGGTTGTTTTTACCTGGCAAACACTGAATATGTTTTTAGTGTAAGCAATTGTTTATCTGAACCCTCAGGCTCTAGTCCATGGCACTGGATGTGGAATCCCTCCTAGGGCAAATACTAGTGAGGCAGTCAAGTAGAGATGTCTATCGTGTAGTAGGTAATACAGGGATGTACTTCAGGAAAGAGATTAAGGTTGGATATAGAAATTTGAGAATCATCTATCTAAATAATTGATTTATTTTCTATCTAAATAATCTCACCTTAGATTTTGTGATGACCAAGAAAATGTGAGTGTAGAGAGGTAAGAGAAGGCTTAGGATAAAACCTTGGGGATACCTATATATAATCCATAAAAGAGGACTGAGAAGTGTTCAGGTAGGGAAGAAGGGAAATCAAGGGCTTAGGACATGGACTTAGGACATGAGTCTTGGAGGATAGGAAGAAATCAGATTGGTTGGAGTACAGAAGAAAAGGTCTTCCAAGTAGGTAGCAGAGTATAAGAAAAGGCATGGAAGTAGGAATGAACATATCAGTACACATATATTAAATACCTATTATATTCTAGTTGACAGGGACACAAATGCAAAAGTGCTATAGGCCCTGCCCTCAAGGGACTTGTGTGTTTAAATTAGCCACATTTTTCCTCAGGTCGAAACCAAATCTTTCTTTCTAAAACTTGGAACACTTTATAAACTTGAAGTCATCATGGATTTAGAGATAGACGGGGTCTCTTATAAGCTATCTAGTTCACACTTTTGTTTGTAGATGAGGAAACTGAGTCCCAGAGAGTCTGCAGGAAGTGGTGGGGTCTCTCTTACACTGAATCCAAATCTGCCTCTGAAACTTGCAGCACTTTATCTGGTTTAGATTGTTGTGTCACAGGATCACAGATCAGAGTGGAAGGCATCTGGAAAGTCACTGAGTCAAAGGGAGGGCTGGTTGGCCACTTGTGAGAGACCTTTTGGAGGGGATTCTTCCTTCTATTCAGGTTGAACTGACTGCCTTGGAGCCCTTGTATGACTTTGAGCTGCTGTCATTTTGTGAAACAGAGGTTTAACCAGAAATTAGTACATCCACTGAGAACCTGATGGGACTAGATAAATCTCTTATTAGCTAACAATATTATTGAGAGAAAATAGGATTATAAAGTGATCCCACCTGAAACATCACTCAGTAGAGAACAAGGTAACTCACAGGGCTGTATCAGCAATCAGCTGCTAAATGGCACAGTGGAGAGGGGGCTGGGTCTGCCTGAAATCAGGAAGATCTGAATTCAAATTAGCTGTGTGACCCTGGGTAAGTGATTTAATCACCATCTGCTTCAGTTTCTTCTACTGCAAAATGGGGATACCTACATCATAGAGTAACTTGTGAAATTTACAGTGACCAGAACACAGTAGGCACTGAATAAATTTTTTTCCATCTTTCCTTATTGCTCACCCTTAAGGTACTCATCTGTAATATTATACCCATTATAGATACACTGAAAACTATTTGCAGAAAATTCAGAATGCCAACTATACTGCCTCCCATTCTACTATTCTTTCAGAAGACCATGGTATGACTAAATGAAGTGCCAAGAAGGTGTTTTTAAATATTGATTCTAAACTGTTTCCCAAACCACATTTATTTGATGAACCGTGTTTGAGTAGAGGAGGAACCTCCAAGTTAAACAACTTAGTTCTTTGATATAGAAATAGAAACCTTTGTCTATGCCCATATCATTTTCAACATGCCTGTTCTCATTTTGTCTCAGAAACTAATTAGGGTCTGGCTAGGTTAACAGCTGGTTGGGAAATTACCTAGGAATTCCATGTGCTGTACACTTTGAATATTGAACTGGTCATTGAACTTTGCCAGGAAAAATAGAGAATGGAGAAATTGCCCTAGGTTTAGCGATTGGCAAATGTTGTCACAGTTTTCAAAATGGAGAAGATGGATATCTCAAATTGTAGGCCAATGAATTTGAAATCAATTTCTTATAAAATTCTAAAATTCATTAATGACATTGCAATCTGTAAGTACCAGAGCTGGAAGGGGCCTTACACGTCTTTGATTCTGGTCCCCTCATTTTATCAGTGAGGAAATGGAGGCCTGTAGAGGTTTTACCCAAAATCATATAACTGGTAAATGGGATATGAATCCACATCTTCTTGATTCTGTTGCCTAGCTGCTATACGTTAAAGGCGAATCACTAAGAGTCAATATAGGTTCACTAAGAATATGTTCTCCTCCTCCCCCTCTATGCTTACTAGTCAGTTAGCAACAGCAAGAATTTAAATGACTACCATGTATCGGACATTTTGCTTCATCAGAGTTTATGTCACAGGAGGCAGTAATTTTGTATGATGGAAAAGGCACTGGACTTGGGGGATAGGAGATCTGGGTCCAAGTTCCAGCTTTGGAATTGCTAGTTGTATGATGCTGGGAAGGCCACAACCTTTTGGAGACTTATTTTACTTTGTCATGTGGGGTTAATCATGGGTCTCACAGGGTTATTTTGAAGCAAGCTCTTTGTAAACCTTAAAGCGATATGCTGATATAACATGATTATTACAAGATTTGATAAAGCTATTTGAATGAGGGATACTTGACTTGGATGAAAAAAATAGTGGGAAGATGATGGCTGTCTGCAAGTATCTGAAGGGTAGTAGGCCACTAAGGCTGCACAGTGGATAGAGCGCTGTACTTGGAGTCAGGAAGACCTGACTTGACTTCAAATCCAGTCTTAGCTACTTAATAGCTATGTGATCTTGGGCAAGTGATGAAACCTCTATTTGCCTTAGTTTCTTCAACTGTAAAATGGGAATTATAATAATACCCACTTTGTAGTATGGTTGTGAGGTTCAGATGAGAATATTGGAAAATGCTTAGCAAAAAAAATCTTTAACACACTGTGCGGCACATAGTAGGCATTATATAAGTGCTTATACCCTTCCAAGATGAAAAGGTATTAGATTATTCTTGTGGTGTTAGCCCTGTGGGATACAATTGAGACTTAGGGATAGAAATTACAGAGAGACAAACTTCTGTTTGTTGTCCCAAGGCAATGTGACCAACATTTCTTTTAAAAATTTCTTTTACTTTAATTTCAGTTTCAAATTTTCTTTCTCCCCGCTTTTCATACTCCACCTTTTGAGAAAGCAAGAAATATAAAACCCAGCCAGGTGGCAACAGTAAATAGAAAGCCAGTTTTGGAGTCAGGAAGACCTGAGTTCAAATTCAGCTATAAACACTAATTAGCCGTGTGATCCTGAGTAAGTCACTTAACCTCTGCTTCAGTTTCCTCATCTGTAAAATAGGGATAATAAAAAGACCTACTTCCTGGGGTGCTGTGAAGATCAAATGAGATAATAATTGTAAAACATTTAGCACAACACCTGGCACATAGTAAGCACTATATTAATGTTAGTTATTATTTTAATTAAATACTAAGTAATACAAAATAAATTTCTGTATTAACCACATTCTGGAATTAAAAAAAAATAAAAGGAAAAATAAAGACAGGAAAAAAGCTTCAATATGCACTCTGATCCCATTAGTTCTTTCTCTGAAGGTGGATAGCATATTTTATCATGAGTCTTTTGCAGTTGTATATTGTGTTGATCACAGTTGCTAAGTATCTCAAGGTTGATTACTTTTTTCAATTTTGCTATAACTGTATAAATTGTTTTCCTGGTTCTGCTAATTTCACACTTTGTATCAGATCATACAAATCTTCCCAGGTTTCTCTGAAACCTTCCCCTTCATCTTTTCTGATAGCACAACAGTATTCCATCATATTAATTTACCACAGCTTGTTTAGCCATTTCCAATTGACAGCTATCCCCTCAGTTTCCAATTCTTTGGTCTACAAACAGAGCTGTTGTAAATATTTTTTGTACATATGTGTTCTTTTTATTTGATTTCTTTGTAGCATAGACCTATTATCAGTATTGCTGTGTCAAAATATACACAGTTGAATAGCATTTTGGGAGTAATTCTAAATTGTTCTCTACAATGGTTAGCTCATACTCCATCAACAATGTATTTGGTATATTCTTATATTCCCTCCAGCATTTGTTATTTTTCTATTATGTCATCTTAGCCATTTTCAAAGGTATGAAGTGGTACCCATAAGTGGTTTTAAACTTTCATTTCTCTAATAGTGATTTGGATCAATTTTTAATATGTCTAAGGATAACTGATTTTATTCCTTTGAAAACTGCATGTTCATATCATTTGACCTTTAATCAGTTGGGGAATGGCTGTTATTTTGATAAATTTGTCACAGTTTTGAGAAATAAGACCTTTATTAGAGAAACTTACTTTTCCTGCTTTACTACTTTTCTTCTAATTTTGACTGCATTGGTTTTGTTTGTGCAAAATCTTTTTAATTTCATGAAATGAAAATTATCTATTTTACATCCAATGAACCTTTGTATCTTTTGTTTGATCAAGGACTACCCCTCATTCATGGAACTGAGAGGTAATTTTTCCCACCATCTTCTAATTTGCTTGTGAGATCACTCTTCACATCTAAACCAAGTACGCATTTTGAGCTTATCTTGATATGTGGTGTGAGGTGGTGGTCTATACCTAGTTTCTGTAGCCTACTTTCCAGATTCCCCCCAAATTTTCATCAAATAATGAGTTCTTTTCCCAGTAGCTGGATCATGACAAACACTTCTAAAGGACCTATTATATTCAAGGCATTGGTTTAGTTGTTCAGGTTGCAAAGATAAACAAAGGAACCTGATTTTCTTTTTTTTTTTTATCTTCAAATGCCAATTGGAAAGGAGGAAGGATTCTATTAACCAGGGCTCCTTGGGAACCATTAATAGACCAGAGGCAAATGTTGCCATTTCTACAATATATTTGTATACAAACATATATATTTTTATAACTAGAAAATGCTGGTAAGTAGAGTTATTTGGTTTGTGTTTTAATATCTGAACATACTGGAAGCCCCATAGGACAGAGATTGTGTGTTCTCTAAACTTTGTATCTCTTCTAGCACCTAGCACAGTGTTCTGTATGGTAATGATAATCAAGATTTGCTGAATGAACAAGGAAATTCCTACTCTGTTGGGAAAAAAAAATGCCTATTACGAGGCTCTACAATCTGGAAATCAAAGAATAAAGACCTGAAAAACCAGATCTGTCCTATAAAAATGGTACCTCCCAGTTACTTTGCCAAGGATAAAGGAAACTAGGACAATTTAAAAAACCAACATTTCAAAACTTTGTCCAAATATGTCTAGGTAGAGTCAAAGAAGTGTTTGTACTATGATTCATTCATTTTTTGTCAAGAGAATTCAAGGAAGACCCAGCACATTTTGTAGACTGTCAGTGGTGGATTTGTGGGAGGAGGTAGACAAAAGTTGCACAGGAAGCAGACAGATGGAAAGGCTCCAATTTGCATCATAACCTGGCTCCCTCTACCTTTTCAGTCTCTTAATATCTTATTCCCTTGTGTATATTCTCTGATACAGTGACATTAGACTCTCTGCTCTTCCACATACAAGATATTCCATCTCCCAACTTTGTGCATTTTTACTAATTATCTCAAGTGTCTGGAATTTTCTCCCTCCTCAGTTGTTTTCAGTCTTCCCTCTGTTCTCAGTTAAAATCTCACCTCCTGGAAGGAGCTTTTCTAAATTCCTTTTTTTTTTTTTTTTTTTTTTTTTTGCTTTTTGGAGGGCAGTTGGGGTTAAATGACTTGCCCAAGGTCACACTGCTAATTTTTGTGTTAAGTTTCTGAGGCTGGATTTGAACTCAGGTCCTCCTGACTTCAGGCCTGGTGCTCTATTCACTGTGCCACCTAGCTGTCCCTGCTTTTCTAAATTCTTAATGCTTGTGTTCTCCCTCTGAAATTACCTCTGAGTTATCTTGTATATATGTTTGCACATACTTATTTGCATGTTGTCTTCCACATTAGACTGTGAGCTCCTTGAGGACAGGGACTGTTTTTTTTTCCTTTGTGTTCCCAGAATTTGGCATAGTGACTAATATATAGTAGGTGCTTGACAAATGTTGACTTGACTTGAATTTATTTGTTTTAGTGAAGGGAGTACCCATATCTGTGATATCACAGATGCATTGGGGTTTGGGAGTATTAGGAATAGGCTCTTCACGTGGAAGCAGAAGGCTCATGTATTCCTAAGGAGTGGGGGGCTTTTCTGTTTTGGAGTTCATTGCTATAACAATTTCAAGACCTTCAAGCAAATAAGCTTGTAAACTCTTAAAACTAGGAGAAACTGACAGACCATCTAATTCAACACCATCATTTGACATATGTGGAAATAGAGGATCATGGAAATAAAATGATCTGTGAAGGTCATGCAGTGACTGTGCCAGAACTGGGAGAGGAGCAGAGAAGTTTAGTCAATACACATGTATTAAGTGCCTCCTACATGCCAGGCACCATGGCAAGTGCTGGGAAATAAAAGCAGAAAGAAAGACAGTCCCTACCTTTACATTCCAATGAGGAAAGATAATACTTAAAAGAAAGTTGAAAAGAAAGAGTTCACTCACTTTTCAAAGTTTCAGCTGGCCTATACTCAACTGCCTCCTTTTTCAGTTTAGTCTTCCTTGACCCCACTCAAGTGAAAATGAGTTCAGAATTTTCCTATTTCTTTGAACCATTGGTAAGTACCTATATTCTATTTTCTGTTATAGTCACATTATTATGCTTTATCTAGACTAGACTAGGAGGCAGCTAGATGGCTCAGTAAATAGAATGATGGACCTAGAGTCAGGAAGACTCATCTTCCTTATTTCAAATCTGGCCTCAGTTACTTGTTAGTTATGTGACCTTGGGCAAATCACTTAAACCTGTTTGCCTCAGTTTCTATAAAATGAGCTGGAGAAGGAAATAGAAAACACTCTAGTATCTCCACCAAGAAAACCCCAAATGGGATCATGAAGAGTCAGACATGACTGAAAAATGACTGAACACTTGAAGACTAGACTAGACACAAAGCTCCATAAGACTAGGGACTGAGTTGAAGTCATTTTCTTGTTCCCCAGTGCCTAGTATATAGAATATTGCACAAAGGAAGCCATGAGTAGATGTTTATTGAATGGATAAATGGGTAAACGAATGACTATGGAATATGGAATTGTACACAAAGAAGGGCAGGTATGTTCAAAGAAAATACATAGTGCCACCTGTTCCACTTCCTCTATTTCATTCTTTTCAGCTGATATTGAAGTATTTATGTGGTATGGTGATATTACAAAAATGTCCTCACCTTGTTTGCCCCCTCCAAAACCTCCCCCAAATAAGCAATGAATGAAGTTCTTTGTTTCATGTCACTTCCTCAGTAGCACCTATGCTAAGAATTTGTGTTGAAAAAGATGACTCATTCTCTTTTGGATCTAAGCACCAGGAAATGTAAATAGCTAATTCTCTGAGATGTATGCTCTAGCATGTGTGGGAATGGACTCAACATTTATGTGAATAGACCTGCTCTCTACAATGCCTCCTCCCCTTGCCTCCCAACAGCTCCCAACATGAATATTTCCTTGAGGTATCACCATTTGCTAAGCAAAGCTTTCTGGTACAATTGTCAAATATTTAATACAAGTGATATCCAATTCCTTTGTACATGGGTATGTATTGCATTGTCTCAGTTTAATTATTAACTAGATCATGGGTTTATTGTTTGATAGATATTTCCTGTTTAGGAAAAGGCAGGGAGTGAAAGCAGCTTAGAACACAATGAAGGGGCTTGGAAAAAAATCTCACTTTCACAGGATCAGATACAAATAACTTCTACTGCAACTGAATATAAAATGAAATTCCCTTGGTCTGCCTGCAATAAGCAGAAAAGTAGATTGAAGGCGTCTCGTTATCAGGGCTCATGGAGGTATACTAATAGGCTACCTCCTGGAAAGTGCCCTCTCTAGGCAAACCTAGGGCATGACTATAATAGATGTATGCCCAAGGGCTCAATTGGGTTGGATGATCTAATTACAATACACAGGAGATGAAGATACATAGGTGTCAGTGAGTCAGAGTGCTGGCTATTCACGACACGTGCCGAGGTGGAGCCGATATTTACTTTGGATGAGCCCAATTTTTCCATGGATTCTTCTTCATTAGACAATGAAAAAGAGAAAGCTTTGCTAGGCATGCCTCTGTATTTCTTTGTCTTGATCTGTATTCTTTAAATCCTTAAAGAAAATACATCTTTTTGTTGTGGTCTTTTGTTGAGGTCTTTTCAGAATTGTGAGTTTGAGTAAAGCCTCTAGAAATAATCTAGACCAGGACTACCAAAACTACTGTGGCCATGGAAAATGCCTGGGCTTCAAATTTCTTGATGAGATGCTTAAATCCTTGTGTAACTATATGAATGTGAGGGCAGCCTCAGTAGAGAGAGGGAATATCTTTGGAATAAGGGAGAACTGGGAAGTTATGGAACAAAATGGAAGAAATCAAGTTCATATAAAATGTTCCATAGAATATTATTAAAGCAAAATTATTTAATCTTAAAGGGAAACAGCAATAACATTAATATTTTACAGGGATCATAAATCTAGAGCTAGAAGACACCTCAGGGGTTATCTAGTTCAACTCCTTTTATTTTATAGATGAGGAAACTGAGGCCTAGAGAAGTTAAATGACTTGTCCAAGACCACAGAGGAGATCAACATCTGAGGCAGCTTTTGAACTCAAGTCTTTAGCATATACCAGTGCCCTTTTCACTATATCATGCTGCCTAATTTCCTTATAACTCATTGTTTCACACCAAGTAGAACATCAACCAGGTTTTGCAAAAAGATCATCAAATTCAGCATTATTGAAAGAAAAAATTGTACCTAAGTTATCTTTTGCTATATCTTAGCAATGAATCCTAGTAAAGAGAATCTCATCTCTTCTCTCTGTATAGTTTCTGGGCTTCACAACTGATGCTGTCACTGAGTTCTTCCTCATATAATGCCTTATATCTATTTAACACTTTACAATTTACAGAGCAGTTTTATATACATTATCTCCTCTGTTCCATACTCACAATAGCCCTGAGAGGGCAAAAGAGATATTCTTATTCCCACTCCACAGATAAAGAAAGTGAAACTTATGGGGATTAAGTAATTTGGACAAGTTCACAAAGCTAGAAAGTGGAGGAGTTTAGACAGTAAGCATGACATGTTCAGAAGCTGGTCTTCTTGAACTTAGAACCTTTCTTCATCAGTTTTCACCCTTGTCATTTATACTGTGTCTTATATTTTACAAAGTGCTAATATCCATCTATCTATCTATCTATCTATCTATCTATCTATCTATCTATATCTATCACCTCATTAGATTTTCACAAGGTCTTTAAAATGTGCCTATTATTGTGTCCAGTTTTTATAGATGAAGAAATTGAGATTCAGAGATCTTGCCCAGGATCACAAAGATAGTAAATGATAGAGATGGGCCAGGTGCTGAAGTCTTTTGGCTCAGTCTGGACTCTCTACTACACCATGTTGCCTCTCTCCACCACCATTATCCCTGTCTTTTCCCCTTCCTCCTCCTCCTCTCTGACTCCTCCTCTTCTTCTTCCCCCTTCTTTTCCTCTGCTTTCTCCTCTTCCTACTCCTTCTTTCTGCTTCTCCAGGATCATCAAGATTTTATCTTTAGCACAATCATCACTATATTATGATCAATATCAATGTGATTATCATTATTCTGGGTTAATCCTGACTCCAAATCAGTTCCCTGGTAGTTTAGGTTCACTATTGGAAAGAAATAAGACACTTCTAGATCATCTAACAGTTAACAAGAGATTAATTTAGCAATAGCAGAAGGACCAATAAAGATTAGTCACTAAAGATGCCTTAAGTTGATTGAACTGAGCAAAAGTTCCTTTGCTTGGGGCAGCTAGGTGGCGCAGTGAATAGAGCACCGCCCTGGAGTCGAGGACCTGAGTTCAAATGTGACCTCAGACACTTAACACAAAAACTAGCCATGTAACCTTGGGCAAGTCACTTAATCCCAATTGCTGCCCCCCTCCAAAAAAAAGAGAAAGAAATGTTTAATTAAAAAAAGTTCCTTTGCTTGAGTTACCCATTTTCATCCACTAGCCACACACTGGAGAGTGAAAAGAGGTCTTCATGCCTACTTTGTACTCAGCCAATCAGAATGTGATGTCAATAGGCTCAACCTTTAGTCTCTTGATCCAACTAAGCAAAAGCTAGCTAAAGGTGCATGGGGATAGAGATTAGTATATTTATGATTGGAATTATTACCATAATCATCATAACCACCAGCACCACCCATACCACCTTCATCACTTGCACTATCACCACCATCACCACCATTATTGTCACTGCCATAATCACCACCATCTATTCAACACCATAACTGCCATCATCTTCACCACCATAATAACTCTTACCATTACTGGCACAATCATTACAGTCATTGCTATCACTACTGTGGTCTTCGTCAACATAGCCATCTCCATCACCATCACCGTCACCATTACCATCAGCACCAAAAGTAGTAGAGTATCAAAATATTAAGAGACAATCTACTTATGAGTGTAAATGATACACAAGGTAAGTTAATCAACAAAGCTCTGTTCTTTTTATTGTTGTTTAGTCATTTCAGTCACGTCTGACTCTTTGTGACCCCTTTTTGATGTTTTATTGGCAGAGATACTGGAGTGGTTTGTCATTTCCTTTCCTAGCTCATTTTACAGAGGAAGAAACTGAGGCAAACAGGATTAAGTGGTTTGCTTAGAGTTACATAGCTAGTGAGTGTCTGAGGTCAGATTTGAACTTGGGTCTACTTGACTGTGGACCTAACACTCTATCCATTGCACCATTAATTTTGAACACATATAGGAATTGAGTATTAAAGTATACGCCTAGGATTGAAGCAAAACATTCATTGTGTATGGATGATAAACACAAAGATAGGACTTTGGCATTTTGACAGAGTATTGGAAGAGTATTACTATTCTTCCAGCTAGTTGGCAAAGACTTCAAAGAGGGGGGAAAGATTCTGAAGCATTTTCTTAATACCGATAATCATCGTAATATTTATACCTTGCGTTGGCAATTTATTCTTTTCAAAGTGATTCTTAGAATCGTTGGTCTATAATATTTTCAAGGTGACAAGAGCCTTAAGACCTTCTAGTCCAATGTTAAATTTACCAGTGATGCAACTGAGACCCAGTTAACTGGCTAAGGTTGGTCAGACATATTTCAAATCAATGATCTTATTTGATCATGATCAGCTATGTGGAATAGCTAGGGTAAATAGCATTGCCATTTTTTTGGACAAGGAAATGGAAGCATAAAACTGTTAAGAAAGTTGTCTAAGGTCATACAGGTAGTCTGGGGCTAAATCCACAACTTTAACAGTCTTACTCCAGTCTGGCTGAGCATTGTGAATGATGGATGTTTTTATTGGGGGACAGAGAAGTAGAGTTTACCAATTGCCAGTGCTTCTTACTAATTTCACTCTGTGTTTTAAAAATTAATATCATGATTTCCCTTGGTCTAGGAAAGGATGAAATATATATATATATATATATATATATATATATATACACACATATATATATATACATACACACACATATATATACGTATATATGTATATAAATACACACACACATATATACATATACCTATACATATATATCCATCCATCCATATATATGAAAAACTATAGCTTTATCCAAAGGCTCTACTTCATGCATTGATAAAGTGACTGTCCCTTTCTGGAAGGTACCTCAAGGCATCAGACTGACCTAGTCTGTCTGTTTCTTAGAGAGTAGAAACATGTATTTTCCAGTGTCTCCAAAAAATGAGAATCAAAACTCTGAACTGACTTGGAATTGGAGAGAGAGTAGGAGAGAATGCAATCAGTGTGACAAGACCATACCCTGTGAGTGAGGCCCTCGGTCAGTTGGCATCCAGGTGCCATCACTAAGTGGTCCTTTGAATTAAATCATTTTTTTAAATGAAGAAAGCTACTGTGGGATACAGCATGATGTAGTTAAAAGAGCCCTGACTTTGAAATCAGAGGATATGGGTTTGAATCCTGGCACTGCCACTTTATTACATAGTACCCAGGAGGAAACAGCAGCAGTGCATGAAGCAGGACTTTCCAATAAAACTCGACTACACCTCTTCCTAGGATAAATGCCTCAGGTCGCAAGGGAAATTACAGCATTAAGTGGGGCAAGTCACTTTCCCTCTTTGGGCTTTGTAAAAAGAGAGGGGGGTGAACTAGATGTTCTCTGTGGTCTCCTACAGCTCTAAAATTTATGATCATTCATTTTGGAAAGAAGAGGCATAGCTCAGTGAAGGAACAGCTTCCTTTTGGAAAAATAAAGTATAGACATTTCTGAAATCATCCTAATATACTAGAGATAACACAAAACTTGGAGTTAATGGATCTCTTTTTGAGTGCTGACTTCCCTTTTAATAGTTTTGTGACCCAGTACAAGTCACTGTACCTCAGTTTCCCCATCTCTCAAATGTTTAAAATGATGACTTTTGTTCTCATTAGAGTGCAACCCAGTAGAGTGAGGAAAGTGCTGTGTATATTGTAAAACATTAGCCAAACATGAGTTATAATTATTATTATCTGCAAGAAGATTGCCCAGGTTACTTTTGAGATCTTAATTAACTTGACTTAAGAGATTGGTGATAAAGACCTATGCTGATGCAATTCACTATCTCTTGTTTAAATTCATTTTCTAGTGTAGCCTGCAGCCTTGAAAAAGACCTTTTCAAGCAAAATACATTATTACCTCCTCTAATCTTAGAGAGTTTGCATGAGGACAGCTCAGGTTCAGGCTGGTACTTTGTAATAGCCTGCAAAAGAATGTGGTCTGACTTCAGGATCAAGTGAGGAGAAAAGTTCTGAGAGTTATGGAAGGCTGAAGAGGATAAAAGAAATCTAGTGGAACTTCATCCTTAGCTTTAGAATTGTAGAATTCCAGAAATAGGAGGGATTTCAGAGAGTATCCCCTCCAAATTCAACCTATACCCAAGAAGGACTATGTCATTGATAAGTGATCTTCTGCTCGAAGTCAGCTAAGTGTCCCTGGGCTTGGAGTCAGGAAACCTGGAGTTCATACCTGGCCTCAGACATATATTAGCTGCATGTCTCTGGGCAAATCACCAGTCAAATGGGGATAATAGTAGTGCCCACCTCCCAAGGTTGTTGTGCAAATCAAATGAGAGAATAATTATAAAGCTCTTAGCACAATACCTGGTACATATTAGGTGATATAACTTTCCTTCCTTCCTTTTTTGACCTTAACTTCCTACTTGAACATTCTATTTCAGGCAGAGTAGTCCCCAAATATACCTTGCTCATTCTTAATCTGAGCCTATTATTATACTGGTCTCCTTAGGTTCTCCCTCTTTACATGCTCTCTAAATCCTTTGTTGTTGTTATTCAGTCATTTCAGTCATGTCCTACTTTTCGTGACCCCATTTGGAGTTTTCTTGGCAGAGATATTGGTGTGGTTTGCTATTTACTTCTCTAACTCGTTTTATAGAAAAGGAAATTGAGGCAAACAGGGTTAAGTGACTGGTCCAAGGTCACATAACTAATGTCTAAGGTGATATTTGAACTCCGGTCCTCCTGACGCCTGACCTGGTGCTCTATCCACTGTGCCATCTAGCTGCCTATCCAATTACTACCCATCTTTTAAATGCCCAGTTTAAACTCACCTTGCTTCACAGAGTCCTCTTTGAAACCTTGTGGTCCACAATAATTCTTCCTTCCTTTGAGTAACTATAAAATTGTAACCCAGACTAATTGGTTGGCAATCACATGTTATACTTATATTTTTTCTGTAATTCTTTCATGTTAGCAAGTCTTGTCTTCTCACATTGGTTGTAAATTCCTTGAGTGCAAGGACAATATCTTAAAGGTTTTGGTGTCCTAACACTTAAAATAGAGTTATGCCCTAATTCAAATCCTGCCTTAGACACCCTCTAGCTGTGTGATCCTAGACAAGTCATTTAGTATCTTCCAATCTGTTTCTTCATGGGATTAATAATAGCATCTACTTTACAGGGTAATTGCAAGGATCAAATGAGATAATAAGCTCTTTGTAAACCTTAAAATACCTTATTATTATAATTATTATTCCTCTATTAGAATGTAAGCTCCTTGAGGACAGGGACTGTTTTTGCGTTTCTTTGTATCCTTTGCACTTAGCATGGTGCTTGGCAGGTTAGTAAGGACTTAATAAATGCTAGTTGACTGATGACTATCATGCTCATAGTATGCATTCAGTAAATATAGTGGGAAAAATTAGTGAAGCACTAAAACATACAGCAAACTGGTATAGAGGAGGACTTCGTATTGGAAAAAAGTTTCATGTAACATTGTTAATATAAAAAATGTTTAGTTTTAGTGTTTTAAGGGGAACATAGCAATGGTATGTGTGTGTATCCACACACACACACACACACACACACACAGAAAGAGAGAGAGAGAGAGGGGGGGAGGACCTCAGAGGCCATCTGATCCAAGTCCTTCAGCAAAGACAAATATAATTATTTTTATATCATCCATTATTCTTCAATATCTCCTCGATGCCTCCTTATCATTAGCTTAAACAATCAGGAATTGAATCTAGTCTTTTGGAACATTAGATATTGTGAGGAAACATTATTAGTGACTTCTGTTGTTTGGCAGGCTCAGGAGAGCCTGGATTGCCCAGCTCTTTGAAGATCTGTGAGAGAATGCTGTCAGCTGAATTCCCAACAGACCTATCTTCCAATTCTTTCTTCTTGCCAATTTGCAACCCTTTGGTCCGAGGCAGGAGGAGTTGGATCCAGCTGGATTTCATCCACATTCTGATTTTTCTGGGAATGACAATGGTGGCATTGTCGAGGTCAGTGGCACACACAACATGGCTTTGGATGTCCTCTGCATGCCTGTGGCATTTCTGTTGCAGAACATCTTGCCTTTCCTCTTACAGGTCTCACTGAGGAGGACTAAAACTGCTGGACTAAGCACCATTGTAAACCTCAAGCTGTGAAGAGAGTTGGAGCTCTTTGAATAAATCTGTTCTTAATAAATGTTTCCTTGAGGAGTAATCATGTATCCTGAAAAGTGATTCTTAACCTTCCAAACTGACCTGGTGTACCAAACCAGGTTTGGGTGCCACCTCCTCTCAAATCTTTCCTTGATCTTGATTCTTCCTTCCCTGAATCTTTAATCCCACTTGGTTGGACATCTCCCATGACACTTGCCACAGTCCAACTTTCATTCTAGTTATGTTTATTGTTATTAGAAAAAAGGGGAAAAGATAAATCTTATAGACTAGTGAGTATAGAAATAGAACCCAGTGAATATATATGATTTAGATAATCCCATCCTCAGGTAATACTAGGGAATGGAAATTATAATCAATAAGAAATGATATGCTCAATGATTTTGGAAAAACATGTATAGGCTTGTATGAAACAACGAAGAGCAAAATAAGCCAAACCAAGAGAATGTTTATAGCAACAACAATATTACATTTAAAAACTTTAAGGATCAAGTCATTTTGACTATTATAAATACACAAATTAACAACAAAAGACCTATGAAAGAAGATGCTAACTACATCCAGAGAAAAAAACTGATAAATAGAAGTATGTATAGAACACACACACATACACACACACACACACACACACACAATTGTGTCTAATGGTAGCCTTCTCTAAAACAGTTGGGAGAGAGGGAAGAGAAAAAGGGAGAAAAAAAGTTACATAACTCGATTATATATTTAAAAGGAATAGCAAGTTGTACTTAATAGATTTGTAGTTTGATATACAATAATATTTTTTCTATTCTACTATGTTATGGAAATACTTGTTTTATTTCTTAAATTCAGAAGAAAATACTTTTTTTTTGTAATAAATGGCTAAGAAACTTGCATGGCTCTTTGGCAAAAAAATGGGTTTGGATTCACACTTCATGTCATACACCATAGTAAACACTAGTTGAATTAATGATCTAAATATTTATTTTTAAATCATCAATGGGAGGACAGTGGAGGTATCCTTGGAGCGGGGTAGCAGACAGAAGTCAAGTAGAGGAGGCAGGAGGGATAGAAAACAAGAGATACGCACAAACATAAAAACAAAGATCAGGAGTAGAACTTGCCTGGGAAAGTATATGTCTATATATATGTATATGCATATGTATATATCTTTAGCTATGGGGAAACATATCCAAATTTAATCGTAGCCTTCTGGCAGGGTGGGTGGGGAGGGTTAGTGGGGAAGGGGAAAAAAGAAAGTAAAAAAAAGTACACAACAGGGAACAAAAGAAAACTCACAAGGAAGCAAAGATGCAGAGTTCTCAAAACAATGTGTATTTATTTATCATACATGGTTTCTTGAAAAGAAAACTTATTGCTACATATTTGAATCCTCTCTGATGTTCTGCTATGCATATGACATGTTTTTTTTCTTTCTTACTTTGTATTTAATTTGCAATATTTAAATTTATGATTTGTTTTTGTTTCTTTGTATTTGTGTTCTGGTGTTAGAGTCAAAAATAAAATCATCAGCCTCTCTCAAACTAGAAGATAAAGGAATCATATGTTAACCTCAGCAATGAAAAGAAGGGTTTTTTTCCCATTGAACAAATAGAAGAAACCACTGGAGGCTGAATTGATGGTTTTGATAAGGTATTCTGGTTATTTTTGTGCACGTTTTTTACAATTCCCCCACCATTCTACATTGCTTGTAAACCCTGGGAGATCACACATTGTGATGCTTTTTATCTATTTATCCCATTTAGCACCTAGTATCATGACCAGTGTTAGTATTGCCTTCAGGGGTGGGGAACCTGAGACCTCAAGGTCACATGTGCCCCTCTAGGTCCTCAAGTGTGGCCCTTTGAATCCAGGACAAGGGGCCACACTTGAGGACCTAGAGGGAGAGGCCACATGTAGTGATTGAACAGCATTGATAGAGGGAGTTTCCTCATCTCAGAGTTTCTTATACCAATAAACTCACAGGTCCAGTTCAAATCAATATCTCCTATGGTACCTAGCACATCATAGATGCTTTAAAAATATTGATTGAATTTGTTATCTCATGTAGCACCCCGAGGTGTTGAAGTTTATAATCTTGGAAACAAATCATCCAGATCAAGCTTGGACATATCTTTGATGAAGAAAAAAATGGTTCATGCTGAATGCAGAACTGGAAGAAATCTCCAAGGTCATCTAAGTCCAGTTCCATTGTTTTATAGATGAGAAAACTGAGGTTCAGAGAAGTTCTCTTATTTGTTCAAGATGATACAATTAGCAGCATAGCAGGTATTTCATCTCAGTTCTTTTGGTTATCATACTGTTGGAACCTTCCAGATTCAGCAAGTTGTTCCATTGTAGAAATTTTGGTGTCACAAGCCCTCAACAGACAATACCCTAGGAAAGAAATCCTTGGACTCTGATGAAACAACCTATAGGGATAGGGATAGGGACTGAACTGTGATTTACTGATACAGAGAACTTCTAGGTGAGGAAATTCCTTCCATTAATGCAGATCTGGTACCTTTTTGCCATCTATAGTCTCAGAGTTATTTAGAGAACTGAGAGGCAGAGTGATTTATACCTAGTTACGGAACTAGTATGTGGCAAAGGTGGGACTTACAGTGTATATGAAGACATTCTGTCTGAGGCAGACATTCCCTCTAACTGAAGATATTTTTTTCTCTGTTACATTGCACCTACTCTTGTAAAGTCCCTAGCACATAGTCAGTGTTTAATAAATGTTCTATCTACCTCTCTGTCTCTGTCTGTCTCTCCCTCTTTCTCTCTATGTATCTATCTATATGTATGTATGGATCTATCTCTATTTTTCTCTGTGTACATATATGTATTGATCTATGTATCTCTATTTTATGTATTTATATCACTATACATATGTATCTATACCTCCCTATTTTTTATGTATCTGTATCTATATCTTCTGTATCTTTATCATCTATCTTTATTTTTGTCTATGCGTATGTTTGTATCCAATTTAATCAAATCTAATCTATCTCTATACTCCTTTTCTCCTTTCTTTCAGCACTCTATGTTCTCATGTCACCATTTACTACATCAGTACAGTTTCCCTGTATTCTGGAGTGGGTGAATGATTGGTGTCCTGACTGGGCAACTATTAGCAGCAACTGCTGATTTCATAGATTAATTACTCAGCCTCCCTATGTTATAACATGTAACCTAGTATGCCAAGCACATAGGAAAATTGTGGCCCTTTTTGCACACCTATAATATCTGTCCTTTATCTAGTCTCCCACAGATTTTAGAGTGAAACTCACACAATAATGTACTTTTATTATATACTGCTTTAGATTTCAATAAAGCCCCTAGAGACAGCATGGTACAATGAATAAAGTGATGGACTTGGTGTCAGGAAGGCTGAGTTCACATTTCATCTTTGATACCAGCTGTGTGACCTTGGACAAGTCACTTAAGCTATCTTACTTTGAGGCAATTCCCAGAGGATTAATTTGCTAAGTCACAAATGGCCTGTGATCTACTTTGGTATTCTATATCAAGGATATCACAGATTCTTAAAGTATTGAATACAATACTTCAAAGACCATTTTTTCCTCTGGTGTGGATATTTATTCTATGGGGACAGACATCAGCCCCATCTAGATCCCAGGTGAAGATCTTTGCAAAGTGCTATGGCCACAAAAGTCTCTACATGGTAGGATCTACCAGAGCTTACACCCTGCTGACATTGGCTGTGAGACTCTCAGGATGTGGAGGAGACCTTTACTGGAGGATCTGTCCCTATGTCCTTTTCTAATTTATTTGAGTAGCTTGTTCTTGCTTCATCCAAATCGAGTGTCGGCTGTTTGAGGGAAGAAACAACATTCCCTATTTTTCTATCTTCCATGGAGACAGATAATAAGGCATCTTAGCCTTATTATGCTAATGGTGTAGAAGGTCTACTCCCCCATAAAATGTATGCTTCTCAAGGGCGGGGGCTATCATTTTTTGGTTTTGTATCCCTAGGACTCAGTAGAGTCTATATAGCAGTATATAGCACATAGCAGCAACAAAATGGATCTTAATTAAATGTTTACTGATTAATCAATTGATCCCTTGTACGAATATAGAGAAATAAGCTAAATCTTTGGAGTTCCCTTTTTTATACCTTGAGGAGAACTCTTGTGGAAAAATCCACATAAGTGGCTACTATTCACATATATTCAGTTATGTCTCTACAACTGAAGTAAAACAATCCATCATAGGAAAGGGAATAAGCCTCTACTATGTGCCAGGCACTGTGCTAAGAGGTTTTTTTTTTCATTTGTTCCTTTTTTTTACAAATATTATCCCATTTAATCTTCAAAACCCCTGCAAGATAGATACTATTATTGTTCAATTTTACAGTCCAGGAAACAGATTTGAACTTGACAACTCCTGATTCCAGGTCTAGTGCTCTCTATCCAATGTACCACCATCTATCTCTAGTGCTAGGGGTGCCCCCAGTGTTAGGCAAATCAACTCCCTCCTTCCCCTTTCTTTTGTACTGGTTTTGTGGTTCAGTGTTAATTATTCTACATTGGGAGTCGGGAGCTCTGAGGTCTAATCCCACCTCTGATAAGAGTTAGCAGGGTGACATGATGCAATTCACTGCACATCTCTGGGGTTCGGTTTGCTTTTTCTTTGACATAAAGGAGTTGGATTAGATGATCTTTAAGATCTTTCCTGGCTTTAACATTCTGTGAGGAGGTGAGGGTGTCTTTTCTAGAAATGTTCTCTCCACTCAACTCTGACTACTGACCTTCTTGACTTCCTTTAAGTCCCAACTAAAATCCTACCTTCTACTAGAAGATTTCCCCAATCCCTCTTAATTCCAGTACTTTCCTTCTCTTAATTATTTCCTCTTTATTCTGTATACAACTTGCTTTGTTTATATTTGTTTGCATTTAGTCTCTCCCATTAGATCTTAAGCTCCTTGAGGGCAGGGGCTATCTTTTGCCCCTTTTTGTATCCCCAGAACTTAGTACAGTGCCTGACATACAGTATGTGATTAGTAAATGTTTACTGAATTGAATTGATTATAAGATATAAACAGGATTCTACAATACACAATATCATGTTTCTAAATTAAATAAATACAAGGCAAGTCACTTCATCTTTCTGAGTGTGAATTTGCTCCTTTGTGAAATGAAAGGCCTAGGATTATATGGTGTCTAAGGTACTTTTCAGTTTAAATCTGGATCCCCCTTAATGACAGGTCTTCCTTCTGTTGATTATCTCCAATTTATCTTTTACATATCTTGTTTATATGTAGTTGTTTTCATGTTGTCTCTCCCATTAGATCGGGAGTTCTTTTAGAACAAAGACAGTCTTTTGCCTTTTCTTTGTTATCTTCAGTGCCTAGCACATAATAGGCTCTTAATAAATGATTATTGACTGACTGTTAGATCTGTCATCATAGGATCGATTATGTAACACTTAGGATATCAAAGTCCCTTCCTGTTCTGAAATTGTACAATACAGTTCTGCCCATAATCTTTTCTTTACATCAAGTAACTCCATTGTTATACCTAGATTCCTTTCCCACTCTTTGCTGACAGAGCCTGAGAAAATGAAGATTTAAAGGACTTTTCCTTTCAAAGAACTCTCTACTCTCAGAACTACCGCTGAGATCTAGCTAGGGCCTCCCTCTACAAATATTTCTTCTACTTGGTCCCAGATAGTCACATGGATGACTCAGTCTTCTCTTTAACTACAACTTATTAGAGATTTAAACTTTCCCCTTGGCTTTAATTCTCTAAGTGATGCCAATGGAGTTAGCCAAAGGTTGTTTGAAACCCCAAGATTCTCCAATGGCAAATTGATTCCTCTTTGGGTTGCTTGTTCCCTCTACTAACCCAGAGGTCCATAAGTCTCCAGGTTCTTACTTTGACAGTTTTTGAGTGTTTAATATTCCTTATTTATTATATACTTAGATCTAGTTGAGTCAAGATTCATTCTTTTAACCAGTATTGATTAGGTATCTACTGTGTGAACAGTTATAGTCTAAGTATTGTGGGAAATTTAAGAATAGAAAGGATGGGCCTTAGTCTCAAAGGGTTGTCATTTGGAGAGTCAAGGAGAACTTACAGAAAATAATTCATAGTCATCAGAGAAAGGAGTGAGTCAAGGGAGATGAATGGAAAAGGTGACTTCTAGGCTAGCTCTTGACTTGGAATAGTAGAGGGCTTGTGAAGTATTTAAGATAAGGAAACAGAGTATATTAATCTTTTATTTATTCTGGGCACTGTGCTAGGCCTTGCAGATACCAAGAAATAGTCCCTGCTCTTATAAGACTAATTCTACTGGGGGAAGCAATAATATACAGATAAGTTATTATGAAATATGTACAAAATAAAAACAAGTTAGCTTCTGGGGTGAGAGAGCACTAACATCTGGGGGAACCATGTAAGAGTTGTCACTTGAGCTGAGCCTTGAAGAGAGCTGAGGATTTCTGGAGACAAATGTGAGGAGATAGAACATTCTAATGAATGAGGAGAGTCAGTATCAGGCAAAGTTATGGAAGGAAGAGATGGAATGTTGAAGTAGGTTGGTTAGACTGAAATGTTGAGTGTAGAAAGGGAAGTAATGAGAACTCAATCTAGAAAGATGGATTGGACCTAGATCATGAAGGGTTTAAATTGATAGAGAAGTTTTTATTTCATCATTGAGGCAGTATGGATTCAATAAAGCTTTTTGTGCAGAGGTGTGATGTGGTAAGACTTGTTCTTTATGACTATAAATTTGAAAGCAGTTTGGAGAATGGAAAAGACATGGATGAACTAGACATGTTAGGAACATTGTAGATGATTGACCTCATTGCCAATCATCACAGAAGGCCAGCAGTCTGGGCAGCATTGAGAAATGAACTTGGTAGATTTAGAAGCACCAGGCAATGGAGGGCCATAGAGAGGTTAATGGGGTTTAAACATAGCCATACAACTCACAATCTAAAGGGACAAATGACACCATGCAAACAAAGATTGAATGGAAATTCTTTCAAGGTATAGTTGGTAAGGAAGATGGTAGGGAATGGGGGAGAGGACTTATCAGGAAGAAAAAGACAGGAAACATTGTCAACACCAAGGTCGTATGTACATAACACCAAAGAAATCAGAAAATCAGTTGAACAAAACAAGTCACCAGCTGGATTAATTTGTTAAATTGTTTGGTCCAAGAAACACCTTTTTAAAGTCAGAAGACCTGAATTCTAGGCCATTCCCACTGTACAGCTGTGTGGACAAGTCACTTAGCCTTGTTGGTCCTTAGTTTCCTTAAAGTTTCCATAGAAACAGCTTGCAGTTTCCCATATGACTTACAATTTTACTATTAGTATTCATTGACTGAGAAAGTATAAGATGAAGGTATCTATATTTGCTTACTTATGGGTTTTCTTGTGGATTTGAAGAACAGTTGCAATAACTCCTAGTAATTCAAAGGCCGGGTGCCACTATATGAGATAATCTCTAATTTTTGATTTTAGCAGAATGTAGATTAAACAACCATCTGATTAGATTTGTTTATTTTTCAAGTTTTTGGTTTGGTTTTGCAATTAGACCTAGGATAATAAGGTCTTAGATAACAGGACTGGAAGAGATGTTTTAAGTCATGGAAACCAACTCCCTCTTTTTAAACATGGGGAAACTGAGGCTTAGAGAGGTTAAATGTTTCACCCAAGGTCATACAGGTAGCAAGTGTCAGGAATGGGTCCTCTGACTCCAAATCCAGAGTGCTTTCCACTCTTCCACACTGAAGCATATCATGAATAGAGTTATAATTAGAGCAGGGTAATTCAGGGCTTTGCCCCAGGAAAATTTAATAAGTGTTTAGAGTATTTGAAGTCCTTGTCTTCCTGAAGGGTAGAAACAACTATAGTTCATCACCTACTTAGAAAGAATAATTAGTTAAAATGAGAAACCATCAAATGTTAGCTCTCTACCCAATTGCCTCTCACCTGAATTTATATTAAGAATGTAATATAAAGACATATTTTGTGCTGCTTGATCCAGGTGCCAAAATTGCTGGTTATGATTCCCACTATCTTAAGTTCTAAAGGGACTTCCAGGACAATAAACATTTATGTGGGAGACAGAGAGGTTGCTAAACAAAAAACACAGGCTAGTGCTGGTGGGAAGGACATTGGACTGAAGTAGAGGGTCCAGGTAGAAGACTGTCAACATGAAGAGAAAGAAGCAGAGAAGCAAAGTCAGATGCCTTTGATGGGGAGGCCATATGTAGAAATTTGATTAGGAAGATGACAGAGAGCCTTCTCAGAGATTCACATGGAAGTGAATTGTCTCAACCCCAGAGGTAAAAGATAGTTCATATGCTTCTGGGCTCTTTGCATTGGAACAAGTCTGTGCACTTCTTACTGTATTTATGTCTCCTGATTCTTTTTAAAATACAAGCTTTGGGCCGTAGGTTAGAGATCACACTTCTACATCACGTTTCCATGGTGCCTACCACTCAAAGATGGTACCTGCTGAAGGAGACAATAGAAGCAAATCAAGGCCAAAAAGTCTTTCTCAGAGGCCTTGGCAACTCTATGCCAAGTGGAGGATTGTTTTGTTACTGGGTTTTGTTCTACTTTAGTTCTAAATATCCTTGGCAAACAAAGGTGAGCTCTACAAATACATGCATGTTCATTGTATCACACGCATACAGAGCCACAGTATTTATAAGGGCCACACTTCCTACTTTATGAAAACCCTCAGAATTTAAACTAAGTCATATTTGTCCCTAGTGTACAATTCGTCATTTTTCCATTGAGCCTCCAGCACCTTGTTCCCCCGCCCTGTATTGTTGGCCCCAGGATATCTCATTTTCAATCTTTTCCCACAGGAGTTTTGCAAGAGGCCACAATGCATTCCTTACCTATTGTGTGCAAAGTTGATTATAGTTGAAGAAGGAGCTGATTTGCCTGCCTGGGAAGGTGTTTGTGGTTTTCTTTCTTTCTTTCTTTTTCCATGACAAAGGGATCAAGAGACCCAGGAAACGGTTATAGTGTATAAAGCCGGCAGGAAATAGTCATGAATGCATCGATTATTAGAAAGACCAAATCTTTTATTCTCCCCTCCCCCCAACCTTGTGACTCCCACCACCTCTTCTCTGCCCAGCAGCTTCCTCTGAGAACAGCTGGAATGCTCCTTAGGGTGTGACAGACCTAACTTATGTGCAATGTCCTGGGCCCTAGGCCTTTGTGAGAGGTGAAGATTCCATTTCATTACTCAACAGAGAGCCCTGTAAAACCACCTGCCAGTTTGTGTAAGTCACTGGTAGGAGACAGCCTATGATTGTGGGAACTTAGGAAAATGAAAAAAAAATTCAGCAGGTGAAGATCAGTTCCCTGGCAAACTTCTTTTCTCCTCTGGCCACTGGCATTTCCTTGTTACTGCAAAGTTTCAGAATGTTCTCACATTCTTTTTTTTTCTTCTTTTAATAAATGTTCTATTGATGATCTTTTTTCAATCACAATTCCTTTTGATTTACTCCCTCCCCTTTCTCCACAACCTTTTTTGTAACAAAGATGTATAGTTAAGAGGCGGGTAGATGGTACAGTGGGTGGAGCACTGGACTTGGAAGTCAGGAAGACCTGAGCTTAAACTATGGCTCAGCCATTTGCTATCTCTATGACCTTGAGTCTAATCTCTCAGACTCAGTTTTCTTGTCTGTAAAATGGGAATAATGATGGCACCTGTCTCACAGGGTTGTTGTGAAACTCAAATGAGATAATATATGTAAAAATATGCAAATGACGCTGGCTATTATTTTTAGTTTAGGCAAGACAAATTGACATACTTGTTCGCTCATTTCAGTTGTATCTGACTCTTCATGACCCCATTTGGGGTTTTCTTAGCAAAAATACCAAAATGGTTTTCCATTTCCTTTTCTAATTCATTTTACAGGTGAGGACACTGAGGCAAACAGGTTAAAGTGACTTGCCCAGGGTCATACAACTAGTAAGTATCTGAGGTACTCTATCCATGGTGCCACCTACATGCTCAATATTGGCCATATTTAAAAACATATGCCTTATTCTGCATCTCTTTACCTAAAATAGACAGGTATGCTTTAACATCAATCTTCTGGAGATATGCTAGTTGTCAAGATGGGTCATTAACTTGATGACTTTGAAATTGCCTTCCACTTCTATGATCAGACATCTGATGTATTTTGGTGTTGTTTTCTTTATGTCATGACAGTTATTCTTCAGATTATTTTCCTGGTTCTGCTTACTTTGCTCTGCTTCAGCAAATTTTCCCAGATTTCCCTGAATTCTTCAAAATCCTCGATTCTTACATCTTCTTAGATTCCCAATGTGATACGATGCCATACAGTATAACACAGTACAATGAAACAAATTTCTGTCAAGTACTGGCTTGTTTAGAGAATTATGCTAGATTCTGGAAGACTTTAAAAATTTAGATAAGACCTACTCCATGGCCTCATAGAACTTACAGTCTAGCAGAGGGATAACACACAAAGACAATTATAATTCACAATATTATATTATGACTATATGAAAGAGGAAAGAGATAGATAACAGAGGACTATGGGAGGTTAGAGGGGAAAAACTATTTGAAATTCAGGGAATTATGAAAGAACAAGTAGTAGTACATATATTGAGTTTTAAAGGATGAATTGGAAATCAGTAGGTAATGAGAGTATCGAATGTATAATATACACAGATATTATATTATACATATTAGCTATTCCCCAATTGATGGGCATCCCCTCAATTTCTAGTTCTTTGCCACCACAAAGAAAGATGCTTTAAGTATTTTAGAACATATAAGTTATCTTTTTTTTCCTGATCACCTTGGGAAATAAACCTAATAGTGGTATTGTAGGTTCAGAGGATATACAGTTTTATAACATTTTGGGCATCATTCCAGATTGCTCTTCAAAGTGATTAGATCAGTTCACAGTTCCACCAACAGTGTATTCATGTCCCACTTTTCCCACATCCCCTCCAACATTTGTCATTTTTCTCTTCTATCATTTTAGCCAATCTGATAGCTATGAGATATCTCAAAATTGTTTTAATTTACATTTCTCTAATCAATAATAATTTAGAACATTTTATGTGACTATATATATCTTTGATTTCTTCATTGAAAAACTGCCTGTTCATATCCTTTAACCATTTATCAATTGGCGAATAACTCATACTTTTAGAATCAGCATTGGCATCTCCAGTAAGTGACTTCTCTATCAATCTTTCCCCCTGGGAATCATATCTGTTTGTTTTTCTTCCTTTGTGCCCTCTGTGTTGGCCTGGGTTCTGTGTACCTTCTAAGTTTCTGGGTACTTGCCTAGATGTTCAGGTAAAATTCTGGCATTGTGCCTTTAGTGCCACTTAGACCTCGTTATTCTCCCATATTTTGATGTGACCCTAATTAGCTCCTTTTTCAAAGAGGAATGGATAGTTTCTCCACATCTTCTCTCCCAAGAATCATAAAGATGCCCCATTTCTAGACAGGAAGCATCTAAAAAATTTTGTTTAAAAATGAGTTATATGACCTTGGACAAAATATATCTCCTTTCTAGGCCTCAGTTTACTTATCTATAGAGTTAGGGGTTGGGCTAGAATGCTGGTTTCAGATTCTGATTGTATGTTTGGTTTAAGTTTTATCATTAGCCTATTTGCACTATTGCTATCCAAATCTTTTATTTCTGCTCACAACTCATTAATCGGGTTGTGTATTCTTTTGAACAAAGGGACAAAGGAACAAAGGTTTGCATAACATTACTTGCCAAACAGCAACAAGCCAGAAGTAACCCTCTGACTGCAATTTTGAGGACTTTCAACTAAGATGATCTTTGAAACTCCTAATGCATTTAGGTTTGATTCTTGACTCTGCTATTTACAATCAGTGTGGACTTGTATGTCTCTTCATCTCTCTAAGATAGGGATGATCTCTACTGTTATGAAGATGATCACATTTGAATCTGTGAATAGATAGGATGTGTGTAGTGCTAGATTCCAGGTAATGCTTTGGGAAAGAATCTATACCCTAACCCCAATAATTATATTCTTACAAGCTCATTCCTTTATTAAATTTTCTCTGAGTACAAAAGGCTGTTTAATGGGTATGGATATATCCTCCAGGATTTTACAACAATTAACAGAAACTCTATAATTGTCTCATCACCCCAAACTCAGGTGGACAGGAGGAAATATCCCATCTGCCTTTTGAGTTAACTTGCCCTCCTCATTCTATAAGTACATACTTACAGACTTGGACAAAATTAATAATAAATGGCCATGCAATGTATGTTGATGGCAGCCTCAACAGAAATTTGAACCAACCTTAAAAGGAACAGGCTTTCACTTGCAGGATGTTATGGCTACAGCCAGGGAGTTGAATTCTTTCCAATTCCCAACTTTCCTCATCACCAAGGGGCAATAGGAAATGATGTGGTTGGACAGGTAAAAGGGGAATGGAATGGGAACCCAGGCAGTACTCCAAGAAAGAGAGGGAAAAGCAGTTGCTGCTTTTGAACATCTCACTTATCACGCTTGCTATTTTGTCTTTGTCTGTTCTTGGTTACCTTGGTCAGTCCCTGTCTATCTACATCTTGTTTTTACCTTGCCAGCACCTTGCCTCTGCTCTTGGCCTTTTTGCCTGTGGCCTCCTCTTCATGTAATAGCTTCCAGCAATTGGTCTGATCTCTGCCTGTGTCTTCTAGCTCTCCATTCCCCAGTGGGGTAGAGGGTCCTAGTCCATATTAACATAGGCTATTGGGGACTCTTGGAACATGCTGCCTTCTTTCTCCCATCTCTTGGTCTCATGACTTAACTCCTTTGTGAAATCTTTGGTAAGACCTCTGGAAACTAGAAAGACTTATAGTTTTTCCATGGGGCCTAGGGACCCTCTAGCCTTTGTTTCTTCTCTAGCTTGGAGACAATATCTTTGGGGTTGGACTTACAGCCCAATGAAAGGGTTGGACCAGATGAACTACTTCTATGTATATGATTCTAAAAATGTAGCAAGTGGTCCCTGACTACTTAGTGTCCACAATGACCAGGACCCCAATTAAGGGAGCTGATTTCACTGAAGAAGCAGGCTGAACCCTACATGCCTTTCATTGGGTTGAACGGGAGGGGTAGCTTCATCCTCATACTTATCTGGTAATCCCAAAGCAAATTCTTCCCCTTTATATGCTTCTCAAATATATCCTTTTTACATCTAGTTTTCCCTTTAGTGGTGATTAGTCAAGTTCTTTCATTTCATCTCTTAAATCACCCAGATACAAGAACACTTCTAAAAATTTAGCACAATAACCCAATTTAGTTGCTTAGCTAGTCAATTAAGAGCCACCTTGTAGGACTGCTGTGGAAGAGATTCATATCTCTATTAGGAAATAGGCTAGGTTTTGAGTAGGTTGTAGGATATATTATACTTTCTACATACTCTCTAAGACTCAGTTTCCTCATCTATGAAATGGGGATAATGCCTGTAGTAACTTCTGCAGGGTTATAGAGATCAGAGAAGTTAATGCTGTAAACCACTTTGCCAGCCTTTAAGTAGCATATAGATTTCAGTTGTGGTTACTATTGGGCAGCTAGGTGGCATAGTGGATAGAACTCCTTTCTGGAGTTCAAATCTGGTCTCAGAAATTTACTAGCTGTGTGACCTTGGACAAGTCATTTAACTCTGTTTTCCTCAGTTTTCTCATCTGTAAAATGAGCTGAAGAAGGAAATGGCAAACCACTCCAGTATCTTTGCCAAGAAAACCCCAAATGGCATCACAAAGAATTGGAGATGATTTAATAAGAAACATTATTATTATTATCTGAACTGCCTAGATAATAGGGCTTCTATGAGGATCCGTGATAATGAATGATGTTTCCTGTATCTATGAAGTATATATAAATATAGTTTATCTGAACCATTATCATTATTATTAATTGCCGTTTGTGTAATCCTGATCTTTAGTTTTACCAAATCAATTTTTTTGGTACTCAGTCAATTAGCATTCATTAAATGCCTACTACATGCTAAGGCATTCTGGTAAATACTGAGGATACAAACAAAAGACAAAAGACAAAACAAAACAAATACCAATCCTTGATCTCAAGGAGCTTGCAGTCTAATCCAAAAATGATAAGCACAATGGAATTTCACGTTCTCTGCACATGTCAGTCAATTGTGAGATGAGATGAGGTTCATTGTTGAATATTGCCATGGAAAGTCTATGGCTGGAAGCTGCAATAAAGGATGTTATCTCACTTCTCACTGGGCTCAGCTCTTGGTCCTCTAGATTTCTTCTACCTCTGTCCCAGCTTCCTTCTCCCACTTGGAGCCCCCTCTTCTGACTGGTGAGTTGTTCCACAGAACTTCTTTTTGAGGAAGTACCCATATCAACCATACTCTTTTTTTAAAAAAAAACTTTTTGGATGGGGGAAGACAGGGCAATTGGGATTAAGTGACTTGCCCAAGGTCACACGGCTACTAAGTGTTAAGTGTCTGAGACCGGGTTTGAACTCAGGTCCTCACTGCACCACCTGGCTGCCCCAAACCATACTCTTTTTAATTTAGTTCAATTCTTTACTATTTTGAATGTCACCTCATTAATTGAGACAAGGTTGAAGGTGGAGACGGTAGCAGAAGTTACCTAGGAGATGAAGCTGAGGAAGGAGAAGAGGGAGTTTTCAGTGAATGGCTTTAATTTTTCTCAATGAAATATAGTCAAGATTCTCAGGTAGGGGGAAAGGGAAGCATAGGAGGTTTGATGAGGAATGAAAGGAAGAGTCAATGAGGTAAGTGATATAGTGATTATAGAGGTACAACAGAATTAACTTGCTTTAATGAGGATCTAGTTGATATTATGTAATATTGACTCATAGTAATCAATCAATTAATATTTATAAAGCACTTACTGTGTGCCAGGCCCTGTCCTAAGTGCTAGGGATACAAAAAGAGGTAAAAGACATTCCCTATCCTCGAGGAGCTTACAGTCTAACAGGAGAGATAACATGCAAATAGGTTTATACAAAACAAGCTATATACAGGACAAGTAGGAAATAATTAACTGAAGAAAGGCACTAGATTTAAGAGGGGTTGGGGAAGGATGCCAGTAGAAGGTGAAATTTAGTTGGGACCAAAAAAGTCAGTAGTCAGAGCAGGGGAGGGAGAGTGTCCAGACAGGCAGAGATAAAACTTCCAGAGCTGAGAAATGAAGTGTCATATTTGTGGAAAAGCCACAAGGCCTGTGTCATTGGATGTAAGAATAAGGTGTAAGAAAACTGGGAAGGTAGGAGGGGGCTTTGAATGCCAAATGGAACATTTTGTATTTGCTCCTGGAGACAACAGGGAGCCACTGGAGTTCGTTGAGTAGAGGGAAGACCTGATCTGATTTTCACTTTAGGAAAATCACTTTAGTGACTGAATGGAAGATGGCTTGGAGTTGGGGGAGACTTGAGATAAGGCAGACCCACTAGTAGGCTATTGTAAGAGTCAAGGCATGAAGTAATAAGGGCCTGTATTTGGTGATGGTTTCAGAGAGAAGGGACATATTTGGGAGAAGTGACAGAGGTGAAATAGACAGGATTTAGTTATAACTTGGATATGAAGGGTGAGAGATAATGAGGAATCCAGAATGATTCCTAGATTTTTAGCCATAGGGTCTGGGAGGATGGTGCTGTACTCCACAGTAATAGGAAAAGTAGGAAGGGAGGAGACTTTGGGAAAGGATAATCAGGTCCATTTTGGACATAGTGAGTTTAATCTGTTTACTGGACACCCAGTAGTAGAATGAGCCAACATAACTTTGTGATTTTCTCTAGCTTTTTTAAAGCAGAATGTGGGTAAGGGTGAAAGCAGATGATGGTGGGAGGAAACCAGAACTGAGGCTTGGTAGGATAAGATAAGCAATAGGATAAGGAGGCAAGGTATTCAAGAGAAGAAAACAGAGTTGAACTGGTTCACCAAATAATCAAGATAGGGAAAGAAGGAAAGTGTAGCTATTATGGGAGGGAATGGCTTGGGAAAAGGACCAAGGGGTCAAGGGATTGGAGGACACAATGAAGGTAGGATGACAACAGTTTGTGATCAAATGAGGAAATTTTGGAGTTCATGAACTCAGAAATAGTTCATTTGTGGGTGATAGATCAGAGAGCATAAATCTTTGTGTAACTGAAATGGGGTAAAAGGGTAGGCCAAGGGAAATGAGCAAGTCAGGGAACTGGGAGGTAAAGGTGATTGTGGGAGTATAGGTATGCTGAAGTCCCCCCAGTGTAAGGGCAGGAATTGAAGAGGGCAAAAATACTGTAAGCCAAGCATAAACTCTTGGAAGAATGAAGTAGAATGTTCTGGAGGTGGATAGACAACAGCCACCAGAATTTTTATTGGGTGTTAGATCTAGATTGAGTGAAGTTCAAAGGAGGAGAGGTTACTGAGTGGTGGAGAGCCCAAAAGAAGTAACCTGGAGCAAGTTATATTTTAATTAACCTACCTCCACCAGTGAGTCTAGGGAATGAATTAAAGTGCATCAGGTGCTTGAGAAGGAGGCTACAGAGATTATATCAGGACGGAGCCAGATATCAGTGAGAAGATGAAAGGAGCAAGAAAGGAGAGATTTAAAATTAAAGTTTGCTGCTGTTGACCAAATGAACAATATCACAAGTTCATGAGACATTCATTGCAACTGGATTTTATTACAAGAGAAATGAAAATTCATGTGGAACTCTATGCAAGTGCAAAGAGTTCACAATCCAAACAGAAACTTGCATATTTATGAGATTACAGCGAAGGAAGGAGGAGGAAAAGAGCAGTAGGGATGGGAACACTACCTAAAGAGCATGTATTCCCGAAATCACAGTGAAAGGAATGGTTAGCTTTAGAGTATGAGATTGGGGGTGAGTGGTTGTACTGAATGAGTAGTGGAGCATTGAGGAGAGTGGGGATATGGGAGAGGGTGGTGGAGAACAAAGTCTGTCTAATGGCAGTTGGGTATTCAGGATTACTGGTATAGATGACCAAGTGGGAGTTTGTTAATCATTGCTGAATGAATTCTAGAGGATTAATGACATTTCAAGGGGTTTAGCCTCACAGTGTTGTCTGTCCTCTCTGAGTGTTAGGCAGCTCAGGTCTGGGGACCAGTATGCAAAACAGATGGCCAGGGAGGCTAAGCCAGGCCAGGAGTCAGGTGGAGGAAGCAGGATATAATGGCATCTCCCCAATCCTTGCAGGTAGAAAGGGTCTTCTGAAGGCAGCAATGGAAATAGGAAGAAGCCAAACCAGGAGACCAGCATGTGATGGAAGGGTGATCTTTTGCTTGTAGGAGAAGGCCAGGTCAGGAGACTAGAGATGGAATGGCTTAGGGGCAAACTTTTTAGAGTGACTGATAATTGATCTCATTTGGGAGGCTCCTTAATGTTCTGACATTTGAAGCAATGAGTGCAAAGTTATGCACAAATAGGACCTTGCTTTGCCTGCCATTTACAGTGAATAAATGAGTTCAGTGTTCTTTGACTTGGGCTCTGTTCTGGATGTCTGTCATGACATTAATGTATATCTTGGGTAAACAGAAGTCCATTTTTGCCTTGCTTGATATTAATAATAATATAGTATAATCGAAGGCATCTCTGTGGTTTCTTCTTTCAAGGAATCTTGTATAGTTTTGTATATGTATTACAGATAATTTGTTGGAGGAAAGGCTTTTGAGTAGTATTTTGTTCTTCAGAATAAAATATTCTCATAGTCCACAAAAATGAACATAATAGGATATTATATCCTCTATAGTTTTCAGGCAATTGTGGTAAAGATGTAGTCTACTGTGCCTTTTTTTTTTATAAGCAATTGGAGTTAAGTAACTTGCTCAAGACTATACAGCTAGTCATTATTTATGTGTGGGTGCTCATTTTCTGAGGCCACTTTCGATCTCAGGTGATCCCAACTCCGAGGCTGGCATTCTTATTCACTGCGCCACCTAGCCGCCCCATACTGTGCCTTTTTCTAACACCTTCATCAAGGATGTCCTTACTTCATGTATAGATTTTTCTTATACCATTTTTATATATGGGGGAGGGTAGGCCTTATGGAGGGTAGTCATACATTTTTTCTTGGGAATGCTATTTTTTTTTTGGAACAAGATGAGATTTCTGCCATGCTCTTGATATCTTCCCCACCTTCTGAGACCTTAAAATTTGATCCCTTAATGTTCTCAAAATTGTGTTGCCTTCAACAAAGACCACTTTTGTATATTCTTAGTCTAGTCCAGCTGTTTTTTTTTCCATTTTTTTTTCTTCATTCAGAATTATTTCCACTTCCTCTATAAGCATGGCCAGGAGTGTAATGCTAAAGTCCAACTGTGGAGGCTCCACTATTCTCAATGGTAAAAAGAGTTTGTTTTTAAAAAAATATTGGCACATATTTTCCATCTTTTGACTATTAGTTGTACTCCTTCCAGTTCCAACCTTAAATATCCTTAGGGTGACTTTGTTTGGTTAGGGCTTTCTCCAAGCCTTCTTTAAATTGGTTTTCCCCTCTACTGCCCCTTGTTGCTTTATGAGGTGATACTACTCATAATCTTTCACTTTTTCCTTGTGATATTTTACAAATGAGTTTATATTCCAAACCTGTGTTGCCCTTGGCTGCTCTGTCTACTTACTTGGCAAATAAGTTAAGTGTTTGCTGACTAAGGGAGTTTTTAGGCTCTTTTGGTCTCCTGATTATGGCAATTGATTTACATCAGTTAAATTTCTATTTGAAAGGGTTATAGTAAGTGTCAATGTCCTATTCATTCATATGTATTCGTATATTTATGTATGTATGTGAAATAATCTAGCCTTTGAAGATCTTGCAAAGCTCCTTTAATGACCCCAAACTTCTTCTAGGAGTTATCACACAATTTTTAATGCCATTATTCTACTAATTTTTTGTATAGTTGTGAATCATAGAACACTATAGTCACTGAAGAATGAAAAGTATCACTTAAAAGGCAATGGTAGATATGAGCCCATTGTAGAATATAACAAATATAGAACTTAGGAGGAGAGCTGTTTTAAAATAGATCTTTAGTGAAATATATGATAAAACACAAGTGTCAAAAACATAGTTCACTTTGTGCACTTCCCAAGTGAGGTCAGCTAAGTTAAAATGTAATTGGGAAATACTTAGAAAAATTAATGAAAATACATACAACATAGATAATGGCAATTTTTTATTTACTAAGTCAATAGAGTAGCCCACTGGGATCCTTATGTATATTTTAGGGCCCTTGTTTATATTTGAGCTTGATATCACAGAAATAGAAAAGGAAGATAGACTGGTTACATGACAAGAGCAAAGTGTAACAGCTAGAGAACCTATATATACCTCTGCTATACTCAGGATTTTAGGAGAACAAAAGAATGACACTCAGAAAATTTTAAAGTTAATTTATGGGCACATATGGAAAAGAAAGGAAAAGATGGGCAGGAATGGATGCATTGTGATCTATGTTATTTGAAGCAACATTTACCTAAAGATTACAGATCCGTTTGAGTATTATACATACTTCATGCGCATGTGGACACATGTGTATAAATTCATATTCTGATCCCAGACCTTTGGGAACACGTGGAGTAGATTCAATCTTGAAGGCTTCTCAAAAATTATAGTAGCTCAATTTGTCTCCACCTGGAATTTTTCTTAAGAACATCTAAATTAATCTAGATTTTCACTTTCCTCGAAGGGTAATTAGCTCATATGAAAAGAACTGAGAACACTGAGATATTAGCACAACACAGGTTTACTAAGGCAAGTTAGGTGGTACAGCAGAGAGAATGTTTTACTTGGAGGCAGGAGCTGATGAGTAAATCCTGCCTCAGACATGTGGTGTTACTGTCCTGGGAAAGTCACTTAACTTCTCTCAGCTTCAATCTCCTCACCTGGAAAGTGGAGATAATAATAACACCTACCTTCGAGGATTAGTGTGAAGTTTAAATGAGATGATATAAGGAAAGTGCTTTGCCAATCTTAACTAAACAAATGCTAGATAGGACTATGACAAGGCTGTATGTTGTCACCGTCTTTATTTAACTAATATGCAGAGTGCATTATGTGAAATGCCAGACTGGGTGAATCCAAAGATGCAATGAAGCTTGCTAGGCGATATGAACAACTGTAGATATATAGACGATACCATGCTGATAGCAGAGAGTGGGGAGAAATCAAGAAACCTCTTGATGAGGGTGAAAGAGGAGAATAGAAAAGTTGGCTTGGAAATTAACATAAAAATAGGATCTTCACAACATTGACAAATGGGGGAGAAATGAAGCGACGTCACATTTTATATCTTTGGGCTCAGAAATCACTGCGAACAGGGACTACCACCACATAATTAAAAGACACTTGCTCCTTAGAAAGAAAACTATGGCAAATCTGGACAGGACACTGATAAACAGAGACATCACCTTGCTGACAAGGGTCCATATAGGCAAAGCTATGTTTTTCTGGTAGTAATGTAGGGCTGTGAGAGTTGAACCATAAAGAAAACTGAATACTGCAGAATTGATGCTTTTAAATTATGGTGCTGGAGAAGACGTTGAGAGCCCCTTGGACAAGAAGGAAATAAAACTAATTAGAAAAATTAATTCAGGCTATTCATTGGAAGGTCAAATATTGAAGCTGAAGCTTAAATACTTTGACCACATAGTGACAAAATGGGATTCATTGGAAAAGACCCTGACACTGGGAATGGTTGAAAAGAAAAGGAAAAGGGGATGGCAGAGGACAAGATAAATAGAGAATGACATGGGAACAACAAGCATAGACTTGGATAGCCTTCAAGATACAATGGAGTATAGAAGGACTTGGCATGCTTTGATCCATGGGGTCATGAAGAGTCAGATATGACTGAACAACAACAACAAAAAGAATTTCAATGTGAGTATTTAAATCTGATCAAATAACTATTCTTGTTGTTTTTTTTATGCATGATTAAATCAATGTAAAGCCAAGCACAAGCAGCTTTCCAGAGTACTGCTGCTGTGAACAGCTTTCAAGGTTCTGATTACACAGTATAGTGAGCTCTCTGTTTATTCAGTAACAAACTAAGACAAAACATTCACAGAAACCAAAGTACAGTATTCACAATGTTATGGCATAACAACTTATCACTAAAATGGCCACATAGATTTCAACAAAGTGGCTGCATAGTTTTAAACAAAATATGTCATTCAGTTAGTAACTCAATCATTTAGTAAGTCTTTAATTCAAACACAAAGTACAAATGTCAAAGTTTTCCACTCCTAGGTCACATTGTCTTAATCTCTTCAATCAAAAGTCTTCTTTCTTTTTAATTGGAGAAGTCCTTAACTCAATCATCTAAATATAAAGGTCAAAGTTCTCCACCCTTAGGCCACAGTAAATCATGATCTTCTTAGTTTGCATTAAATACCCAAGGAGAGGTCATTTCATCTTGACTTAAAGCAGGCTCTTAGCTTCCATGGTTTTTCTTCCATGGTCCCAGCTCCTGCCAGCTTCTTGTTGTCCAGTTCCTTGTCCAGTTCCTGTTCCATATCGAAGCTCACAGTGTCTAGTCTACCTCAAATCCTTCACAATTTCTGTTCCTGGGAAGACAAAGCTTAACAAAACCACAATAACATTCATAAACATTGCCAGCATCCCCATCAATTCACTTTCTGCCTATGAAATCAACATAGACCCAACAACAAGGTCTAAGGAATCAGCACAAATCATCAATATAGTCCCAGGACCTCTGAAAATGTCAGCAAGGCCCTCCTCCAGGATTTCTGTAAATATACAACAAGAAAATCCTCTTTCAGAGCTTCTGAACGAGTGGCAAGGTCCCAGGGCTTCTGTAACAATAGCACCATCCTCTATCAGCAGATGAATCTGACAAAGTAACATCAAAATAGACAGACAAAATTGTGGCACCACAGCTATGCCTCCTCCGAGTTCTCCTCTTTTCTCATTTCTCAGTTCTTCTCAGTTCTTCGTTCAGTTCTCAGTTCTCAGTTCTCAGTCCTCAATTCTCAATTCTGTTCTCAATTCCTTTCTCTCTCTCTCTGTCTCTCTGTCTCTGTCTCTGTCTCTGTCTCTGTCTCTGTCTCTCTCTCTCTCTCTCCAGCAGTACCAGCCCAGCCTCCAGATGCTCACTCCCAGCAGTTCTGACCTCTCTAAGCTTGGGCTTTTCCTTATATGTGGTATTAGCATCTCCCTGTTCCACCCCTCCCTGTTACATCAACAAGTTCATCCCACTGTGGGAAGTTTTGGATCTTAATACTTGACCTAATCATGAACTTGAAACAAGGTGCTAAGTACCTGTTTGCTTGCCAATACAAGGGGCATGGAAGATCTTCAAATTCCATTACTATTACAATGAAAACTCTGTAAATTCCTTTATTTGTCTCTGCAGGAGAATATGGGATACATCTTTGAATATCAGTGAAATTTACATTTATCTTCTAGTACAAAATACAAGGGACAGCTAGGTGGTATAACAGAATGCCAAACCTGGAGTCAGGAAGACTCATTTTCCTAAGTTCAAATTGGGCCTCAGACACTTATTAGCTGTGTGACCCTGGAAAAATCACTTAACTCTGTTTGCCTTCGTTTCCTCACCTGTAAAATGAGCTGGAGAAGGAAATGGCAAACTATTCTGGTACCTTTGCCAAGAAAACCCCAAATGGGGCCATGAAGAGTTGGACATGCTGAAACAACTAAACAACAACAAGTCAGCCTTTGGACTCCATTGGTATTTATGAAATATCAGGCTACCTAAAAGAAGTCTCTAAGCATTTTGGGTGGACTTATCATGGAGGGCTTACAGGAGGATATGGACAAGACCCATATAAGATGGACAAGTATCAGGTTGCAAGCTGCAAAATTGGAGAGAATAACTACATCTCTAAAGATCACAGATACATGGAAGTACTGAAATAAGTGAGTAATAGAGAAATACCTAGCCTGTTGATCAAGGTAAGTCATATCCTACCTCTAGATAAAAAAAAGCTTATTTCTTTCCTCCCCATAGAAGATGAATCAGAATCTTCACAAAATAAACTCGTAATACTCATATGTGAAGTCTCAGAAATTAGTGGAGATGATGACCTAGTTGAAGAAAAGTATTGACATCTTTCCTGCTTGCTACTTCCCTCTGAAATTCTGGATCATCCCTTGTTCTAATTTCTGCTTTGCTGTGATGCCTATCTCTCCCAGTCCTACTCCAACTATGATTAAGTTTTAGAGTTCTTCATGGCACTGTTATGTGCCATGACTTGGCTTGGGAACAACTGGTTCTTCGCTGGTAGCAAATATCTCTTTTTAGTGCCATAATTTAGTCTTAGTGTGGTCTAGTGAAAAGAATAATGAATTTGGAATTCTGAGTTTACATTTTATGGCCTATGTGACCTCAGACAAGATGCTTAGCTTCTTTAGGCCCAAGTTTCCTGATCAGAAACATGGGGATTTGGATTAAATGTTTCTAAGTTTTCTTGCAGCTGTAAATTTATGATCTGTATCTTTCTTAACCCTCCAGGAACCTCTGCTCATGCTTTCATTTGTATATATGTTCTTGGGATTTCTTTTGGTTAGTACTTTTTGTTGGAAGGGTGGAGAGTGGGAAGGAAGGAAAGCTATCAAAATTCTTTCAGAAACTGCTCAGGTTTTCTTGGCAAGACTGCTATAAATATCTGCTATATACATAATGGATATTTTAAAAAATTAGACATGACATATAATTTTTATTTTGAAATGTAATTATAATTATTTTCCTCAAAAGAATTATTCAGATCATTGAGATACCCCAAGGGTATTACCAAACCATGATTGAGGGTCATAACTATAAATGGAAGAATAGAAACTATTGACAGTGCCACATGGATTTTCTGAGCTGTATTATTTGACACAGTACCAAATAGGAAACCCAAGAATCAGGCATTTGTAATATACTACTAATCTCCTCCAAATAAAAATCTGAAATCTGGTAATTAGCATATCTATTAATGAATTCGGAACATATCAAATAAAGCAAACAGTTTTGGGTAATAAGGTTAGTTTTTCTCTTTCTAGAGTAGAGATAATCTCATCAAATTTACATGAGTAAATCAATACCTTTTCACATTACAGTAAACATCATAGAATTTTCCAAAAGACTTCAGCAACTTTGCAGCGAACAGCAAATTAGTTTTTCCTGGGGTGTGATGGACCCATATGTTGATTTAAAGTTCTGAGGGTTGGATCAAGAGAAATATTAAGAAAGAAATCACGTGGGGATAATAAGAATCACCTATTAACCAGACTTCTTTTTTAAACCAAATAGTATTACCATTCTACCAAAATGTTGAAAGTATTTACAATTATATAGGGAGCAAAATTATAGACTTAATGAGTGACTACAAAATCAGCAATGAGTTTTGATAATTTCTATTGTAATTATAGGTGCCTACTCATGTATTATAAGAGGCAGTGCCACATAGTGGCTGGAGAATAAGGAGATACTGGTTTCAAGGCTCACCTTTGACACTGGGCTGTGTGATCCAGTCTAACTTAGCCTCTCAGTGTTCTAGGCAAATCTCTTAAGACTGACTAAGATACAGATGAGTTGCCATTTACCTCAGGGCAGAGATTTCTCCTATTGCTGAAAGCCATTATTCACTGGTAGAAGGAGTTTCCTCATTGACAGTTCTCTTTATTGATAAAATTTCATGTTTGATTTTTCTCTTGCTCTTCAACCCCCCCCCCCATATAGACATATGTCATGCTTGTCACATTTCTTAGCTTTGTAAGTAACTTCACTGTGAAATGGAGTCTGACCTATAGAACTATATCAAAATTTGATGCCATATAACAAAGACCATATAGCTATGGGCTCCATGTATTAACTTAAAAAGTTAATTAGGGGCAGGTCAACCCCTTTTCTCCTAACAAGAAACTGTGATTTTTCACAAATCCTTCAAGTCTAGAATTTGAGGAAAGAAAATGATCATCCCCAAAACAATTTCCTCTCCAAAGTATAAAGTCACAGAAACTAAACTGGTTTTGGCATCAACTCTCTGTTCACCTACGTTGTGGCATAGCTAAATGTGAAGTGTTTCTTGGGGAATGAAGCTGGTATATATTGAGTGGGAGCCAGTTATCTGTCCATATCTCACCCTGAGTAGGTCTGACCAGCTGTTTAACATGAATCCTTATGGGTATCACTGAATAAATGTGGAATCATGGTAAAAGTATGCATAGAGCTGTATCTCACCCCACCCCCAAAAATAATTTTACAAAGTTGGGAGGTAATCATGCCAATATCTATAAAATCAATACTTTAATCAATGACAACAGCCATCTTAATGTGCCTATTATGTGTAGAGCACTATGGTATGGGAGTGACATAAAGTTTGAATAACATATAATGCCTACCCTCTTACATCTGTTAGTCTAGTAAAGGACGATTACTGCCCCCCACTCCCCAGCTATGCACAATGGTCTATGCTAAGTGCTAAGTGCCTTTGACTATGTTAGGTTTAAGGGTTTAGGTTCTCTATGAACCAGAAACAGAGGTAGATATGAGGACCAGAGGCACTTTAATGGATAGGGCAGTATTTCATCTGGGTTTTAAAGGATGTATAGGACTTATTTGGGGATGGGAGTAATACACTTTGGCCAGAGATTAGAGTGAATGGAAAGAAGATATATGTGATAAGCCTGGAAATACAAGGTTGCATCAAATTGTGGGGATCCTTAAATGTCAGTCTAAAACTTTTGGTCTTTCTCCAATAGGCAGAATAGAATCACAAAATAATATGCTAATAGATTGAGAAATAGGAGGAACCTTAAAGGCCATCTGGTTCAACCCATTTTAAAGATGAGAAACCTGAGGCCAAATGTATTACTCGAGGTCCTTAGGAAGGGTCAGAGAGAATTTGGACTCCTGAAGGTTTTTAAGCAGATGAGTGACCCAACCACATATATGCATAAGAAAGATTTTTAGTAGTGGTATGGAGAACAGATTGAAAGGGGTAGAATGTGACTGGAAAGCTGGAATGGAAATTACTATAATAATCCAGACAGGTGGTAATGAACATTTGTACTAGGGTGGTGGCTATGAGATTAGAAAGGAAGAGCCAGATGTGACAGCTGTTGGGAATGTGGATACCATAGGATTTGGAAATTGATGGTGTGAAAGGGAAGAGAAAGAGAAGACGGTAAATAATAATCAAGCATTGATTATAAAGAGAATTAGCAAAAACAAAAGGAAAAGAAAACAGAAAGGACAGATAGTGTGATGCTTTCTGTTGGTAAAGTGCTTACTTGTCTCTTCTCTTTGGGTTATTTCTGCTGCGATGCTGTAGTTCAACTCAAACAAATGGATTAACAAACATTGATGTATTTGTTGTTCAGCTGTATCCAATTCTTTGTGACCACATAGACCATACTGGGTTTTTTGGGTTTTTTTGGCAAATATGTTAGAGAGGCTTGCTATTTCCTTCTCTAGTGGAATAAAGCAAACAGAGGTTAAATGCTTTGCTCTGGGTCCCACAGCTAGTGTCTGAGGCTGGATTTTAACTTAGGTTGTCTTGACTCCAGGCCCAGCACTCTATCCACTGAGCCATCTAGTTGCTTTTTAAATTTATTAGATGCTTACTATTTGCCAGACTGAGTTAGGTGATGAGGATATAAAGGCAAGTGAAATAGTCCTTGCCTGTGAAGAGATTACAATCTAATGAGGGAGACAACCTGTACATAAGCATATATATATATATATATATATATATATATACACAACATCATATCAGGTAATAATACTAACTAGAATTTATATATTGTTTTGAGGTTTGTAAAGAATTTTGCATGTATATTTGATTCTCACAGTATTCCCATGAGGTAAGGTCTATTATTATCCCCATTTTATAGAAGGAAAAAATGAGGCTGAGAGAGGTTAAATAATTTCCCAGGGTCATCCATCCAGTAAATGAAGGGGGAGGGTCCTCCTAGCAGTTGGGGAGTCAGGAAAGGTTTCACATAGAAAAAAGCTGCTGCTTGAAGTGAGTTTCAAAGGGAACCAGCCCTGCCAAGAGGTAGAAAGAAAGCTCAATTTCCAAGTTCCTTCCTAATGCGTTTGGGGCTGGAAGGGGGGTAGGGGAAGTGCTGGAGGTAAATGGCTAGTGTTACTAATGCTCTGTCTCATGTTCTCGACAAAAGTCCTGGGAATGTATAAGGAGATTTGCATTAACCTGGAGGCCACCACGTAATTGTTCATGGGGGAAATAAGAATGGATGGTGACTCACTGAGGCTTGCTACTCCCAGTCCTATTGCCCTGCAGAACCTACTCCATTGCAGTGTTAAGCCAACATAACATTAGAGGGAGGCATCGTGAATAGAAAGGAATCCTGGGCTTCACATAAAGAGATCTGGAACTCCTGAGATTTCCATCAATCTAATGCACACACAGAAGGAAGAACAGAATCCATGACAGGAGTTCCCCTGCCAGCTCAGTGATTAACTAATGCCTATCACTGTGACATCTGGTGAGCTTTAATAGCTTATTCTGAGCTTGGGGAATTGGTGAGAAAACTCTTCAAGTGCCAAGTGTGGTGACTTCCATCTGTCAACGATGAAGGTGGATTGGAGGCTCCTCTGTGAGAGGCACCAGCTGGACTAAAAGCTGGTGAGAAATGGGAATCCCTGATGGATCGCTCTCCTCACCTCCTTGATAAGGACTTTCCCCTCTGACCCTCACATAAGTTCTTTGTCCAGAAGCTCTTTAATGCACTTAAGTATCATGGCATGTTATTCTTGGTTGTGGGAAGGCAGTAAGGTAGAGTGGCTAGAGAACCTCCCTGGAGGATGGTAAGACCTAGGTTCTAGTTCCACCTCTGACCTTAGATAAGTCATGTAACCTTTCAGTGGCCCAGGCACTGCTCTATGTCTATAAATTACAGAACAGATGCCAAACTATTTTGGCCGAAGAAGTGCCCTCTTCCTTGAGTTCTGGATGATATTGAATATCACAGGTTTGGTCTCTGCTTGTCTCTGTTGGCATTTTATCCCAATCCTAGACTGTGAGCTCTATGATGCCAAAGACTTTTATCCTACTGTCTTGTCTCCTCTAGTGTTCAGCCTAGAACTGGGCTCAGAGTAGGAGCATCATAAGCATTGGTTTACTGAATGAAGTATGAAATATAGATCCTGGTGCTGAATGACTTAAAATTTAATTAGAAAGACAAGAAATCATACAATCTGACTTGGAAGGGACCACAAAAATCATGTAGTCCAACTTAAACCTCAGTAGGAATTCCATTTAGAATTTACCTTCTCTGAAAAGCAGTCATCCAGTTTTAATTTGGTCACCTGCAATAACTGGATATAACCATGGGGAGAAAATGGGGAAGAGACAGAAATTGCAGGAATGTTTTCCCATTAGTGTCTGTCTCCTCAGAGTCCCTCTGTCTCTTCTAACACTCATTCCCATTTCTGTTGTTCCCAGATGTCAGAGAGCTATGCACTGGGTGTCTCACAAGAGAACCCCAATATACTAAGAAAACTGATGAAGTTCATAGGCAGACTAGCTAAGGATCAGTGAATGAACAAGCTGGCACCCAAATAAATTATCATTCTTCTGTGTCGTAACTTGTGACTGCCTACATAAGAAAGGGATGTGACTTAACTAGAAAGCTGGTTAGATAGATGAGCATATGGAAATAAAATAATAGGTAATTGATCAAAGTACATACATAGATAGAGGATAGAACATTTATTACTCACTTACTATGTACCAGGCACTATGACTTCCATCTAAGTGGTAGACATAGTGGAAGCCATGATAAAAAATGCCAATGTCCTTTTCTGAAGATGCTGAGATCAAGTGATTCATAATGCCTTCCTTGATTCCTGTAGCTGAAAGTGATCTCTTTTTTCCCCTTAGGAATAACTATTCCTGGAGATTTTTGTCTATATCTGCCCTTTACCCTCAGCACATGTGTTTATATTAAAGCTGTCTGAATATATGCCATATCCCTTCTAACTGGGTATAAAGTCCTTGAGGAAAAAGACCATGTAATAAATGTTTGCACCCCCACAGACAATTCCAGAGTCTGGCTCATAGTGCATATTTAATAAATATATGTGAAAGTAAACTAAATTGTACTTATTAATCTACCTTCTGCTTCCTTGACAAGGTAAGCCATTCTAGTTTGGGAAAGAGTTTGTTATTAATAGATTTTCCTTCATCTTCTTTTGAAAGCTACCTTCTTGAAATTTCTATTCATGGTTACCAATTTTTAGGGTGGTCATGGAAGATTTCCTGAGTAGGGGCAAATTTAGCCTAGTTTAGAAGGCCAAAGATATTTGTAAAAAAGAGAGCCCAAGTTTTAGTCACAAAATCACAGAATCTTAGCATTTGAAGGGACCTCAGAAGCCCCCTATGCCAGAGGTTCATAATGTGGGGCTCATGGGCTTGTTTCATTGAGAAACTTTTTTTTTTAAGCAATTGGGGTTAAGTAACTTGCTCAAGGTTACACGGCTAGTCATTATTTATGTGTGGGTGCTCATTTTCTGAGGCCGGATTTGATCTCAGGTCATCCCAACTCCGAGGCCAGCGCTCTTACTCACTGCGCCACCTAGCCGCCCCTTTAGGGCAATTGGGGTTAAGTAACTTGCCCGAGGTTACAAGGCTAGGTTTTTGTTTGTGTGGATTAAGTGTCTGAGGCCAGCTCCGAACTCAGGTCCTTCTGACTCCAGGGCCGGCACTCTATTCACTGCGCCACCTAGCCGCCCCAAGAAACTTTTTTTTTACTAACTATTTCAATATAACTATTTTCCCTTATAATCCTTTAAAAATACATTTAAAAAATGTTATTCTGAGCAGGCTTCCTCAGACTGCCAAGGGGTTCAAGACATTAAAAAAGATTTAAAAAACAGCCCTGTTCTATTCTCTCCCATACTTGAACAAGAACACACTCTATATCATACCTGATAGGTTTTCATTCAGCCTCCATTTGCAAACCTCCATCGAAGGGGAAGCCATTTCTTCCTGAGACAACCCATTTCCCTTCCGGTTGCTGTAATTTTTAGGAACTATTCCCTTATATTCAGCCTAAATCTATGTCTTTACAACTTTGACCCATTTCTTCTACTTCTGTCTTCTGAAGCCAAGAAGAATGAGTTATTCCCTCCTTCATGATATAATCCTTGAAACACTATGTAGCTGGCATATTCCTCTGAGTCTTTTCTCCTCTAGGCTAAATGTACCCAGTTCTTTCAATCTTCATATGGCATATTTTGTGATTATCTGGCCTCCTGGTCACCCTCACCCAATCTTCTCCAGATTATCAGTGTAAAGGGGCTTCAGATTTGAGCACAGTATTCCAGATGTATTCTGGACCAAGTCAGAATACAATGGGGCTATCATCCCTCTAATCTTCTCAAAGCAGCCTAAGAGCTCATCATCGTTCTTGACTGTCAAAATGCGCCATTGACTCATACTGAACTTTCCATCCAGGAAACCCAGCCCTTCTCCCTGCCAACCCCTTGGCCTCCAGGTCTTTTTCAGATGAATTGTGACCTAACTGTGTCTCTTCCCATTTTGAGCTTGTGGAATTGATTTTTTCCCCAAACCCAAGATCATTAGAAGTTGAACTAAGACTGCAATTGAAAACAAAAGGTAGAAAGGAGAATCAAGCTTAAGGAAAGGCTAAGAAAGAAGATTGGAATAGGAGATGGGGTGTGTGTGATTTAGCATTTGAAATAAGGATCTATCCATATCCTACTTGAATTAAATAGTGAGGGAAGTTCTGATTTCTCCCTACTATGAACTCAGTTATTCTCTTGATTACTAACCAAATAGAATTAGTACAGTCTTGCAGAGGGAGGCAAACCTTCTTTAGAGATGCCCTATCTCCTTTGGACAATTGCATTTTACATGCTTAATGAAACATTATATGATTGTGATAATTTTCTTTGAAATTGGCTTATAAGGCAAAGAAAAAAATAAGTTTTCTTCTCCTGGAGGTTTCTAAGAAAAGGCTAGATTGATGCTTGTCATGGATTTTGTAGAAAGGATTCTTTAAGTAGAGAGTTGGTTAAGATTTTAGAATCATAGCTCTACTGCTGAAAGGGATCTCAGAATCTAATTAGTCCAGTTTCTCCCCATTCTACAGATGACTCAGGCATGGTAGATGACTTGCCCAAGGTGGCATAGATGGTATCAGAACCAGAATGTGAGCCCAGTTGCACTGATTCTAGAACCCAGAATCTTTCTATCATCTGAACTACTAACTCCCTTCCAGCTCTGAGGTTCTGTGTTGACAGGACCTCAAATGGGCCAGTTTTTTCTCTTTCAGATTCTGCTCATTTATTTATTTTTTAAAAATGCTTCATTCTTCACATGCAAAATGAGAAAAATTCCTAGCCACCAAGCAAGTCATAGTGTTGGCTAAAGGCTGAATGAAGAGATTCATTGTGAAATTCATAAAAAGAGTAAATTCTGTGGGCTCATCCTCAGAGTAACCCTTATAACACCTCTACTAAGTGGTTTCAGCAGTACTTGGATGCCCCATTCATCTTTCACCACAAGGGTATAGCTCCAGCAGCCCATCTCCATTCTCAACACACTTGTGAGCATACTTATACCATATGCATGTATACACACAAACACAGAGAACAGACCCATCATGTACAAGCACACATATCTAGAAAGGAAACATGAATAGACTCTTCAAAGTAGGAAGCTTCCTCCTACTCCATGGAGTAATAGCTTGAAACAGTTCCTTCCCTGGTCACTCACCGCCATTCTTACTCAAGTAGACTCTCTATTATCCACTTGACCAGAGATTATGGAAGCAGTGACCAGAAGGAAGAACAAGACTAAAACGAGAGAAAGGAGAGAATCCTAGATGAGGAGAGTTGCCTAACTGTTTCTGAAATCCTTTGGAATAGCCGGAGAAGCTAGTAGAGAGAATTCCAGTTTTTATTCAGCAGTACAATAACTCTTGCCTTAGTCTGCTCAAGTGGCCTATAGATGGATCAAGGTGGTACCTGGTAGAGATTTGTTCTGAACCAGCCTTCTTTTCTGATACACAAGTCTATGGAGAATATACTGAAGATATAGATCGACCATGGGGTGCTTCCCCTTCCCTTGGGTTATGTGGCAATTCGAATTGATTTGTTCCTTTTTCTCTTTTGTCTTTTGTATCATTTCTCTCTCAAAGTGATTTTACTTTTGTAATGCCATACATGAACAGCTTTCCAGAAGAATGCTACTGTGAACAGCTTTTAAGGTTCTGATTACACAGTTTAGTGAACACTCTATGTATTCCATAACAAGTCAAAGCAAAACATTCACAGAAAATCAAGGTACAGCATTCACAATATTACAACTTACCACAGAAAATCACAATATAGTATTCACAACAGTTTATCATTAAAATGGCCACATAGTTTTCACCAAAGTGGTCACAATATTTGGATCAAAGAACAGTCATCTCAAAGTACAATAGTCAAAGTCTACTCATGGGACACACTTAAGTTAACTCAATCAGTCACTTATTCAGCAATCAATTACAATCATTAGAAAATACACATATCCTCCACCCCCAAAGTCCCATACTTCCTCAGTCTTCTGCAGCTCGTTCAAAAAATCAGAATCACCTTATCCAGCCTGGAGGGAGGGGGCTCCTGGGCTCCTCCCAGCAGCTGCTTCTGCCTCCAAAGTGCTCCAAGAAATTATGCCTGTGCCTCTCTGGGGCTTTTCTTATATACACACATTAGCTACTTCCTGTTTCAGCCAACCCCTTCCTGTTATGCCAGGAACAGAGATTCATTCCTTCTGTTTCTTTCATAGAGGTTTGATTACTTACTAAGTGCTAAGTACCTGCTTACTTGCCAATACAAAAAGGAGTCTTCAAATTCAAATTACATTACCATTACAACTTTTAAAAAGTGTTTTTATTAGTATCTTTTGTTTTTCTCACCTGTATATCCCAATGTATTTTCCCTTTATCTTTGTATACTTGGCACATAGCACAATGCTTAGTACAAATTAGTTACTTAAGAAACAATAAACCCACATTATTACAAAAAAGGGGAAAATGTTCAGAATAACTAAGCAATCTATTGAAAAAGCTGACATTTTATGCCATATTCCATTCTCTTAGTCCCCCATTTCTTCAATGAAGCAGGGTGAGATGACCTCTTATACCTCATCTTTGTCAAAGGGAATTTTAATAAATGGGAAGAAAAGAAAAACAACTATTCCATGGTTTGCTAAGAAATGACCTCTATTGAAGAGTTCAGTTGTGTATTACATAAATATAAGACACACATTTGAGACCCCGGTGATGCACTTTTCTTGAGACAGCATAGTAGTGTTCCAGAGATATCTCATCACAGAACCCTTCTTTAGCTGGGGTTAGCTGACACACTCACACCTGGAAAAAATAGGAATAACAATAATTTTTTAAGCAATTGGGGTTAAGTAACTTGCTCAAGGTTACATGGCCAGTCACTATTTATGTGTGGGTGCTCATTTTCTGAGGCCAGAACCCATCCCGGGTCATCCCGACTCCAGGGACAGCGCTCTTACTGTGCCACCTACTCACCCAGACAATAATTTTTTTTTAAATGATATATTTACAGCAGGAGAAACCAAGGCTCAGACCTGCGATTAAAGAATTGTTTCTAAAAAAAACCCCTAGTCTACTCTACATGACTCTGCTTGGTGCTTTCCATCTGCTAAGTTTTCAGTAATAGCCACTCTGAGCAGGTGCAAATCCCCACCAGCTCCAAGGACTGGTTAATCTATTTGTTTCAACCTTGTTGAGTTCTTCCTGCCTCCAGTGACAAGATCTGGGTAGAAAAAGGGGTTAATGCTTCTACTTGCTTTTATGGAAGTTAATGGGTAGATAAAAAAATCAACAGATTTTGCCTTTTGAAAGTATAACCCTGGGAGTTTGAGGGCTTAATTCTGCAAAGATATACTCCCTGTTGCTAGGGAGCTCTTATATGGTCTCTACTCCCTCATTCTAGTGAATAGGTAGCACAGGACAAAGGGAACAAGTATTTACATAGTGCCTTCTATATACCAGGCACTGTGTTAAACACTACATCTTTGGATCCTCACAGCAATCTTGCAAATAGGTGCTGTTCTTATCCTTGTTAACAGTTATGGAAACGGAAGCAGGCAGAAATTAGGTGATTTGCCCAAAGTTACTCAACTGGTAAATGTCAGAGGCTGGATTTGAATTCAGGTCTTCCTGACATCAAGCCCAGTGCTCCATCCACTGGGCCACCTAATTACCTCTGTGTCATAGGAGGAATTGTAGTCCTGAGTTCCTGTCCTAGTTTTATCATAAATTTCCTGTAGGAACTCTGGTAAGCAATTTCAAGTCTCTGGGTAAAAGAAAACCCGTTTCCTCATCTGCTGGCCTAAGTGATCTCTGTGGTGTTTCCTAGGTCTAATGATTGATGATTCCCTGGGTTTTCCCTAAATTCACACAGCTAGTTAGTGATGCAGCAGGGGGCAAGAATTCAGGACTATTTCTAACATCCCATTCCAGTGCTCAGAGATTAAATAGTGGGTCCTGGTTAGTTGTCGTGTTGATGAATTAATTTTCTTTAACGGGAAGGCTGAGGAAGACAAAAAGCAAACACCAAGCAGTATGTAATGAGATTACATAAACCCTGAACTTCTGCCAGTCTCATAATAGAACTTGCAACTTCTGGTTTCCATGTCTTTGCTTATTGTTCTCTGTCCCTAGAAATTCCCCATTTTTATCCAATTCATCCTTCAAGTCCTAGTTCATCTTGCCTTGCTGTATGAAGCATTACCAGAGGGCATCATTTTTCATTCATTATTCCCTGAGTACTATTGTCCATTATCGCCTTTTCATGTGTATATTTCTGGTATTCCTAACTTTACTATAAGCTCCTGAAGAGTAGGGGCTGTCCCTTATACCTCATTATATCCTAATGTGGCTGTTGAGCAGAGAGTTTTGTTATCACTTATACTAAAAAAAAGTATATAACTTGAAGTGGCCATGATACTGAAAAGGCCAGTGATGATAATGTGTGGATTCTCATTGATCAGAAGGGCAGAGATACTAAAATAACTATTGAGTGACACAGTGGATAAAGCACCAGGCCTGAAGTCAGGAAGACTCATTTTCCTGAGTTCAAATCTGGCCTCAGAAACTTAATAGCTGTGTGACCTTGGTAAGTCACTTAACCCTGTTTGCCTCGGTTTCCTCATCTGTAAAATGAGCTGGAGAAGGAAATGGCAAACCACTCTAGTACCTCTGCCAAGAAAATCCCAAATGAGGTCACAGAGAGTCAGACATGACTGAAATGAATGAACAACACAACAATAATAAAGTAACTAGTGGTTTTCTCAATTTTCCCTTGACTAACAATCCATTTCCCAAGCACCCATCCTGAACATATCATTACCATTGAGAAAGCAGGGGGGCACAGAGGATAGAGAACTGGGCCTGGATTTAGGAAGACCTGCATTCAAATCAGGCCTCAGACACTTTCTAGCTGTGTGACTGTGGGCAAGTCATTTAATCTCTATATGCTTCTGTTTTCTCAGCTATAAAATGGGGATGAATAATAAGCACTTACATTTCCAGGTTGTTGTGAGGATCAGGTGAGATAATATTCACAAACTGATTAACACAGTTACCTGGTACATGATAAGCACATAATCACAAAAATTATAGCTTACATTTATATAGTGCTTACGATGTGCCCTGGCACATGTACTTTGACTCCTTTGCTCATGGCACCTGTAGAGAAACAATGATGGAAGAGGAGAGGCCTTGAGTCCTCTGGTGCCAACATATGGCCTTATGGAAACAGGTCTCAGTCCTTCTGGTTTGGTGTCTGTTGTTTTCTATTTTAGGTAAATGAATTGGAGACTATAATCTTGGGTGTTTTGAAAGGTCAAGAGAGTGAACTGTCTGATTTTGCAGCCAACTCATCATATGCCCTGAGAAACAAGAAGGAAGTGACCTTCAGTACTTTACTCAGTGATAGATGAGACAAGGACTCATCAGGGAATAAGGCCACATTTGGATGGAAGCTTTGTGGGAGCAATGTTATACAGAAACTGTACTAAGTCTGAACCTACTGTCTGCAGGGACCAAGATGGATTAGGGGAGACTATACTCCCTACATCTTGGGGGATTGCTCCCTTTCTCAGACAAACTGCTACCTAATCATGCCTTCCCCAAAATATTTCCTTTGAAATCTATGGTACAGCATTTTGCCTTTCTTTGTGCAATTGCTTTCTTCAAAAAGATTGAAATAACAGTGTTGAGAATACTAGCTCTGAAAACCTAGGTTCAAGTATGAAATAGCTATAGAAGCAGAGGGTTTGTTTTTGGTATATCTTCAAAGTAAATATCCTCTTGTACAAGCTAATTCATGTTAAGTGATTAAATGGAACCAGAATGCTAATTATTGGCTGCTAACAGAGAGTAAGATACAGCTAGTAAGGGTTCAAGTCAATAGCATTTAAGAAGGAACACCCCCAAACTCTACAGGGAACCCCCAGAACTCAAGAGAACTAAGTGTAGCAGGCCTGACTTGGGGAGAATGAAACAGATATTCTCGACCTCAGTAAAAGAAGAAGGATGGACCAGATGACCTCTAAGTCTCTTTTTAGTGCTAAGACTGTGATTCCAGTTTCTCTTTCTAATCTTATCAACAACCTTCTGGGAGAGTGAGATGGTGTTCCCTCCACCCACTCCCACAGCTGGAGGGCATTGTTCCTCCCATTTCATTCCTGTGTTCCTGTAAAATGAATCATGTTTCAAACCTCAGGAGCTCTGAAGGAACTGTGAGCCTTCAGGGCAGTTAAGATGCTGATTCTTGAACCCAGGATTCCAGCTGAGAAGTCAAGCTGCCAGGTTGTAATTTCATTCTGCTCCCATTGATGGTTGATTGTTTGAGGCTCTTCCAGATGTGGAAATGTAAAAGTATATTTTAGAGCTACCACTGTCCTCAGAAATCTTAGTATTTCAGAACTGGAGAGGATTTCAGTGATCATGGATACACAGTGCCTCTCTGTCTCTGTCTCTGTCTGTCTCTGTCTCTGTCTCTGCCTCTCCCTCCTTTATCCCTATTATATCATTCATGCCAGCAGGGCACCCAGCCTCTGCTTGAAGACCTTGTGAAGTAGCCCATTCCATTTTTGGATATTTCTAATTGTTAGGAAGTTTTTCCTGACACCATGCCTAAAGTTGCCTTGTTATAACTTTGACCCATTGCTCCTGGCTCTGCTCTCTGAAAGCAAACAGAACAAGTCTACCCTTATCTGTTATATGTCTTAAAATACTTGAAGGCCAGTAGAATACCTATGATGCCATCTCTACTCCATCCCTCTACCTTCTCCAGGCTGAATGTTTTCAGTCGCTTCAACAGATCCTCTTGTGTCATGAACTCCAGGTCCTTCATCACCCTCTAGATGCCTTCCTCTGGACTTTCTCTAGATTTGAGTGAGGACCTCCGTGTCTGCTCTCTCATCCTGCCAGGTGATCTTCAGAATCTTCCTAAGACAATTCAACTGGAAGCAATTCAGTTTCCTGGCATAGTGCAGGTATATCCTCCGGGCTTCACAGGCATACAACAATGAGGTCAGCACAAGGGCACTGTAGACCTTCAGTTCGTGAGGCAGTCTAATACCTCTTCTCTCCCACACCTTCCTTCAGAATCTCCCAAACTCTTCAAACTGTGCTTCAGAAAGCACAACTCCAATGGGCTGACTGCATTATTGGAATGCAAAATGTACTCTTGCAAAAAAGACTTTTAAAGAGAATTCACACAGGGCAAGGACTCACATGGTGGTCAGAAGAAGAGATGCAATGACACTCTCAAGGTCTCTCTCAAGAACTCTGGAATTGATTTGTGACATGGGAGACACTGGCACAGGACCATCTAACATGGCATGCCCTCATCAGAGGGCAGAATTGAAGTAGCTCAAAGAAAATGCAGGATCCACAGATTTGGAGATTCCATCCCAAATGTTCACACAGGCTTTTCATGCATGACCTGAGGTAGAGCATTCCCAGCTTGTCCAATCAGTCACAGTTGGACACATTGGATCTTAACTTTAGCATTGTGATGTCGTTTTGGTCCTCTTTGAAAACCAAGGACAACAATCACCACCAGCTTATAAATATAAGTCCTAAATTGTGGCATCAAAAATTGAAGACAGTGTTTCAGATATAGTCTAACCAGGGCAAAATATGGTTGGACCATTCCCTCCTCATTTCTGAAAGCTATTGCTTCTTTTAGTCCAAGCTTTGTTAGCTTTTTGGGGGGGGTGGGGGAGTGTATGTGAACATATCACTCTGTTGTACCATATTGAGTTTATGATCTGCTGAAACCCCAAAACCCTTTTCTCAGACAAACTGTTACCTCTTTATGCCTTCCCCAAAATATCCCCTTTGAAATGTATGGTACAGCATTTTGCCTTTCTTTGTGCCACTCTTTTCATTGAAGAGACTGAAGTGACATAGTGCTGAGAATATCAGCTCTGAAGACCTAGGTTCATGGATGGGATAGCTATAGAATCAAAGGATGTAAAACAAAGATTCAATTCAATGCAATAAACATTTATTGAGCACCTCCTATGTGTTAGGCTTCCTTCTAAGTGCCAGGGACACAAAAAGAGGCAATAGACAGTCTCTGCCCTCAAGGACCCTACAATTTAATGAGGGAGACAACAAGCAAACAAATATGTATATATATAATGAGCTATATACAGGGTAAATAGGAAATAATTAACAGAGAGAAGGCATTTAAATTAAAAGATGTTGCAGAAAGCTTCCTATAGAAAGTAGAATTTTAGTTGGATCTTTAAGGAAGTCAGGGAGATCAGTAGTCAGGAGGAAGAGGGACTGTATTCCAGGCTTGGGGGACAGACAGAAAGAATACCTAGAGCTGAGAGATAGAATGTCTGTGGAATAGCCAGGACGCCAGTGTCACTGGACAGGAGATCAGTGTCATTGGATCTGAGAATACATATTCATAGATGTAAGAAGACTGGAAAGCAAGGAGGGGGGTAGGTTATGTAGGGCTTTGAATGCCAAACAGAGCATTTTGTATTTGCCCCTGGAAGCAATAGGAAACCAATGGACATTAATGAGTGGGCAGTAGAGTTGTATGTGTGTGTGTGTGTGTGTGTGTGTGTGTGTGTGTGTGTGTGTGTGTGTGTGTGTGACATGATCAAACCTACTTTTTAGGAAAATCACTTTAGTGACTAAATGGAATATGGCTTAGAGTAGGGAAAGACTTGAGGCACAGAGACCCACCAATAGGCAAGAGTCAAGGCATTAGTTGAGGGTTACACTGCAGTGGCATCAGTGTCAGAGCAGAAAATGTGGCTTATTTGGGAGATGCAGCAAAGATGAAATTGGCAGGTCTCGGCAACAGTTTGGATATGAAGGGTGAGAGATAGCAGAGAATCCAGTATGACTCCTAGGTTATGAGCCTGAGGGACTGGGAGGGTGGTATTGCCTTCTACTGCAATAGGGAAGGATGAAGACAGGAAGGATTTAGGAGGAAAGATGATGAATTTCATTTTGGATATATTAAGTTTAAGATGTCTGCTGATCATCCAGTCTGAGATATCTGAAAGGAAGTTGGAGATGCAAGATTGGAGGTCTTCAGAAAGACTGGGGCAGGAAAGGTAGATTTGCATCATCAGTATAAAGATGGTAGCTAAACCCATGGCAGCTGATGAGATCACCAAGTACTCAGGGAGAAAAGAAGGGTCCCAGGACAGAACTTTGAAAAACATCTACAGTTAAATGATGAGACATGTAGGAGTATCCAGCAAAGGAAACAGAGGAGTGGTCAGATAAGTAGGAGGAAACCTGGAAGACAGTGATATCTCAAAAATCTGGAGAGAAGACAGTATCAAGAAAAGACAGAGATCAACAGTGTCAAAGAGAACTTAGAGATTATGTGGCCTGATCCTCTTATTTGACGTATGAGGAAACTGAGACCCAGAGAAGAGAAATAACATGTCCAAGGTTATATGAGTAGGAAGAAATAGGCAGAAGTGGGAATTTGAATCCAGATCTTTTCCCCTCTCCTCCTCCTCCTCCTTCTCTTTCTCTCTCTCTTGGAATATGTACTAAACAAAACTTTCCCTTTGCTACTTACTAGCTATCATTCTGGAAAAGTTAACGTAGTCCTATTAATTTCCAGTTTGGCCATCTGTAAAATGTGAATGAGCAGCAGTGAGGTAAAGTAGTTAGAGAGCTGCTTCTGACAGACTCTGGAGGAGCTAGGTTCCCATATTCTCTCTCTATGACCCTGTATAAGTCACATAACCTCTCAGTGCCCCAGGCAACTCTCTAAAAGCATAAATGAAAAAGCAGTTGGTAGAGGAAATTCTTCCCTGGGAGTTCTCTATTTTCATGTAATAACAGGTATGATTCCTTTCTTCCACCTAAAATAAGGATGGCAATGTTTGCATGACATTATTAAGAAAATATTATGTTAATTTTTACAATAATAATGATGATTTTTACATTTTTCCCAGTACAACTCAGAAATGCACCTGTGATACGTTACTATCCTGCTATTATTCTTTTTTTACTTAATGTCCAGAAGATTATTGTGCACATCTATACAATGTCTTATTCTTAGAAATGAATGAATTTCATTATTATCACAATTATTATGATGATGTTGTTCTCAAGCAGCTGGTACCTTTCTGGTAGATATGCACACATCTGCTCTTCAGTCCCCTCCCCAAGTTCTTGGTATCACCTAATGAGTTATAGATCAAAGTATGCAATTGCCTAAGGGCTAATGATGAAGCATTTTCCTTGATTGTTGAAACAGTGTTTAACCCCTTGTAACATGGGGACTCTAATCTTTCCTCCTCTGGGTACCACCCCTAAAACCATATCAAACAATTCTGTTCCTTTCCATTCCCCTTTTATTGCCCTTCGGAACAATGTTGGGGCTTGTATCCTGGCAGGTTTCTTTTTCTGTGAGAACAGTAATCTCATTTCAATGTGTGTGGGTGGGTAGATTATAAGGTACAGCCTTGGAGCTCAGGTGCAGGGCTAGGGAGGGACTGTTTTAAATACTTGTATGATTAACAAGCCCCTGGATTTTTATGGATTGTAAAGAAAGAGCCGCTGTGAGGATTATCGCTTAGTTTGGGAATGATTCACCAAAAAGAAAAAAAAAAGCTGTACTGCTTTGGGAGGATGGGAGGAAGAAAGGACTTTCTTTTTGCCAGAATGGTTAGTGATCAGCAAAAATAGGTTCAAATCCATGAAGGCCCCTCCTTCCACCCCCTCTTCCCCTGAACCTCCCACTTCCTCACATGGTTTCTGGAAGAAGAACAGAGAATCTTATCTGCGGTTTTAAACTACTTCCACTAAATTCAATTCAACAAACATTTATTAAGCATCCTGTGCTTGCCAGGAAAATGTGCTGGCCTGATGGAGATACCAAGGCAAAAATAATAATAGCAATAACCCCTGCCTTCAAGGAGTTTATATTCAATTGCTTAGCAACAGTGTAGTAAGGGCAGCTAAGTGGCACAATACCTGAGCTCAAATTCGGCCTCAGACACTTAACACTCACTAGCTGTGTGACCTTGGACAAATCACTTAACCCCAATTGCCTTGCCTTCCACCCTCCAAACCAAACAAACGGTGTAGTATTATTTCAAGCAGAGGGGTCAAACAGTGGTCTATATATTCAGAGTGCTGTTCGAGGTAGATTAAAATGTAATTCGGAAATGTTTAATAAAATGAATAAAAATACAATAGGACATAAATAATATTACATTTTAAAATTAAATCAATATGAAGCCCATAGGGATCCTTGTATATGGAGTAATGGCCCCTGTTTCTGTTTCAGTTTGACACCACTGATTTAATGAAGGATCTAAAGTCAGAGTACCTGGCTTTGAATCCCATCTCTGTCACTTAGTCCCAATGTGACTTTGGGCAAACAGCTTCTCTCTGGGGCTCAGTTTACCAGTCTGTACAAATCCCAGCTTTGATACTTATTAGTTATGTGATCACTGGCAAGTTAGACTTCTTGAACTTTGATCTCTTTGTTTATAAAATATGAGTAATAATAGTTGGACCTCACAAAGTTATTGTGAGGGAAAAAATCCTCAACCTTAAAGCACTATAAAGACATTTGAGGTGTTATTTTTTCTTTCTGAAATCCTTTCCAGCTCTAATATGCTATGATTTCAAGAGCCCCCAGGTACTTCTCTCATTGAGAACAAAATGGATGGAAAAGAAATGGATATTGCCAATTGGTTTGTGGATGTGTTCCCACAGTCATCATTGAGTGGAAAAATCATTGTGGAGAGGGGACCCACCTTCCCTATCACCACCAGCAATAATTGCTGACTAACTGCTATTAACAGGCACAAGAACCCTGGGAGTGGCAGCACTCCCCCCCTCATGACCTCAGACCATCGTTCCTGCTTCCAGCCCAATCCAAATACGCATCAACTGGGCAAGCAACTCCTTTGGATGAGGGGCCAAATACCAACTAACTGCTCTACACAGAATAAAACTGTCGCTGCTCCCAAAGAATTTACTTTCTACTAGTGAAATAACATGCATACTTTATAGGTTTAGTATATAAGAAATAGGCTTATTTTCATATTATTTCCTCCGTTAGACTATGAACTCCTTGAGAGTAGAGATTATTTGCTTTTTTGTGTATTCCCAGAGTTTAGCAATCAATCAACTGATAAACATTTGTTAACCCCCTATTATGGGTCAGGCATCGTGCTAGGTGGAGAGTACTAGACTGATAGTAGGCTCTTAATGAATTCTTGTTGACTTGATGATGTTTTCAGGAAGGTTCAAGGCCAGGTTCAAAGATTTCCCCAGGAAATAGTTCACTTCCAAACCTTTTTTATTGGGAAATATCTTTATTGGTTTTCACAGAAAAAAAATATCCAGTTCCAAGTATAACGCTCCGTTTTGGATGTAGGCTGCAAAAAATCCTGGAGTAAGATAAAGTGAAAGTCACATAAAGAGTCATTTGAAAGTGGGTAATATGTAACCATCTGGTAGAATGTGCACCCTGTGAGGGCTCAATAAACATGAACTGACTTACTCAGAGTAGCAATAATGTATCCCATCAATCAGCTACAAACATTTTCCAAATGTCAACTGATAGCTTTGCTTTGTAATGAGTACTTTCTACTGGGGCTGGCTCCCTGTAAAACAGCTAGGCACTAAGCCCCTATTGGTATTACTTGTTCCCTCTCTAAGCCTTATTGGTGAAGCTGAATTAGGAAGGATACAGGGTGATCCTGATTGATGATCACTTTGAGATGATAGCAGGAGACAGGTAAGATGTGCAAGCAAATTTAAAGGCTGAAGCTTTGGGACAATGAGTTGACTCAATCAACCTGGTCCCTGGCTTTTTCTCCCCATCCTCAACACTTCCTATTGTGTTGCTGGTCCACCTCACAGGGATCTCTTTTTATTTGGTCTTTATGCTGCCATAGAGGTGTTCCCACTTCTGTCTTAGCCTTTGGAATTTCAGTTCTAGTCAAGAAATTATGGGATACTAAATCTTATGAATCAATGATTGCTATAATCATTGGGATGCCCTGGAATCTCCCTCTCTCCCAACAAAGGGCAGGATATGACATCCTATCCCTCACTGGTGTCCAGAACTCTCTTGCTGCTTTCAATTGCTGTGAGAGACATGAGACCAGATGGATTCATTCATGTGAAATTTTCAGGGACTTAAATATTGCCCTTCTTGGAAATAATTTGCAGTAGGAACTCTAGTTCAAACCTCAACTAATGGATTCATTCTGTCTAAAATGGAAGTTATTAACCTGGAGTCCATATTCTTCTTTTTCTTTAAAAAAAAGATATATATATATGTGTGTGTGTGTGTGTGTGTGTGTGTGTGTACATACATATATTGATAACAGTATTTAAATATAATTGTTTCCTTTGAAATCTTATTATTTTATTTTATAAATCTTATTATTTTATAAGCATTGTTTTGAGGAGTCTTCACCAGACTTCCAAAGAGGTCCATAACATAGGAAAAGATAAGAACCCCTATCCAAAATATTATTATTATTATTAAGTGGTCATCCACTAGAAAAATGGTGTCAAACTCAGGTAGAAATGGATCTCTGTAGCCATATTAACTTAGAAAACCACAAACTAAAATTAACTATGTTGTACTGAATTTGTTGTTGTTGTTGAACATTTTTCAATTACATTTTAATCTGTTTCAGAGAATGCTGGCTTCAAGTTTGGCACTTTTGCCCTAGAATAATTCAAGTGGTATGAAAGTCATGATCAAGAAGAGTTCAGAATGGGAAATGACCTTTCAGATAATTTCTTTCAACCGCCCATTTGAGAGATGGTGAAGCTCAAGCCCAAAAGGTTACCATGATTTTTTGAGGTCATGTAACTTGTTCCAGTTAGGGCCTGAGTCAATTCTAGGAATCACATGCCTCATGTGGCATTTTAGGTCTTTAGGTGTGGCTTTTTGATTGGATCCAAGTTTTATAGAACAAATCCTTTTATTAAGGGGATTTGTTCTGTGAAGTTTGGATTCAGTCAAAAGGCTATACTTGAGGACCTAGAGGGCCACATGTAGCCTTGAGATTGCAGGTTTCCCACCCCTGGGCTAGTTCCTTCCATAGTTACCTATAATTACTGCAATTGTTAGGTGCAAAGGATGATGGATATAGCAATGGAAGGGACCCCAGAGGTCACCTTATCACAGATTTATTTTGTAAATGAAGAAAGTTAGACACATAGAGGTTAAATGACTTGCTAAGGTCACACAAATATTTTCTTATGCTAAGCTGAATTGTGAAAAGAAGGATGATATGGTACAATGAATATGGCAGTGAATCTGGTATCAGATGACTTGTGTTCAAATTTTGTGGGGCTTTGTAAAAATCTCTTAATTTCATTGTATCTCATTTTCCTCACATTAAAATGCAGGGGGTGGGGTAGATTGCGAGGTCCCTGATAAGTTCTAAATTCTATGATTCTAGGGAGAACTTAGGAAGAGCAGTAGTCAATCATAAAGGAATGAATATATAATGTTAGTATTTCAAACATCAATGGAGGGGATTTTTTTTTTTTTTTGGTGGGGAGGTATTTCTAGAAGTCATCAAATCCCACCCTTCGGCTGCTTATATGACCACACCTATATGGCAAGAGGTATCACATATTATACATTTTGCAATCAGATTCTTTGTACAACTTAGACAAAAAGTTAAAAGTAAAAGATAGAAAAAAAGATAAAAGTAAACTATTTATTGATGATTTAAAAAACTTTTTACCATTTTTTTCTCATCTACCTATACTCCATAAGCTTTTTCAACTCATGCACAGAAGGGATATTAGCACTGGGAAGGACCTTCGAGTTCCTCTCTAATCTGCCATATATCAATACACCAATAACTTGTGATTTTGATAATGTGGGAATTTCCTCCAGTGATATAGATTGCAAGACATTTCTGAATTAGAGAGTTGTCAGAGATGCATTGACTTGTGCAGGGAAATATAACTAGTAAGTGCTGTGGATCACACTTGAACCCAGGTCCTTTTGACTCTTAAGTCCTGCCACTTACCTGATAAAATATATTAGCTTCTTCCTCCAATAAAATCAGTGGGGTTGGATGAGATAATCTTTTAGATCCTTTCTAACACTAATATTCTCTGAGCCTATGAATCTAAGATTCGAAGTGGAAACTCTTGATGGTACTACTTCCCTCTTCATTTGTCACCTTTTACTGGTATTTGTCAGCATTATTCTCTGCTCCTGAGTATTAGTACTACAGCTGTCAGGAGCCTGCATTCTCACCTATTTTTGGTCAATTACCTTCTGGCTGTTGTGTTTTTGGGTGAACAAATAAGGGACAAAGAGTGTCACAGAATGTAAAATGGATAATTTTGATTACATGAAATTAAAAAGATTTTGCCCAAATAAAACTAATGCAGTCAAAATTAGAAGGAAAACAGAAAATGGGGAAAGTTTTTCAGATAAAGGCATTTCTCAAATATATAGGGAACTGTGCCAAATTTATAAAAAGAAGACTCATTCTCCATTTGATAAATAGTCAAAGGATATAAACAGGTAGTTCTTAGAAGAAGAAATCAAAGCTATCAATAGTCACATGAAAAAAAATGCTTTAAATCACTACTGATTAAAGAAATGCAAATTAAGACAACTCTGAGATACACTTCACACCTATCAGATTGACTAACACAACAGAACAGGAAAATGACAAATGCTGGAGGAGATGTATAAAAATTGGGGCACTAACACAGAGTAGAGTTGTGTACTAGTCTAATCATTCAATTTGGAACTAAGCCCAAAGGGCTACAACACTCTGCCCACACTCTGATGCAACAATACCACTACTAGATCTGTATCCCAAGAGATCAGAGAAGAGAAGGACTCATCTACACAAAAATATTTATAGCCACTTTTTTGTGGTTAAAAAGAATTGGAAATCAAAGGGATGCCCATCAATTGAGGAATGACTGAATAAGTTGTAGTATATGATTATGGATGGAATACTATTGTGTTATAAGAAATGATTCAGGATCGTTTCAGAAAAACCTGTAAAGACTTATATGAACTCATGCAAAGTGAAGTGAACAGAACCAGAAGAACATTGAGGACAGTAACAGCAGTATTGTAAGGATGATCAACTGTGAAAGACTTAGGTACTCTGACCAAGACAATGACCCAAGACAATTCCAAAGGACTCATAATGAAAAATGTCATCCACTTCCAGAGAGAGAATGGATGAACTCTGATTGCCGATTTGTTGGGGTTCTCTCGGGCTGCAGTCCCGACTGGCCGACCTTACTTTAGCCAGGTCTTCGGACATCTCTGGCAAGACGCTACACTCAAGCAAGAGCTATGGGGAAAATGCACAACAGAAAGCCAGGACTCAGGATCAGGCTCAACAGGTTTATTTGATGGCTACTACTTGACTCTTCTACTACCTCAATCCCCTGAATTCCCCTCTTCCAGGAGTCTGCTCTCTCTATATTCCTCTGGCTGGCAGGGGAGGAGACAACCTCCGTTGGATGAAGCACTCTTAATGCACAGCAAAAGTTAATTTGTGACTTTGCAGAAAGCACCTCCGGGTATCTCGGGCTTTCAAGGCTCTTGCACTCCCTCACACCAAATCCAGGGCCCAGGCCTTAGTAATTAGGCCCTAACACCGATTGAAGCATGCTTTTTCTTTACTCTCTTACTTTTTATTGCTTAATTTTGTTTGTATTTTCTTTTGCAACATGGCTAATATGGAAATATGTTTTGCATGACTTTACTTATATAATTGATAGCAAATTGCTTGCTTTTTCAAGGAGGGGGGAGGGATAAGCAGAAGGGAGAAAATTTGGAACTAAGTATTTTTTAAAATTATTGTTAAAATTTCTTTTACATGTAATTGGGAAATATTTAATGTAAGACAAATAATTTTAAAATTTATGACTATTGGAAAAGGGAATACTATCTCTTTTAGATTGTAGGGGGAGGTGGGGATGGTTGGAATGTAAAAGGCAAAATGCTGCTTCCAATTCTCAAGAGGGCAGGGCTGAGCAGACTTGGTCCCCAAAGCATGTTAATTGCATTGGATTGTAAGTAGTAGCACAGGCTTAAAGGCACCTGTTTTGAGGTCATTTCCTCTTCTCCATTCTTTCTCTCTTTCCTGTTCAAAAAAGTAGGCCTGCAATAAGCACTTTTTCTTTTTCTCATAAGCAAGATATTAGGGATGCTTTCTTCCCTAGACTTTCCCTTCTTACCTTCCTGGTGGATAATGGGACCAATGATTCTTTCTCCTTCTTTCTTGTAGGTAATAGATCATAAAGCTCTTTCTCTTTTTCTTTTGTAGGGCAGAGGGATGGCAAGCTATTATTCTCTTTCTATCTCTGTTTCTATATTTCTCTTTTTATTCTCACCTTTCTTGCTAGGAATTGGGAAGTCTGGTTGGGAAGTCTGTGTGGCCTCATAGCAATGGATGCCCAATAGTATTTAGCATAAGTAAACTGTTGCCATCATTCCTTTAGGAATATATATATATATATATATATATATATATATATACATACATATATACATATATACAAATATATATATACAAATATACATATATATGCATATTTCAGATCTATGAGGTTACAATGAAGACTGCTTTCATTGCATAAGAGTCATTTTAAATAGATTTTGTGTTTGTATTGAGTCGAGAATTTTCCCTCAAATTCAATGTGCTTGATACTCCCCAATAAAGACATTTCTCTCAAACAAAATTATGTGTTTATTTAATGGGATTCAGCCTGTCGGGCCCACAAAGATATATACAAAATTTCTATGTGGAGGGGCAACTAGGTAGCACAATAGATAGAGCACTGGCCCTTTGGGTAAGAGGGACCTGAATTAAAATATTGCCTCAAAAGCTTGATACTTACTAGCTTTGTGACCCTGGGCAAATCACTCAACCCCAATTGCCTCGACAAAAAAATTCTATGTAGAAGGAATAGTGGCCTTTTATATATCTGTGGTTTTATAATATATCTTTGGATGGGAAGGATATAGGTATTTTTGTTTTTTATTATTATCTCCCTCTTCTTCTACTAACAGATTCTTGGAAAAATATGAACAACCTCTCCTTCAACAAATCATTTCCTAAATCAACCAAATATTTCTCAAGCACCTTATATATGTACCAGAAACTGTGGGAGGCCATGTACATACAAAGACAAATATGAATCAGTTCCTGCCCTTAAAGGGCTTACACTAAGGTAATGTAAGCAGTAATGACAACAATAATTAAGCAAAAACAAAGACCAAAGTGAGCACTGGATCATTATGAAGGTCAAACTTTTCCTGAAATAAGAGATGAGGTCATCCACCTCCTATCAACTATTCTTCTTTGAAGAGAGAGGCAGGTTGGTAGGAACACTATGGGTGTGGAACATTGCATATACTATGAAATTTGGTGGATGCATTGGTTTATTTTGCTGACCTGTTCTTCTCTCTCTCCCTCTCTCCCTTCTCTCTTTCCCCTTCCCTCCCTCTCTCCCTCTATTCCTTCCTCTTTCCATCTCTCTCTCAATCCCTCTGTTTTTCCCTCCCCCTCTCTTCCCACTCTCTCTCCATCCCTTTCTCTTTCTTCTCTCTCTCTCTCTCTCTCTCTCTCTCTCTCTCTCTCTCTCTCTACTATCTCTATACATCAATGGATAGCTCATTTGTTAAGGAAAGGAGGAGGTATCTATTCTGAAATCTAACCCCCTACAAATTGGGATTTTAGAATTTTTGTCTTTGTATCCATACTCAATGCCCACCATATTATAAGGCACATATTAATTAACTACTTATTAAATGCCAAAACAAGCCACATCAATAAAAACTGAACTTCCATTTGAAAATAAAGTCAATCTGATTTAGTGCTCATAACAGGCAATTGTTGGAGAAAATTGAGCAGTCTATTTAACATATCTGGAAAGGGTCATGGCAAGGAAAAAATGCATCTTTATCTCTTGATGATATAAATGGAATTATAGTGTTAAGGAGATGCAGGAATTATGACTGCTGACTCGACCTCTCTGTGACCAGCAATGCATGCTTCCCAAAGTGCCATTGGATTACTTGCTACCTAAGCAGGAATCTCACCTGTAATATCTTCATCTAGTGACCATCCAATGTTTGCTTTGAGACCTCCAGTGACAAGGAATTCTTTTCAAGGCAGTCCAATCTGATTTTGAATCTACTTAAAGAGAACTGAGGGGACCATAATTCAAATCATCAAATCTCCAAATCATTTCTGTTTGCATTTGGAATGTAATCAGAAACACCCATCTACTCATGTGCAGACTCTTGCCCAGGCTTTCACCCTCTTCTGATTTGCCATTCTGTCAGCAGCCTGGTGCCTGAGTGAGGATTAGAGATGAATATGGATGAAATGAGATAATAGTTGTGAATGTACTTTGAAAGTACTCTACCAATGTAAGCCATTATTAAGCTATTAGTGATTAAACTTGTTCGGTTGGCCCCAGAGAGTAGAACCAGGAGCAATTAGATGAAGTCTCATGGAGACAGATTTTGGCTCAATATAAGGATGAAATTAAAAAAAAAAGTAGAACTCTCTAATAATGGAATCAGCTGCCCTGTAAACTGGCATATATTCATGTAATATGACCTAAGCCTTGTGAGCTTGTAATAGTGATATTACTACTTTATAAGGTAGTAATTTTCCCTATTCTTTGAGGTATTCAAGTGGAGGCTAGGTGACCGGTTGACAGAATATTATAGAAGAGATTCATGCTTTAGATAGAAGTTGGGCTGGATAATTGCTGATATCCCTTGTTGAATTACAGCTCTAAGATTCTATGAATCTCTAATTCAGGAACCCTTAAAGTAAATAGTCCATTTGTGGAAAATTAAAAATAGACTGCAGTTATTCCTTCCACATCATGACTTTCCCCACTGTGGTTTTGATGTGTTGCCTGTCAACATAAGAAATTAAATAGGAATTTTGGGGGGAGTTTTGTAGAAGGTGCAGATGACTTGTAAAGGTCAGCAGATGACACAGGAAAAGTTCAGAAACTCAGAAATTCAGAAAATCTATGTATTGTATAATATCAACATATTTTATCTTTTAATACTGTAAATACCCCATAAAAGCAAAAGAAAAAATTCAGGCTTCTCTGGTATGAAGGGAGGGCCAAATTTTTTTATGTGTATTTTCCAGATCGCAGGTGCACCACCTCCTAACCCCCAAGGTAGGTTGGAAATGTGATTTCCTCAGTGAGGAAAATACCTCCACAAATGCAGGTCCCTAAGCCCTTTGTAGTTTAGAGTCTCAGAAAGTTGCTGGTGACATTGGGAGTTTAAATGACTTGCCAAACAGCCACTATGTGCCAGGGACAGGATTTGCACTCAGATCTTCCTGACATCAAGGGTAGCACCCTATCTGCTTCTCTATGCTGCCTTTTGCTTGTATTAAGAATCTTAAAACCTGAACAGTTTATGTAGAATGTTGCTTAACTGACATTAGGACTGCAATGCTAAAAGACTTTCTCTTCCTTCTAGAATAGCAAAGCAAGATAGCAGGTTCTGCAAGTATAGACTTGGGAGGGAAGGAACGTCCAAGCTTTGTGAGGTCTTTCGATGACTGCTTTACCGGTTCCCTGATTTGTGCCTATGCTCTTGAGGTTTTATTGGCTGCATTGTCTGTGTTTATTAGGGTCTTGTGAAGGCAACTCCTATTGGGGGTGGAGATGAGCAGTGGGAATGGAATGGAGGAGCATCCCTGTTGGTGATGTTCAGCAGGTTAATTAGGAGGGCAGGGAGATGTCTATGAGCGATATCATATCCTCCAGGTGCTTGTCTGCAGTTTACTGGAAACCCATGCAAATTAGGGAAAGCTTCCTGGAAGAAGTCAACCTGTAGTAACCTCCCAGCCCATACCAATGTGGTGACCCAGAGGTGACATTCACTGCTGACCAGAAACCTGGGCTCCATTCTACCCTAGTCATTGAGGGCATGTCTGTGTGGCATTTAAAATGGATTTCTTTCTTATAAGAACTCCATGCTAAACTAGAAGGGAGCTGAGAGATCATGGAGTAAAACTTTTCATTTTTACAGATACAGGAACTTAAGAATTAGGGAGTGAAAGTGATTAGTTTTAGTGTCTTGTTTCTCAGACTGAAATATTGCTCCTTTGCTTGAGAGGTAGTGGGGCATAGTGGAGAGAGTGAAGGACTACCTTGGGCAAGTTATTTAACCTCTTTGACTCTCAGTTTCCTTGTCAGTAAAATGGGGATAAAAAGACTGCAACCTTACAAGGTTGTTGTGAAATGACATTGTAAAGTGTTTTGTAAACCTTTAAGGGCTATGGAAATGTAAATTATCTTTAAATAGAAATGATAATATTTACCTCATAGGGCTGTTATCAAGAAAGCCCTTGATTAATGTGAGTTGTTATTATGATTATTTTCATAGGGATATTAATCTCTAACTCCAGAAGCATTGCATTGATAGGCCATTGAGTTTGAAAGATTTTGTTCAGTGTATCCTGTGTATTAAGCATTAATTATTAATATGTATTATGGTTAAGAGCTTCCTGGACCATGATAGGTACTAGGACTCCAGTTTTAAGGAGTCCTGCAGTGTGGAATATTGGAAAGAGCACAGGTTTAGAAAAAGAGGATCTGTATTCAAAACAGACTGTGTTATATACCACCTCTGTGACTTGGGAAAGTCACTGTCTTCCTTGGTCCTCAATTTTCTCATCTCTGAAATGACATTTTATCAAATATAAAGTGCTTAGCACAGGGCCTGGTGCATAGTAGGCACTTAATAAATGCTTGTTCCCTTCCCCCTTTCCCTTCTCTAAAATGCCTTCTAACTTTGAGTTTTATCAAGGCTTCACAGAACAGGTGACACAAGTCAAATCAATCAATCAATTTCAAATTGAACTGGGTTTTGAAGAAAGATCAGGAGTAGAACAGGCCAAGGTGAAGAATACAATCCTGGCATGGAGAGCGGCTTGTGAAAATGCACAGAGATGGGAGGTGGGAACAGGTAGTGGGTCATTTTAACTGGAAGGCAGAGTATGTCAAGGGGAATAATGTCAAATAAGGCTGGAAAGCTAGCCTATGTGACTCTGAGGCCACATTTCTCATCACTATTAACAAAAAGAGTCATATGACTACTATGAGCCCAGTGGACTCTAGGGTAAGTTAATAATATAAAATATAAATTGAAAGGCTAGAAGAATGATAGGTGACCTAGTCTGCCACAGTCCCACAAAGGGCATCTTGGAAGGAATAGAGATAAGGTATACAAAGTCAGTCTGGCATATAGGAAAGAACACCAGGCTTGAAGTCATATTCCCTTTAAACTGGTTTATGAGCTATGTGACACTGGGCAAATCATTATACTCCTTTTCACCTCAGTTTTCTCATCTATAAAATGGGAATAATAATAAGAACACTAGAGTTACCTATTTCAAGCCTATTTGACTGGATGCCAGGAAGTAAGTAAACTAGATATCAATAGAGAGGGGTGAGCAATTGGGGTAACAGAGCCAGAACATCTAGAATCAGGATATTGATCAAGGCATCAAGAGGAATGGAAACAACTGATAGAGCTTTGGACAAGCAGGCCAGATCAATACATAGTAACAGGAGTCACAGTTGTAGAATGGAGGTTTCTTCAGTATGAGGCAGCAACATGTCATAGTGAATAGAGTGATGGACTTGACATCAGGAAGACCTGAGTACAAATTCTGCCTCAGATATATTAATTCTCGCATTGTGACCCTGGGGAAATCACTTAACTGCCTTGGGTCCTAGTTTTCTCATTTGTAAAATGATTGTATTGACCACTCAGAAATCTCCTAAGGTACCTCCCAATTCTAAAATGATCATCCTAAAACCTAGATTAAAACCCTGCCTTTGATACACATTGGCTGTGTGATAGAGGACACGTGACTTAACTCAATACCCTCCAGCAACTCTCTAAGAAGATAATTTGCAGAGAAGTCTCTGATCTGATTGGTGGGAGACTTTTTTTTTAATTCGGAGTTCCCTATATCAATGGAATCACCAGTCTGAAGAATAAAAAATAACCAGAAAACAAAAAACCCAACATACTGATCAGTGTTTAGGACAAAGTGGAGGAAGGAGTAAACAAACTGAAGGATGTTAGAGGCAGGGAGGACACTGTTGGAGTTTACCAGGCACCCAAATGCATTCAGGCTTCTGACTTCTGATAACTGGGTAGAGAGTACAATACAGAGGCATAAATCTGGAGTGTGGGTGGGTGCATATATGTGTGTGTGTGTGCACACGCATGCACCCTCTCCATCCACTTTTCATCTCTCCCCTGCTTTCCGCCTTCCATCTTGCAAGATACATTATAGAGTACAAAACATTCTGGTCTTAGAAGACATCAGCTTATTCCCTGACTCCACTACTTAGTATCTGTGTGTCTCTAGGTGAGTCATTTTCGTGTCTCTGAATCTCAAGTATTTTATCTGTAAAATGTGGGTAAGTAATACTTGCACCCCCATTTCATAAAATTGCTGTGGAGAAAGTGATTTTTAAATCACCAAGGGTTGAGAATGTTACTTCCCATTACTGTAGTTACCTTGTACTGTGGAATTCAAACAGTTAGTTATCAACTTTCACCTGGGCATTGGGCTAGGAAATTTTCATGAATCCTTGCAGAAGTCATTCTCTTTGGACAGAGCACAGCACAAGCTAGCCTGATGAGCTTTCGACACTGTGCTGATAAGCCCTATACAAGGAGCATAAGATCATAACAAAGCCTTCTGATGATATGAGGCTCCAGGGAAAAAAATGCAACCCAAAACACACCTGTGGGCTGCTTCCATCCACAGCTGTTTTCCATCAGTGCTGTTTTCCATCCCTTTAATCAAGGCTTGCTTGCAAAAGATACACCCTGCAATCCTCCCCGTCAGCATCCCCTAGGTATTGGCAGGGAGACAATCTTGGCTATTATGCTTTCATTAAACCTTTTAGCTTGACTAGGCATGGGAAAGGTAAGGAAATGCAGGAAGGACATTAGCAGACACCATGGATGTTTTGAGACCAGACTGCAAAAAAGATCAGAGGAAAGATGGGTAGGGATTCATGATCAATAACATTAGAATGAATGAAGGCTTAAGTGGAGAGAAGCTCTCAAGAATGAAATGAGGATGGTGCCATCACACATGACCTCCAATGAAAACAAAAGGGGAGGAATCTAACAGAATCTATGTAGTTACACACAGAGAACTGTCCAATGAGATTAGATTGAAAGAATCGATCAACCTGCATTGATTAAGTGCCTACAGGTTCTGTGATAGGCTCTGGGGAACTGTACTAGGCATGGGAATGATGAAAAAAGAAAAGGAGTGGTGTAGAACCAATGTTGAATGCCATTAGTGGCATAGCCAGACATCATGGTAAATCTCTGTAATCCTAATTAGGGAGGGAAAATCTGTGAGCTCAGAAATTCTGACCTGCAGTGAGCTGTCCATAATATGTTTGCACTAAGTTTGGAATTGGAATGATGAACCACCAGGGGTAAGAGGCCACCAGATTTCTAGGGAGGGTTAAGCTAGTCCAAATTAGTGACAGTTTAAGCCAAAGCTTCCATGGCAGTCAATGGTGGGATTAGACCCATGAGTAACAATGGATTTTTTTTTTTGCATTTTTTTGAATTTTCAATATGGATGAGATAGAGAAACCTAGTCTTGGAGAGAGAGGGAATAAAAAGAAGAACGGCATATATCTCTATGAATAGTGTCCTCCAAGTCACTGGGGTTGAAAAACTTGAAGTCAATTTTGGGGAATCAGTGTGGTACATTAGAAAGAACATTGAATTTGAGGTCACAGGATTTGTGTTCAAATCCTGCTTCTGACATGTAGTAGCTGGGTAACACTGGGTAATTCACTTAAGTTCTCTGGGACTCAGTTTCTTCATTTGTAAAACTAGGATGTTTGGTCTAGAAAACTTCTAAGATCCTTTTTCAGTTCTAAATCTGTGATTTATTTCCTCTTTCTCTAACTTCTTCACTTTTTTGCTTTTCAACTCCTTTATATGTTGTCTATCTTCATTAGAATGTAAGTTTCTTGAGGGCAAGGACTATCTTGCATGTTTGTATATGCATCACAGAATTTAGCATGGTGTTAGGCAGATTATTCCACCTATCTATTCATCTATCTATCTATCTATCTATCTATCTATCTATCTACCCACCTATCTATCTATCTATCTATCTATCTATCTATCTATCTATCTCAGAATATCTTCCTCTCTTTGCCTCTCTATCTTTTCTATCTGCCTCTATCTCTCAATCTGTCTTTCTCTCTGTCTCTTGTTCTATCTTCTCTGCCTCTCATTACCAGACTTAGGTGACTGTCATTCTAGAGTACTGAGCCACTATCAGTGATTTTAAGGAACGGTAGAACTGGAGAATGACAAATGCTATAGCAATTTTTTAAATGGTGAAAAACACGGAGACTTTCAACTATAGGCTGGTTAGTCAACATGATTTCAATTTTTGGCAGAAAGTCGACATGGAGATCTAATACATCAGTACTCTGAAGAAGTCTGAAGAATACTCTGAGCAGTCATCTGAGGGAGGAAACATATTTAAGGAGTATTATGTCTTCCTAGAACAAGGGCCGACTGTGGGCCAGGACCCTACCAAGGCACTAGACCTCAGAGTCCAGTATAGAGCTCTACATAGAGGAAACTTCATAAGAACTGTACAAAGGAGCAAAAAGATTTCCAGTAATAAAGTATCATCAGCCTTGGTCACAAGGGTTCTTTATCTATGTACCTAACTGCTATTGTGCTGTAAGCTAAACCTCCTCTTCCTCTGAGCTCTGTTCATTTGTAGGACAGGGCAGTTCAGTATTTTGGGGGGAATGTTTTATACCAAATGTTCTATTACCTTAGTAATACCATTGCCAAAGAGCTAATTAAGTCTGGTTGATTATTTTAAAAATTTCATAGGGATAAGTGTTAAGTTCTATATTCAGATTAAACAAATAATGGCCAAAAGTAATCCAGTATATTGTTGGGAGTGGACCAAGGAAAGGAAAACTTTGTAAAGTACCTTCATATACTCTGCAGCTCTGTCTCACTTAAATCCAATTCATGGGCAAGTCAAGACATCACCTTCACGATGTTGATGTCATAGGTCTTCTCTGAGGTGAAGGGATGACAACAATCTGTGAGTAGTAGTAGCTGCCCTCTTGGGGACCCAACCTGCCAGTTTGAGTTGGGCAATACTATGATTTCTTCTTCTTCTTCTTCTTCTTCTTCTTCTTCTTCTTCTTCTTCTTCTTCTTCTTCTTCTTCTTCTTCTTCTTCTTCTTCTTCTTCTTCTTCTTCTTCTCCTTCTTCCCCTTCTCCTTCTTCTTCTCCTTCTTCTTCTTCTTCTTCTTCCTCTTTTTTTCTCAGTTCTTTCCTAGGCCTTAATCACTGAATGGATGTTGCCTCAGACAAACTGAGAACTGGGAAAAACCTTAGTTTAACAAGGTCAAACTTACATTGCATCCTGGGCCATTGCCAGTCATCTTGACTTGTTTTGTCACTGGACTTCAATGACTAGAAAACAAAGTGAGGCTGATGACTTTGCACAGCTCTACCTCCTGTAAATCCAATGCCCTTGGAAGTAAAGAAAAATGCTCTTCTTCAAGAACAGAGGACCAACAATAACAACAACAACAACAAACTCATTCCACTCCCCCACCTCTGAAAATTCATAGTGAAATACTTCATATTCTTGTAAGATCAGATAAGCCAGTACATTTTAAAACGAATAAAATTAAAGGTTTAACTATATTATTAATTAAATATTTAAGATAAATACAAAAAAAGAATTAAATTACAGAGCTAAATACATAACTAGATTTGCTCATAATATTTCTCATATATCTGAAATATAATGTATTATATAATGTAGATATATAGATATATAATTACATGTAATTAAATAATGCATTTTAACATATGATTAATTTATCTGAACAGAACAAAAAGACTATTTTTGTTATTTTTCCTTAATAACTATATCAGTAATTGCTTCCAAGTCTAGCTTTATTGTACAATAATATGCATCTTATAACTGATTTATAATCACCTATAAGACCAGTCTAATGAAGAACTGACTATACCTACTCTGGAATCACCAGACTTGAAATTGGGAGGCAAAGGAAAAATGGGATGGTTCCTATTGTAATAATAATAGTTATCAAGGTAAAAGATCAGCCATGTGCTAATATTTCCTTTAAAGTAACCTTTATCTCCTTTGATTCTCATTCCACAATTCTAGCAGACCTAAGTAACCTTGTCTCTGGTCTTAACAATCAAAAAATTCAGCCAAACGTTTAGCTTCTAGACTAAAAGAATAGAATTTTAGTGCAAGAGGGCCTCCAAATATATTTAAAGCATGGAATTTCTCTTGCGAATCATTAATTGTGTAAATTACTTTTAGCATATCTGTGGGTAATATGAAAGTGGTTCTTCTAGTTTTTTTTTAACGAGGAATACAATTTAAATATACTATATATTATTCTGTTATTCATGAATGGGATGTCCAGGATAAAAACAAACCCACTATATTAAAAAAAAAAAAGACTGACATGAAAGGAAAGATGAATTCTGGGCATTAAAAGTGTGGGAAGTCAAGTACTGGTTAGTCTTGAAAAAATTTTTCTTACCACTGTCAAATGTTTCAGTTTGGATTTTGAAAAAGAAAAGATTAAATAGTGCATTAAAAAGAGAAAGGTTCCTTTATCTAAAAAAATTTCAATCATCACTAGGACAATAGCCAGAAAGGAAATATTTGTGGGTCCTCATATAAGGGAAATAATGAAAAGTAAACATTTTGAAGAATTAGTGAATGAAGCTGAAAGAGTATTTAGACATAATTTTTTTTAAGCAATTGGGGTTAAGTAACTTGCTCAAGGTTACACGGCCATTAATATTTGTGTGTGGGTGCTCATTTTCTGAGGCCGTTTTCGATCTTGGGTCATCCCAACTACGAGGCCGGCGCTCTTACTCACTGCGCCGCCTAGCCGCCCCTAGACATAATTTTTAAAAGTGACTTTTTGTGTGTGGGAGGGGATTCTGTCTTATAAAAGACAGAAAATTACAAGAACTTGTCAAGGCTCTTCTCAAGAATATAAAATTTCAGGATATAATGTGTCACTCAAGATCTATTTCCTGGATTTCATCTCTTGGAAAACCTAGGTGCTGTCAATGACAATCATGAGAGATGCTTCCATTAAGAAATTTACATAATGGAAAAGTGATATCGGGGATGGGGAGTTCAAGACTTTTGAGTATTTTTGGGCACCGAGAAAGGATTTTCCACAGGAGAAATACAGGACAAAATCATAAATAATAGCATTTTTGGTGAATTAGAAGAAGCTGATGGGTAGCAACAAACTTGTTTTTATGATAAAACTGAATCTTATGAGAACTGTTTCATAAACAAAATCAAAAGACATTGGAAATGAGCAATTTTATATGTTAACTAATAACATTAATAACAATGAAAACAAAGTTACTTCATATTGATAGTATTTTAAGGTTTGCAAAGTGCTTTATAAATGTGATTTCATTATTCTCACAATATCTTTGGATATGTATGGGTGATATTTTTACCTCCATTTTGAAGATAAAGAAACTAAGTGTAATGGAAATGCAAATTTAAAGATCTTCCCTGCCCCTAGTTTAAGTGCACCTGGAGCCTGTGGTGGGAGGCTTGTTTTTCAGGAAAGCCCACACCTTGATACTTTGTGATTGGGCAGTGGGTCAAGAAGGTTGTTACATTCTCTGAGCCAAGAGAAGGCTATATAAGCCCTGAGGAGAGGCTTTGCTTTGGGGCTCACTTTGAGAAGTGTTGTGTGATTTGACCAGATGAGACTCTGGGAAGCCATTGTTGAGAGCCCCCCGGCTTTGAAAACCCAGATGTTGATGCTTCCCTCTCTGGTAACTGTGATTTGGTATTGATATAATGGTTGGACAGTTTGGAAGCCTGTCTTGTTTGATCTGTAAGTTCTGTAACTCTGAAGTTTGGGGTGCTGACCTTTTTCCCCTGAGCTAGGTAATATATGTTTGATTAAAGTAAGCTTGTTAACCCATTTTGAGTTGCTTTCCTTTTGAAAAGCAGATCTAAGAACCTATATTGGCAGTCACCCTGGGGATATTGGGGTGCTTGCTGCTACACTAAGGCAGATAGAAGTTAAGCAACTTGTCTAGGCTCAAATAATTAGTAAGTATGAGCCTGTATTTTAACTCAGGTCTTCTTGACTCTGGGTCTAATGCACTATTTGCTGGAAAACTTTGCTCTCACATATTTTTATGGTTATTAGAAGTTTTTTGATCCAGTATTATGCAATTAATAAAAGGTGTAAGTCTATATGGAAACACAATAGTGACAAATTATAAACAGGAATGTATAAACATAATAACATATTACATTAAAGATGACATTAATAGATAAAAATAATACATCTAGTATATATTAGAATCTATAGAATTTAGCAGAAAATGTAATTATAAACAAGTTCCTAGAACTGAATGACCATATCAACAAAAAAAGAGAAAAGAAATGAACAAATAGCAAAGGAACAACAATTTTATAGAAAGGAAAAAGAAATAGCTAAGATGAGAAATCTTGAAACCAATAAAATAATAAGATATTATAATGATAACTCCAAGAGCTATTTTTAAAAATTATAAAAATATAAATATTTAGCAAATCTAATAAAATGATAGGGCATGTTCAAATCACCCAATTTTGAAAAGTGAAATTACAAAAGAAAAAACATAATAAAATCATGAGATTACTATGTACAGGTGTATTCCAATAAATCTGAGAATCTAAAAGGAAAGGGTGATTATTGGCAAAAGTATAAACCATCAAAATTAATAAAACAAGAAGTATATAACCCACATAAACCTATCTCAGAAAGAGAAATCAGACATGCTATTAAAGAGCTGCCCTGGAAAAAGGTGCTAGACTCAGATGGAATTATATTATAACCTTATTTTATAACCTTGTAAAGAGCTGATAACCCCTACTCTTTTAATGAGGAAAATGTGATCTTGAACCCTCAATGCCTCCCCCCCAATAAAACTGAGAAGGAAAACCACAGACCATAATAATTACTGAATAGCAATGCAAAAATTTGAATTAATAGACCGACAAATGAAATACATCAATACCTTAAAGAGATTTACCCGTCATGACCCAGTAGGATTGAAAAATGGAATGCAAAGGTAGTTTGCTATCAGAAAAATGAACAGAATAACAATTTATGTAAACAAGGGAAAAAATGAAGGCTACACAATTAGATAGAAGAAAAAAGAAAGGTTTTGTTTCACTCATCTGTGTTAACCACATTAAAATACAGAGGAATAGAAAGATCTCTGCATGCTCTATTAAAAAGAAGAATTTATGTGAAATTGCACAATATTATTCTGTACATTGTAAAAACACTAGAAACCATCATACTTTAAAAAAGTACTAACATAATATATACTCTTGCTTGTATATATTCTTTTTTTTTTTTTAAAGCAATTGGGGTTAAGTAACTTGCTCAAGGTTACACGGCTAGTCATTATTTATGCGTGGGTGCTCATTTTCTGAGGCCGGATCTGATCTCTGGTCATCCAAACTCCGAGGCCGGCGCTCTTACTCACTGTGCCACCTAGCCGCCTCTTTTAGGGCAATTGGGGTTAAGTAACTTGCCCAAGGTTACACGGCTAGGTTTTTGTTTTTGTATGGATTAAGTGTTGGAGGCGGGCTCTGAACTCAGGTCCTTCTGATTCCAGGGCCGGCGCTCTATTCACTGCGCCACCTAGCCGCCCCTATATATATTCTTATAAGTATATAATATATACTTCATTAGCAGTTTTTAGAAATCTTAACCATAAGGTATGAAAAAAAATTAAAGGAATAAGCATAGATAACACATGGATGTCTATGTGCAGATGGCACAATATTATACCTCTAAGATCCAAGTAAATCAATAAAAAAATTAATGGTAATAATAAATGACTTCAAAATAGTAATATACAAGATAAACCCACCAAAAATCATTTGCATTTCTATCTACCAACATCAAGAATTAAGAAAAACTGGTAGGATGAGAAATTCTCTTTATAATTACAATAAAATAATTTGTATCATCAAGGTATACATGTGTATAAATATGTAAAAATAACTCCAAAGTTATTTTTTAAAAAATCAAAAAGAATTGAACAAATGGATGAACCTCTCATTACCTCCCTCCCCCTTTATGGCTAGGCCAACCAAATACAGTAAAAATACTAATATTTGTTAGACCAATTTATGTATTCATTACAATGCAAATTCAACATACTAATTCAACAAACACTAGCTTAGTGTTTGGGATGCTCCAAAGGAAAGTATGGGAGAGGAGTTATTAGGCTGCCTACCAAACTGAAGGTGTACATAATTGTTGTGCTGATCTCATTGTTGTATGACTGCGAAACCTGGACGGAATACCAGTGCCATGCCAGCAAACTGCATTGCTTCCATTTGAATTGTCTTAGGAAGATTCTGAAGATCACTTGGCAGGATAAGGTACCAGACACTGAGGTCTTTACTTGAACTAAACTGCCAAATATTCAAACTCTGCTTCAGAGAGCTTATGGGCTGGCCATGTTGTTCAAATCCAAAACATACACTTGCCAAAAAGACTGTTTTATGGAGAGCTCATACAGGGCAAGTGTCCACATGATAGTCAGAAGAAGTGATATAAGAATACTTTCAAGGTCCCTCTGAAGAACTTTGGAATTGATTGTATGACATGTAAGACACTGGCACAGGGTCACTCAGTATGGTGTGCCCATATCAGAGAAGGTGCTATGCTCTATGAGCAAAGCAAAACTGAAACAGCTCAAAGGAAATGCAATGTGCAAATTTAGAGAATCAACCCCAAATGTTCACACTGACTATTTGTGCCTGACCTGTGGTAGAGCATTCCGGATTCCTATTTTCTGATCAACCACAGTCGGACATGTTAAAACTTGACTTTACTGTAGTGATATCATTTTGGTCCTCTTCAAGAACAAAGTAAAACAACCAACCAACCTAACAAACTAATAAGTTATTTTAACTAATTAGATAAGGTAAAAATAAAATTCAAAGAAAAAAGAGAAAGATAAGAATGTCAAGAACTATAAAAGAATTTTCATGAAGGAGACAAACTCCACTACACCTCAAAATGTGCCATAAAATAAAAGGTTTCTTTTTTTAAAGTAAAAAACAACAAATAGAGGAGAATAATATAGAAATAGACTAATGCAAGGCAGAGTCAAGATGGCAGAGTAGAAACAGGACTTCTGCACAGCTCTAGCTTCTACCTCCTCCAATTCATGTAAACAATGACTCTAGACAAACTTTGGAGTTACAGAACCCACACAATGACAGAGAGAAGCTAACCTCCCACTGAAGGAAGTCTAGCAGGCTGGCAGAAAGGGGCCAGCACAGTGCTCTGGGAGCTGAGCCCAGCCCCAAGCTGGGCCCAAGGTTTGAGCCTGAGGGCAACCACAACCAGCAGCTGGCTGGAGGGACTTCAGATCACTAGCAGTTGTGGCGGTTTCCAGAATTATTAACACACAGATGCTAAGGACAAAGTGAGAGATCAGTGCAGTGTGGACTTTGGGATCTGGTAGTTCAGGAGTGAGGTTTGGCCTTTACCCCCTGGAGGGAGAAGCCACTGAGGCGCCGAAGCTGTGCAGCCACCATGTGGCAGCTTCAGCTCTTGGCATGCAGAGTGTAGGGGAACCAAGCAACCAGTCTGAGGGGTAATAACTCTTGCTTTAACCTGCTTGGATCTGGATCATTGTCTGGGGTGGAGGTCCTGGGGTGCATGACCAGCTTGCCAGATTGTGTTGAGGCTCAGAGAGGGCACCCAACTAATAGCTCCAGCAGCTGAGAAAACCCCAGAGATTGGGACAAAGCTCTCCTGTCTGGTAGCAGAGTCCTACTGTGGCAAAAGGCTAAAAAGTCAAGTAATTGAGTGGCAACATAAGCAAGCAAAGGAAGCTAAGCAAACAGAGCATTTCGGACTTAATATTCCTATTTTGGGGACAAAAAGGATCAGAGTATGGAACAGGAGGAAGACAGTAAAGTCAGAACTCCTGTACCAAAAGCTTCCAAGAAAAATATGAGCTGGTTACAGGCCATAGAGGACCTTAAGAAGGATTTTTAAAACCAAATAAGAGAAGTGGAGGAAAAATTGGGAAGAGAAATGAGAATGATGCAAGACCATTTATGAAATGAGAGTCAACAACTGGACTGACGAAAATAACACCTTAAAAATAGACTAACTCAAATGGCGAAAGAAGCTTAAAAGGGGAATGAGAAGAATGCCTTAAAAAGCTGAATTTGCCAGATGGAAAAAGAATCTCAAAAGCTCACTGAAGAGAATCATTCCTTCAGAATTAGATTGGAGCAAATGGAAGCTAGTGAATTTATGAAAAATCAAGATACTATTAAACAGATCCAAACAAATGAAAAAATAGAAGACAATATAAAATATCTCATTGGGAAAACCACTGACCTGGAAAATAGATATAGGAGAGAGAATTAAAAATTATTGTACTACCTGAAAACCATGATAAAAAAAAAGAACCTAGAAATCATCCTTCAAAAAATTCTCAAGGAAAATTTTCCTGATGTTTTAGAACCAGAGGGAAAAATAGAAGTTGAGAGAATCTGCCAATCACCTCCTGAAAAAGATCCCAAAAAGACAACTCCTAAGAATATGATAGCCAGGTTCTGGATTTCCCAGATCAAGGAGAAAATATTACAAGCAGCCAGGAAGAAACAATTTCAATATTGTGGAAACACAATCAGGATAACACAGGATCTGGCAGCTTCTACACTGAAGGATCAAAGGGCTTGAAATATGATGTTTCAGAGGTCAAATGAGCTAGGATTAAAACCAAGAATCACCTACCCAGCAAAACTGAGTATCATGTTTCAGGGGAAAATATGGTCATTCAATGGAATAGAGGACTTTTAAGCATTCTTGATGAAAAAAATAGAGTTAAATAGAAAATTTGACATTAAGATACAAGAAGCAGGGGAAGCATGAGAAGATAAACAGGGGAAAAAATCATAAGGAACTTAACAAAGTTGAACTATTTACATTCCTACATGGAAAAATGATAATTGTAACTTATGAAACTTTTCTCAGTATGAGAATAGTTGAAGGGAATAGAAATGTATATATATATATGTGTGTGTGTGTGTGTGTGTGTGTGTGTGTGTGTGTATAGATATATATACATATATATGTCTATATAGGAGTGTATATGGGCATATGAATACATATGTGTGTATATATGTTCAGGTATACATACATAGAGGACACAAGACCAATTGAATAGGAAGGGATAATACTTAAAAGGTAAAATTAAGAGGTGAGAGAGGAATATAATGAGAGGAGATGGGGAGAGACAGAATGGGGTAAACTATCTCATATAGAAGAGGCAAGGGAAAATGGTTACAATGGAGGGGAAGAACAGGAAGGCAAAAGGGAATGGGTCAACCTTATTCTCATTGAATTTGGCTTAAGGAGGGAATGACATACACACTAAATAGGGTATCTCACCCTATTTAGAGAATGAGGGAAGGGGATCAGAGGCGGGGGGGATGATGGAAGAGAAGGCAGGCTGGGGTGGGGAGGGAATTTGGAAGCACCGACTTTTGAAAAGGGACAGGATCATAGTAGAGACTAGAACAAGTGGGAGGTGGGATAGGAGGGAGGGAAATATAGTCAGTCTTTTATAATATATCCACTATGGAAATGTTTTGCATAACTACAGGGTGGGTGACAAGGGAGGAAGGGAATGAATCTGGAATTCAAAGTTTTAAAATAAAATCTTTTAATATGCATATATATATATATACACACACTATTATTAATATTATTTTACATGTAACTGGGAAATAAGATATACAGGCACTGGGCATAGAGATCCACCATGCCCTACTGGAGAATCGGAGGGGGATGGGAAAAGATATGGGAAAAAGCAGATTGGAGCAGGGGATATCTAGTGGTATTGCTATTTTGGTGTGGTGGGTAGGGGAAAAATAGGGAGAAAATTTGTAACTCAAAATCTTGCCAAAATGAATTATGTAAACTAGAAGTTAATAAAATGTTTGATAAGGTAAAAAAAAAGAAATGGATTAATGTACATAATCTGAAAAAAACCAACAAAAACAGAAATAAAAGCACTGTAGAATCAAATCTGTCTGCATTAAAAGACTGAATATCTAGATGGAAAAATCAGATCCATTTTAAGGGGTTTGATCCATACCTCACACCATACACCCCCTCCCAAAACAAAGCAAATCAAATCAAACCAAACCATTTAGTTGTATAACAGTCCTGAAACTCAAAAAAGAATATTAGAGGGAATAGAATAATATATTCATTTCAACTATGGAGAAAAGGAATTTTTATGTAAATAAAATAAAAAATTATCAGAGACAAAATTATTCATCTTATTTTTTAACAATATTGATTTTACAGAACCAAAAGCAGTTATGTCTAAAATTAAAAGAATTAATAACAATTAAATATAATTATGTGTTAATATATAATTAATTACATATTAAGATAATGTAATATGTTATATAATAATTATATATAAATGAACAATAATTAAATGTTATCTCTAAAATTAAAAGAAAAGAAAGAGATTCTGAAAACTATTCACCCAAAATACTTCACATAAAAGAAATAATGTAGAATAGTTGATAAAGAATTGGCCTCAGCATTAGGAAGTTCGGGTTCAAGTCCTTCTACTGAAACTGGCTCTATGATCCTAAATAGTAACTTAACCTCTCTGTCCTCTGCACCACTATCTCAGATTTAACATTTTAAAGAAGATGATAATCTGCACTGGGAGAAGAATTTCCTCAATGGAAGCCCTTTATACCAATGAAATAACAGGCCTGGTAAGGAAAAAAATATCAGATAAAGGGCAGCTAGACCACCTAGCAATGAATAGAATTCCAGGACTGGTATTATATCCAGCCTCAAACACTTGCTAACTGTGTGACCTTGGGCAAACCACTTAAGCTCTGTTTGTCTCAGCTTCTTCATCTGTAAAATCATCTGATAAAAATAGTACCTACCTCCCAGGTTTGAGACTCAAATGAGATAACAATTGTAAAGTGCTTAGCACAGTGCCTGGCACATAGTAGGTGCTATATAAACATTAGCTACACTTTTTATTATTATGCAAACATCTGGCATCTCTAAGAAATAGGTGAATATCTGAGACCAATAATACACACTCCCCAGTGGTGGACATGAATAGACTATTATCATAGAGATTATAAAAGCTGATGGTAATCAGCGAAATGTTAATCAAAACAAGCTTAAGATGTTACTTTATACTATTAGAATGGCACAAATAAGAAAAAATTAGAAAAATCTAATAAAATGAAACTGTAGGGAAGTAGGAGTTCTTATACACTGTTAGTGGAAATTTGGACTGGTGAAAGATTTTGGAGAGCAATTTGGCAATGCCATAAGGAGGGGAGTAAACCTACCATGCACCAGGAATTATACTAAGCACTTTTTACAAATATTTTCTCGTTTTATCTCCACAATAGCCTTAATGGTTAGTGTCATTAATATCTCCATTTTGCAATTGAGGAAAACAGAGGTCAAGTGACTTGCCCAGGGTCATACTGCTAAGTAAGTGTCTGATACTGGATTTGAACTCAGGTTTTCCTAATTCACTGTGCCACCAACTGCCTCAATCAGTATTAACTATTCCTTTTAACCCACTGATTCTATTGTTAGGATTTTATCCATAACACTAAACTAGAGATAACTGACACAAAGAAATAATTGTTGCTCTATTAGCAATAGAAACAATATAGAAACAATCTATGCATACAAGTGAAGAGTAACAATATAAAAAAACCTGGGAAGGGTTCAGAACTGTAATTTCACTAAGATTTCAGTGTGAAGACTCTGCTAGAGCAGGCTAACAACGTTTCTGTTACTTATAGTTTTTTAGAGTTGTCTTGGTTACTAAAAAGTCAAGTGACTTCTCACATGGTCACTATGAATCAGGAGCAGGACTTGAAGCTAGAACTTCTTGCTCCAAGGCTGATGCTCTATCCACCATGATGCAAGTGTGTTTGTTACCACTGTGTAAGACCAAACAGATCATAGTATATTCATATAATGAAATATTATGGTGCAATAAAGATAAATAAGAAACATATGTGAAATCTGAATGAAGGTTACATAGGGTGATATGGAACAAAAAATAGAACCAAAAATGAACAGATATTGAATTAAACTATTTAAAAGAAATCGAGGGAAGAAGGAAGGGATGAAGGAAGCAAAGGAGGGAGGAAGGAAGGAAGCAAGGAAGGAAGCAAAGGATGAAAGAAGGAAGGAAGGAAATAAAGAAAGGAGGCAGGTGGGGAAGGAGGAAAAAGAGGGAAAGAAGAAGGGAAAGGGGGAGAAATAAGGAAAGAAAGAAAGGATGGACAAGAAAAGAGAAAGAAAAGGAAGAAGGAAAGAAGGAGAGAGAAGGAAAAAAGAGAAAAAGGAGGAAGAAAAAGAAAGGAAATGAGAGAGGAAGAAAAGAAAGGAAGGAAGGAAAAAGTTGGAAGGAAGGGAAGAAGGGAAGGAGGAAGTCTGAGTGTCATATTTTAACTGACAAACTGGAACTTCTCCAGGTTAAGGGCCATGTCACACTAAGAGTTAAAGGAGCTGAGAATATTTAGACTATAGAAGAAAAGCCTTAGGAGGGATTCCATAGCCATCTTCACAATGTTGAAGGTATGTCACTTTATTCTTTGTGGTTCCTGAGGGTTGGACTAGATTCCAAGAGTGATAGTTATGAAGAAGCCAATTTCAGCTCAATAGAAGAAAGGCCTTTCTAGCAAGTAGTGGAATAAACTTTGGAGTTGGAAGAGGAAGAGTTTTGTGGTTTGATGCTACATTTAAATTTTGTGTGTGTGTGTGTGTGTGTGTGTGTGTGTGCCCGCACGCGGGTGCAACCTGACAAAGCAGCTTGACCTCTTAAAGCTATAAAAATGAATGAGTTGGTCTAGACCAGGGGAGGGGAATCTGTGACCATAAGGCCACGTGTAGCCCTCTAGGTCCTCAAGGGTGGCCCTTTCACTGAATCCAAACTTCACAGAATAAATCCCCTTAATAAAAGGATTTGTTCTGTGAAACTTGGACTCAGTCAAAAGGTCACACTTGAGGACCTAGAAGGCCACATGTGGCCTCAATGATGACTTCTAGATGATGTCTGAGGTCACTTTCGCCTTTCAATTTTTTTTTATTTTAATATTCTTTCTTCTCTTCCCAAGGCTAATGTTCTAAATAAAGAATAAATAAAATTTTATATTGTTTAGCACTCCATTTTCTAAAGTCCTTTCCAGCTCTCTGATTTTATTAAATGTTAGAGAGGCAGTGTGGTATAGTGGATAGAGTTGGTCTTAAAATCAGGAAGATCTGGGTTCCAACCCCATCTCTGACACATACTGGCTATGTCACCCTGAGCAAGTCACTTAACCTTTTCCAGGCAAATCTTTATATAGACTATAACATGCAGAGAAGATGCTTATAAACTTTGGTATAGATAGTTTCTGATGCCAATGAAATCATAGATCAAGTACCTGGTCTATCACTGTTTCCAGAGCACCTTGAGGGAAGTGTAGCATCTTTCAGAACTACTCTTTCTTTATTTAAGGGAGGTGGCTGGCAGGGAACACACACAACTTTACCTCTCATTTATTGTAAGTACCTGATTATTTTTACATTTTCTCCCCTTTTAGACTGTGAATTCCTGAAGGACAGAGATAATTGTTTCAACTTTGTATTCCCAGTGCCTAGCACAATGCCTGACATATAGTAAGCACTTAATAAATGCTTATTATCTATGATCTACCCTGTTTCTGAGAAAAGGAATGAGTTGGGTCCATAGTGCATAAATGTCAGTGTGCCTGATACATAGTAGGTACTTAGTAAATGCTTATGGACTGATTGACCATTCTGTGGTCTGGGTGTAATGGTAAGGGAATTTGAAGATTTTCCCTGCCCCTTAATGGGCCTCACTGGCAGCCCAACAAGAGAAGTTTGCTTAGGGAAGGCTTGTTTTTCAGGAAGGCCCACACCTTTGTTACTTTGTAATTAGACCATGGTTCACAAAAGTTGTAATGTCCTCTGACCCTGGAGAAGGTTATATATAGATATATGCCCTGAGATGAAGTTTTGCTTTGGGGCTCACTTATGGGAAGAGTTGTGTGATTTGGCCAGATGAGACTCTGGGCAGCCATTGAGCCCCCCCAGCTTTGTAAATGCAGATGTTGGTGCTTCTCTCTGCTAACTAGGCATGTTTGTAATGGTCAGACAGCTAGAAGCCCTGTATGTTGAGTTGTGTTCTTTTCTATGTATTTTTTTCCTGCTTGTAATTTCTGTTTTTATTTTCTCTAAAATTCAGGGTGATTTTTCCCCTGAACTAAGTAAATGACATATATGTTTGATTAAAGTAAGAGTGTTAACCCTTTTTGAGTTGCTTTCCTTTAGAAAAGCAGATCAAAGTGCTAGCAGCCATCTTGGGGATGCTAGGATGCTTGCTGTCACACAGGGGAGGGAAAACAAGATATTTATGGATCTAACATGTCAATTTGTGGCTAGAAGAGCAGAGAAGTGTGACACAGATGACTAGATTAGAGAATGTAGAATCCATAGAAAAACCCTACCTTTACATTCTGCATTGGCCAGAATCCTTCTAATGTATTATTGTTCAGCTTTGGGCTCCATGGACTACAGGGAAACCTTAGAGAATATTTACTTTATTCCTTTCCTTTGGAGCCTCAGAGAAGGCGTAGCATATTGGACACAGCCCTGGATTTGGCATTATGAAGACTGATTTCCTAGTCTCACTTCAGAAATTTACTGTAAGCCTGGGGAGAATAATATATCCTGTCTTATAGGGTTGTGGTAAAGACCACACGAGATCACGTCTCTAAAGTTCTTTGCAAATCTTCAGTACTACAAAAATGTGATTTTTTTCTACTATATAAATCTGCATTATATACATATTAATCACAATATCATTATTTTCCCATTATAACCCAGTGTCTAGGGTTTTAGGTATAGAATAACAACTAAGAATTAGGAAGTCTTTTGTTTAGATCAGGCTCCAAGTTGGGTCCTATATTGTTCTATGTTGGGTCCTATGTTGTTCTCAGTCTCCACTGGATAAGGGAGTAAGGACATTTCTGAAGTGGAAGAAGACATACAAGATGACTCAGTGGTTATGGTGATATTTTCTGATCTAGTCACCTGTTGTTGTTCAGTCATTTTGTTGTGTCTGACTCAATTTAGGTCTTTCTTGGCAAAGACACTGGAATGGATTGCCATTTCCTTCTCCAGATGAGGAAACTGAGGCAAACTGGATTAAGTGACTTGCCCAGGGTCACACAGTTAATAAGTATCTGAGGCCAGATTTGAACTCAGGTTTAGACCTGATATTCTATCCACTACACCTCTTAGCTGTCCTCAAATTGGAGCTTAGGAGTATATGATTTATCAGTTGTAAATGTCAGACTGGGTAATCTCTAAGGTTACTTTTAGCTCTAATATTGTGACTCCATGATACCATGAATTGGACAACTTGAAATCTGAGACCCATGGCACACTTACAATCCATCCTGCATAGATGATGGGGAAAGTGTGGATCAGACCCAATCAATCCATTAGTTATCCAAAGAACCTCAGTGTAATTAGGTTGAAAATCAGAATAGATGATAGAATTTAAGTGCCTTTTGAACAAGGATTATTTCATTCTTTGTATTTGAATCTCAAGAGTCTTACATAGAGCCTGGTACATCTAGTAAATGAGATTGATTGGTCTGTCTTAGAAAGACCAAGGTGACAAGACCAAAAAATGTCACCATAACCATCAGGTCATCTTGCACCCCTTATTCCTACTCCAGAAGCAAAAAAAATGAACAAAATTATATTTTAATATCATACAGTGAGAAAATCCCTAGGGTGTAGTACTATCAGGGACTTGAAGTTCATCTCCTAAGATCCAGACAGGCTGAAATAAAACTATTTAAGGAAGATCATTTAAAAAAAAATTAGAATCTTAATTTTAATGGAATTATTACAAGGTTGATTTTTCTTCATTACTAAACAATTTTTGCTACACCTTACTGTTTATAGTAAGGAATGTCATTTTAACATGGATTATGACTCAGTGATAAGGATAACAATAATATTGGTGTTAGATCCAAAGAACCAGCATTCAAATCCTACCATTTATGCTTACTACCTGTGTGACCCTATGCAAGTCACATATTATCTGTGGGTCTCAAATCCCATTTCTGGTGTTTCTAGTCATATGAGTATGAATAAGTCATTTTGCTTCCCTTTATCCTACTTGCCTCATCTATAAGATGGGGACAATAAGAATGTAATATTTTCCCCACAGTATTATTATGATCAAATAAGAAAATGTACATGGGACATTCCATGTGTGGAAAGTTCTTTCACTGAAGCAGAACAACAACTTACCTGGAATTTATAGTCTTAGAGAATTGTCTAAGGTATAAGAAGCTAAATGCTTCCCCATGCTCACACAGCTTATGTGTGTTAGAAGTGGTACTTGCACTCAGGTCTTTCTGACTCCAAGGCCAACTCCCTGTCCACTAGGCCAAGCTGCCTTTCACATAAGGTATGATAATGAATTAGATGTACTATCAGGTAAATGTGCAGTTAGGTGGCACAGTGTATAAAGTGCCAGGCTCAGCGTCAGGAAGACTAATTTTTCTGAGTTCAAATCTGACTTCAGATTCTTACTGTCTGTCAAATCATGTCACTTAACCCTGTTTGCCTCAGTTTCCTCATTTGTAAAGTGAGATGGAGAAGGAAATGGCAAACCACACCAATGTCTTTGCCAAGAAAACCCCAAATGAATAGTCATGAATAGTTGGGCATGACTGAAATAACTAAATAAAACAAAAATTAGGGAAATGCATATAGCTAGAGAAAAAAATTTGTAATCATCTGCACCCTCTTTCACATCAAAAAGTTAAAAGAGTTATTTTATCTCTCTGTGATTGATGTGTTTATTTTGAGAAATCATTTCCTTCACACTTCTATGTACTGGGCACTTGTCCAAACCTACACAAAGAGCCTTACATGTCAACACCCTCTCTCACCTACTTCTTCATGGTAACCACATCCCTTTGGTTTTTTTCTCTCTCTCCTAATGCTCTCTCTCTCTCTCTCTCTGTCTCTCTCTCTCTCCTCTCTCTGTCTCTCTCTCTCTCTGTCTCTCTCTGTCTCTGTCTCTCTCCTCTCTCTCTGTCTCTCTCTGTCTCTCTCTGTCTCTGTCTCTCTCTGTCTCTCCCCTCTCTCTGTCTCTGTCTCTCTGTCTCTGTCTCTCTCTCCTCTCTCTCTCTCTCTCTCTCTCTCTCTCTCTCTCTCTCTCTGTCTCTCTGTCTCTCCCTCTCTCTCTCTGTCTCTCTCTGTCTCTCTCTGTCTCTCTGTCTCTCTGTCTCTGTCTCTCTCTCTCTCTCTCTCTCTCTCTCTCTCTCTCTCTCTCTCTCTCTCTCTTTTTGTCTCTGTCTCCCTGATTTTTCTCTCACCCTTCCCCTTTCTTTTCCTCTTCCTTTCCTCACTCTCTTCGTCTGTCTCTGTCACTTCCATGATTATAAGATTTTACCTATACTAGGCAGGATGAATAAAATGACAAGGACTAGAAGCAAGCAATCTATACTAAGCTGAGAAATAGGAGAACAAATAAAGAGAACATATGTTGAGCAGAGAATATTGTCCACTCAAACACATTCCAAAGTAGCCTCAATCCAGAGAGCAGTTGGAATTGGAACTTTTCAGCACTTCTCAGAATGAATAAGGTGAGCTCACTGTACAAACATTAGTGACTTATCAAAAAACTAACCTGGTATGAACAGCATTGGTTATTGAGTTGGGAAGGGGACAAGAAACCTCTTGGGCTGACTGACCAGTGCTGCAGAATAATACCTACTTGAAGGTCCATAGCTCCTCCAGCAGAATGTAAGCTCATTGAGAACAGGAATTGTCCTTTGTTAATTTCTTTGATTTGCTGGAACATACCATAGTGTCTACAAACTAGAAGGCACAAAATAAATGTCTTCTGATTAGAAAGAATTGGATTACACAGAATGGAAAGCAGCTAAGACATCTGTAGTCAAATTCTTTCATTTTACAACTAGGAAACTGAGGCCTGGAGTGGTAATGTGACTTGTCTAAGACCATGTAGCTCATTAATGGCAGAACCTAGACCAGGTCTCCTGACTCCCCATTCAACATTATTTCCATCATAACTGTTTAACTTCATTTCCTAATGAAACATTCCATATGCTTACACCCCTTTAGGCATAATACCATCAAGGAAGAATGGGGTCCCTGGCTGAAAATTCAACAAACAGCATTAACCAGTGTGGGGGCAGGGTTAGTGTTCAACAGCAATGTTCTGGGTCTATCTTGCACTGATCATTAGCTGGCTGAGTGCCCAATAGCTATACCTTGTAAATGGTCCTGGTTTTAAGACACAATGGCCCAGCTGTTTTATGGGATTTCTGCTAACCAGCATGTTGTCTTGTATGCAAAGACTGTGCTTGGAGATGCAGAATTCTCCAAACTATAAAGGATCTGGATGCAATTTAGGCATAAACCCCCTTGCATTGCAAAAACCCAATTTGAGTTGCAAAGCCATCACACAATGTGGGGACCTTAGCATATGGTCAATGGAAAAGTTTCTTTAAAAGAGAATGGAGAACATCAGACCAAGAATCAGTAGACACCTCCTCCCCACAGAGCCCCTAGCTTCCTTTAAAACTCAGATCAGGTTTTACCTTCTAGTTAAGGGCTTTTGTTTTGACCCTTCTCTTATCTGCTCCTCACCCATCTACCCCGCCCCCCACCTTCAAAAGATCACAGTAGGACAGATTTAGAGCTCAAAGGAATCCTAGATGTCAAAAAGCTCAATTCCCTCATCTTTTTTTTTTTTTGCTTTTTTGGAGATAGGACAATGGGGGTTAAGTGACTTGCCCAAGGTCACATGGCTAGTTTTTGTGTTAAGTGTCAGGCCAGTTTTGAACTCAGATCCTCCTGACTCCAGGAACAGGGCTCTATTCACTGTGCCACCTAGCCACCCCAGCAACTCCCTCATCTTACAAGTGAAGAAACCAATATCCTGAGAAGGCAAGGGACTTCTCAAGGTCACACAGAAAGCAATAAAGATAAGATTTGAACACAGGACCTTTGACTCCAAAGTCAGTGATTTTCCCATGGTGCTATCCTGCTTCTATCTCTCTCTTGAAATCACTTAAGGGGGCAGCTAGGTAGTGCAGTGAATAGAGTACTAGCCCTGGAGTCAGGAGGACCTGGGTTTGGATCTGCCCTCAGACACTTAACACAAAAAAAAAACCTAGTCATGTGACCTTGGGCAAGTCATAACCCCAATTGCCCTCCAAAAAGCAAAAAAAAAAAAAAAGTCACTTCATTACTCTGTACAGCATATGCTTTATATCCACCTAGTCATGTTCATTTTTATCTCCTCCCCCTCCTTCCAGGTTTATCAAAAGTAGGTATAGTTTTCTATTTTTGTCTCTGCATCTCACATATCTACTATGGTGCTTGCTTCATGGTAAGTGTATAATGATTATGTGCTAAATTGGGTTTTTACTATCTGAATAGTATAAATATACATAAAACCCTGACTTGGGTTTTTACTATCTGAATAACATAGGGCAAGTTGCTTCTCTTCTTTGAGCCTCAGTTTCCTTATCTATATAATGGGGAGAAGCCTACTCACCTCATTACCTTGTAAGGTTGCTGTAAACAAAGTACTTGGTATGCTGCGAAATATTAAATCTTCTTAGTATTAGTAAAATGATGTTATTCCATGCAAAAAGATGTCCTTCCATGTCTCGGGTCCACTTTTTTGTGTCCCCATCTCCTGCCACGTATCTGTGTGCCCGCTACTTGTTAGATCTGCAACATGGTTTCCACTATAAATTTTGTTTTCACTCCTTTTGAAAGAGTACTTTATGCCTACAACTTTATGAATTTTTTTTTCAGCTGAAATTCTACAAGTTTGGTCTTAGTCCAATGGGGATTAAAAAAAATACTTGGCAATAGAAAGAAAATGTTCCAGTCTGTTTTTAGAAATGCAATGTGTTTTTAAAAAAAAATCATTAAAACTTCAGACTGTCTGGTTTGGAGACTCCAGTGAAGGTGGTAGGCTGACTTATGTATTCACCTGGTCTTAGTTTGCTGAGAGCGCAAAGTTTCTATTGATGACTGGTATTATACCAGGCTCCAATATGTGGGAGAAGAAATATGGGCTAGAAGAAATAGTGGACTTCAATTCAGGACACCAGAGTTAGGGTTCTAGCTCCTCTTGAAGCATATGGGACCAGAGACAAGCCACTTAACCTTTCTAAGGTTTAATTTTCTTATTTGTAAAAATAAGGATTCTATAACTTGCCTTACTGAGTTGGCAGGATTATTGCAAGGAAAATATTACAGAAACATGAGTTGTCATTATTACAGGTGGCAAGAATATTGAATGTAGTCAGAAAATCTGGATTTAAGTTTCTGTTTCTTGGCTTAGCCATTAGGCCATGGGAGATTATTGAACTATTAAAGTTTTGCTTTCCTAATCTCCAAAATGACCATGCCGATATGTGTCTTATTTTCCTCACAGGCTTGTTTTGAAATTGAGATGAGATAACATATAGCTAGTAATTCATAACTGTAGTATATTTTAATATTATGTAGTATTACGCAATGTCTTGAGAGGCATTGTGACATAGTAGTTAGAGAACTAGCTTTAGCCTCAGGAAAATTGGTTCAATATCCCACTTCTGCCCCAGGCTAAAGGTATTACCCTGGTCAAGTAACTTAACTCTTATGTATCTCAGGCAATTCTCTAAGATTATAAGTCACATAGAAGGTTCCAGTCTACAACAAGAGATGCTCCCTACGTTGATGAATTCACAGTTCTAGCTCCTCCTTCCTAGCTCCAAAAGGCTTATGTCTGAGACCTCAAACCATCAGTGAGTTTAGGGAGATGTCTACTCCAAACATGTGAAGACTTCCTGTGGTGGATTGGGTAGATGAGAACAATTTGTTCCAACAGATATGAAGGCAATTGAAGGAGGTGCTGTGGAGACCTTAGAGCTTGGTCCGGCATCAAAGACACCAAGATCATTCACCGACTCCTGGGCACAAGTCATCTTGACTTTTGTCTTGCCACTGGACTTCAATGACTCAGGAAGAGAGGACGAGGCTGATGACTTTGCACAGCTTTGCCCCACTTAAATCAAATTCATGCACAAGTCAAGGCATCACCCATGACGTCATTGGTCTTCTTTGAAAACAGGATAAAGCAACACCAAAATAGCACTTTCTATGCTACTTTACTTCCAACCACAATTATAGAAGTAAAAGATCCTCACACTTCTCAAGCACTCTAAAGTATTCACAGTGTTTTTGTCATAATCATCTGGAGAGTCATATAGTACGAGTAGTACTATCCTCATTATAAGCTTTAGGAGACACCTTCCCACAGTCATTATGTGCTGTTGCAAGTATTCGAATCTAGGCCTCCTGACTCCAAGTCCTGTACTTGCCATTATATCAAGTTACTATACCATCCACAGATGATTTTCTAGAGTCTATTAGGTTTAAGGAACTATTAGAAGTGGTATAGAATTTCCAGACTGGGAAGAGGATGGGTCTTATAGTCTTTAGGTACAAAGCACCACTACTTTTGATCACTTTCTTCCACATAATAACATGTTTCAAGGGATTCCCATGATTTAGAATGTGCTCCTTTGCAGTGTTTTCCTCCTATTACACACTTTCTGCTAAGCTCTCTTGTGTGACTTAGAATGACATGATCTAATACTCATGAAATACACATGGCATCCTAGGGAGATAGAGCGCAAGACATCTAACAAGACTCTATCCAAGCCTTAATTCCTTGATATTTTAATAAAGAACATATATAAAGGCATGCCTACTGGAAAACATTTGTCAAGATAAAAATAAATTAAACTATCAAGACACAAAGAGCCCAGGTCCCAAGTATTAATAAATGCATACCATCATGCTTTGATGGATCTCAAGATCTTGTCATTTTCCACTGGTGGAGAGGTCAACTTCTCCATGCCTTCTCATTCTGTGCAATTCCCTTCTATGTCTACCCATAAATCCTCTAAAGATAATGCATTTAATGTGGTAGTGATCTTCCTTTAGCTCTTTGTTTTATTTTTAAGAGTTTATTTTTATTTTTTTTTTGGATGGAGGGGGTTACACCTGTGATTTAATAACAAACTTCATTTACTGATACAAAATAATGCTTTTTCTCTGCAACCTGTAGTCTGAGAGAGTTGGCTGTAATGTTAAGAGGGTAAATAACCTTCCGAGGACCACAGAACCAGAATATGTCTCAGGATGGTCTTAAGATGATGATTTCCTGATTTTAAAAATAGCTCTCTATTCCCTACAATGGGTTGCTTTTCCTTCTGGTTCTTTTTAATTTTTAGTTCAAGAGCATTTATTAAGTGCCAACTGACTGCCAGGTATTGCAGTGGCAATATAAATACAAAAGGGAAAATAGAAGACAGAATGAGGCTGATGACTTTGCATAACTTTGTCTCACTTAAATCAAATTCATGCATAAGTCAAGGTATAACCTGTGATGTCATTGGTCCTCTTCCTCATAAAGTTTATCTTTAAAGGAGGCAAGGAGAATACAATATATAAACATATTTATTGATACAAGACAGTTAGGAAGATAAAACTTTTTGTAGGAATTGGCACCTGAGCTAAATTTTTTTTTGCCTGCCAAACAGTAAGTATTTATTAACAGTAACATAATAAGAGCTCACACATATCACTTTAAGGTTTACAAAGTACTTTACATATTTTATCTCACTTGACAATGTTTATTAAACACTTCTTATATTCTAGGTGCTGTTCTAAGTGCTAGAGATATTAAAAAAAGACAAAAAAAATGGTCTGCGCTCTCATTCTAATCAGTAAGACAACATGCAAATAACTATATGCACCCCAGATATACACAAGGTAAATGGAAGGTAATCTCAGAGTGAAGTCACAAGCAGTAGAAGGACTGAGAAAGGCTTCCTACTGAAGATAGTATTTGAACTGAATCTTGAAGGAAGCAAGAAGGGAGAACATTCCAGAAATGGGGAACAGCCAGGGTAAAATGGCAGAGATGAGAGATGGATCATATTGTGAGAGAAATAGCAGTAATGCCTCTATTTCTGGATCATAGACTGCATGGAGGGTGTAAAGTGTAAGAATATTAGAAAGCTAGGAAGGAGTTAGATTATGAAGATATTTAAATGATAACCAGAACATTTTAGAGAATGGAGAAGGAAATGGCAAACCATTTGAGTTTTTACTAAGAAAATCCTAAAATGGTGTCATGAAGAGTTGGACATGACTGAAAGGTGATTGAGCAACACAGAACATTTTATATTTGGTCCTAGAGGTTACAAAGAGTGAGTGGAATTTATTGAGCTAAGTCATGGTCAGATTGTATTTTAGTAAGATTATTTTGGCAACTTAATGAAGATTGGATTAGAGAGAAGAGAGACTTGAGGCAAATCAGTAATATGAATATTATAATAATTCAGGGGCAAAGGGATAAGGTTTTGGGTTTTGGCTGTGTGAATGGAGAAAAGGAGATGCACACAATAGATGCTATGGGGAGAAAATGGACAAGCTTTAATAATGGATTGGATAAGTGAGAAGAGTTGAGGATGACGACACGCCTGATTGACAAGGAGGATGTTGGTGCCCTCAACTCTTACTATGTTTGAAGCAATGATTATTGTTTTGGTCCTTCATTTTTCAAGAGGACCAATGACATCAAAGGGTGATATCTTGGCTCTTGGGTAAATTGGATTTATGTGAGGCAGAGTTGCATAGAGTTGTAATCTTATTTTCTCTTCCAGAGTCATTGAAGTCCAATGACAAGACAAAAGTCAAGATGACTGGTGATGGCCTGGGATGCAGTGGATGACCTTGTCATCTTTGATCTCTGACTAAGCTCTAAGTTGTCCATAGCACCTACTTTAGCTGCCTTCATGGTTATTGGAATAAATATTGTCATCCACACATTCCAACAGGGGAAGTCTTCCCATGCTTGGGGTAGATATCCCCACTGACATGGTTTTGAGGTCTGTTGATTACCCTTATCCTGGTTTAGCTTGGCTGCTGATATGGGTGTATGGTTGCTCTGTATGCTACAGCTTCTTGGAGTCATAGGTGACACCATAGGTGAATGAGAAGCCCTGAAAAGTCTTGGTATGCCCTCAAGAGGTGTTAGTCCTTTTTGAACACCACATACATGATAATAGGAAAGTTGGGAAAAAAGGGTTGCTTTGGGAGAAGATAATGAGGTTCATTTTGGATGAATTGAGTTTGTGTAATTTCAAAGAGGCAGAGGTGAGGAAGATAAACATTCCAGACATTTGTGATAGCCTCAGCAAAGACACAGAGATGGGCTATACATTGCCCAGTTTGGGAAGGAGTATCAAGAACAATTTGGCTAGAACAAAGGCGTAATATGGAATGTGTCTGGAAAGGGAGGCTGGTGTTATTTTATAGAGGGATTGAAATACTAGGGCAAGCCTTTTTCATGATGGATTGACATGGTCATATGTGAGGTAAAGTAACAGTCTTTTGATAGCTTTGTGGTGGATGTATTGGTGATTTGGAGAGTTGGCAATAAAGGAGGACAGTTAGAGGGTTATTTTTAATAGTTCAAATAAGAGGCGATGAGGGATAGAATTATATTGTGACCACATGAATAAATAGAAGTGGGTTGGATGTAAGAGCTGTTGAAGGAGGTGGAATCTATGAGAGAGGATGACAGAGATTGTGAACTTGGGTGAAATGGAAGGTTGACAGTGTTTTCATTTGGAGAAGAGGTGAAATTATCAGAGAAGAAAATGTTTTCTGTTTTGGATATATGGAGTTTGAGATGCCACCTCCAAATAGAGGTGTCTATTAAAAAGTTGGTGGAAAGAGATAGACTAAAATTATGCATAGGTTTGGGAGCCATCTGTGTAGTGACAAAAATTGAATCCATGGGGACTAATGTGATCACCAAGAGAAAGGGCACAGAGAGAAGAGAAGATAAGGACCAAGGACCAAAGCTTGTGTGATGACCAGATTTAGAGATTTAGATGAAATAGAGAATCAGACTTAGAAGACTATCCATCAGTGGAAACAGATCAGTCAGACAAGTGGGAAGAGAACCAGGAGAGAATATTTATGAAATCCAAGGGGGGAGAGAATACCCAAAAGGTAGGAGTGGTCAATAGCATCTCAATATTCTGAGAAATCAAGATGTTTCATTTATGATGGGTTTAAACTTTAAATATGAGTTTCAAGGGGATGAGAGGGGAGAAGATGGAAGGGAGGGCAGGCTGGGGGAGAGGGAAGTTGGAAGCACCCACTTTTGAAAAGGGACAGGATCAAAGTAGAGAATAGAACAAGTGGGAGGTGGGATAGGAGGGAGGGAAATATAGTCAGTCTTTTACAATATATCGTTATGGAAATGTTTTACATAGCTACACATGTACAACCTATATTGAATTGCTTATATTCCCAGTAAGGGTGGGTGGTGAGGGAGGAAGGGAAAGAATCTGGAATTCAAAGTTTTAAAATCAAATGTTTAAAATATATACAAATATATATATATATATATATACATATATATACATGATATTATCAATATTATTTTGCATGTAGCTGGGAAATAAAATATATAGACCTTGGGGCATAGAGATCCACTGTGCCCTACTGGAAAGTTGGAGGGGATATGGAAGAAGATATAGGAGAGAGAAGATTGGAGGAGGGGGTATCCAGTGGGATCACTATTTTGGGGTGGTGGGTAGGGGGAAAATGGGGAGAAAATTTGTAACTCAAAATCTTGCAGAAATGAATGATGTAAACTAGGAGTTAATAAAGCATTTGATAAAAAAAGATGAGTTTCAAATTTTATATACATACACACAGACATGCATGCGTGTGTGTGTGTGTGTGTGTGTGTGTGTGTGTGTATTCAGCCCCCACTTATCTCCTGAACTCCAACCCTGCATTTTGACGTGGCAACTAAATGCCTCTAACTAGATTTTCTCTCTATGTGTGCATATTCCATTTTCCATTTTGTGTGTGGGTATATATAAACATATATACATATGTATGTGTATGTATGTATATATGTATGTATGCATATATGTATATATGTATGTATACACGTGCATACAAAACAGAACACAATATATTTTTCCCCAGACCCATTTCTCCTTTGAACTTGTATATTCCTGTTGAGGATGAAATATCTTTCTAGTAACCCAGGTTGATAATCTTGGAATAATTATTTATTTTCTCTTCTTAATCCAATCAGTTGCTTGTTCTAGAAAATAATCTCTCACATCTTTCTCCTCTCCACTAGCATAACTAGAACCCAAGTTCAGAAGATCATCACCTCTTCCCTAGGCTATTACAATAGCCTGCTAACTGGTCTTTTTTGCTTCCATTTTCTCTCATCATCACTCTATTCTCCACAAAGCTTCCAAGATGCTCTGCATTCAATTCAAACTGTCCTTCCTCCAGCTCAATATTCTTTATTGCAACTTGATCAAGCCTTTGTGAAAGCGGTCACCCATTGCTTGAATTCTCTTCTTTCTCATGTTCACCTCTTAAAAATTTCTCTGATTGTCAATTTCCTCATTTGTAAATTGAGGATAATCATAATTCCTACTCATCCACAGGGTTATTGTGAAGATCGATGTAATAACACACATATGTTGCTTTGAAAAATCTTAAAGTGTCATGTGAATATTAGCTATCATTATTATTATTATTAATTATCAATGCAGAAAAATGTGTTTCTTTTTTCCTTGGAGGAAATGGCATAAGACAGTATAGCTAGCTTAATCTATAATTTTAATTATGATGAAATTCATGGAATGCAATTCATTAAGTTTCAAGACAGAAAGAAGAGTATTCATCCTCCTTTGTTTCCTCCATGTTCTTATTCCTGAAAAAGAATTAAGATAAAGATATGATAACTTGGGCTTTGTGTGTGTATGTGATGAGGGGAATCTCATTTGGCTTGATAAATGATAATGTTAGCATTAGTCAAATATTGTGCTAATGTTTCTTGAAGATAAGGGAAAAGAAGATGCTTATTTAGCTAACACAAGAAATAGTTCAGCTCATTGGTTTAGAAGTAGGAAGAAGGTAGAATCTATGAGGGAGAAGGGCGAATCTGAAGTTCAATAATGAATGGAAGGTTGACAGTGCTTTCTACAGTAAAATAGATATTTGGAGAAGAGGTAAAATTATCAGGAAAGAAAATGTTTTCTCTTTTGGATATGTGGAATTTGAGATGCCATCTTCATTAGAGATATCTATCAATAAGTTGGTGAGAAAACAAAAACAGGGCAGCTGGGTGGCACAATGGATAGTACAACCAACCCTGGAGTCAGGAGTTCAAATCGAGTCTCAGACACTTACTAGCTGTGAGATCCTTGGAAAGTCACTTAACCCCAATTGCCTCCAAAAAACTTAAAGTTGATGAAGAGAAGAGAGAGATTAAAACTATGTGTAGGTCTGGGAGCCATCTGTGTAGCAATGTAACTATAAAGTAATCCCACTGATTTCTAAAAACACTCACAGGACAACGGTTTCATTACTGTACAGACCTTCCTTCTTCAGTGAACATTCTTAAGAGAATTATAATTTCAGTGCCTGAGGGCACTTTGGAGGCCTACAGGAATGAGAATACCCTCTGTGGCATGTAAGGTAAGTGCCAATCTCCAAAGATGGGCAGCACATTAGTTTCTGGAGCAGCCCACCCCACTTTTGGATGATTCCCTAATTGTAAGAGAAGTGTTTGATATTTTTCTGACATCAATCCTAAATTGAATCTTCATCACCTCTACCCCCTTGCTCCCAGTTCTAGCCACTGGGGCTGAACTAAACAAATGTAATTCCTCTTCTATGTGACAGCCCTTGAAACAATCGTTGGTTCCTATAGCATCTCCTCTATTCTCTCTTCTTTGGGGTAAGGAGTTCCTGTGCCTTCAGGTGATGTCCATATCAGAATCTGATATGTGTTGCCCACCTGCTTGTCTTTCTCTGAATTCTCTCCAGCTTATCATTGTTCTTATGAAACTGTGGTGCCCAGACAAGATGATAATAATTAAAGATGGAGTCTGATTAGGGCAGAGGAGTGAGGCTTTGGTACTGAATACTGCTTTGTTCTGAGACTGCATTCACTTTCTTGGCTGCTGTGGCATAGGGCTTATTCATATTGAGTCTATAGTTGTCTAAGAACACTTCGTCTTTCTTTAAACTTTCTACTGTTTAGCCAAGTCTCTCCCTGGTTATACTCAGAAAGTTGATTTAAAAAAATTCAAGTAGAAGTAAGAATTTGCATTTATTCCAATGAGTTTCATCTTAGTAAATTAAGGCTAGTATTGTAACCTGTTGAGATCCTTTTGGATCTTGACTCTAATCAAATGTAAGCTACATCTTCCAGCATTGTGTTATATTTAAATTGAATAAAAATGCTATGTATATCTTAATAAATGATTTGAAAAAAAATGCTAAACAGCACAGATCTCTGGTGCACTACAGTGGAGGCTTTGGAGGCTAACATCAAACCAATAATGACTACTTATTGATTCTAGCAATTCAACCAACTCCAAGGCCACCTAATTATACTATTGAGTAGCCAATTTCTCTCCATTTTTTCTATAAGGACATCATGAATGCTTTGCTAAAATCTAGGTAAGCTATGGCTACAGTTCCTCTAGTCTACCAGCTGAGAAAGCTGGGGTGGAGTTGGGTGGGGAGGAAAGACACAGAGAGAGAGAGAGAGAGAGAGAGAGAGAGAGAGAGAGAGAGAGAAGTAGAGAGGGCGGGAGGGAGAGGGAGGAAGAGGAGGAGAAGAAAGAAGAAGAGAAATGAAATTAGTTAGGTATGATTTATTCCTTATGAAAACATGCTGATGATTTGTGATTTTAGATTCCATTTTTAGATGTCAGATACTATCCTTTTAATATGCTCTAAAGTTTTTTTTTCTAATATAAATCAAAGTCAGGTTCACTGGCCTCTTGTTTTCAGACTTTACTCTTTTCCCTTTATGGCAAAAAGAGAAGGATATCAGATAGCATCAGACCTTCTCCCAGTCTCCATGACATTTCAGCAATCATATTCATTCATTCATTCTTTCTGTATTGAGAGATGTAGATTTGTCTAAGTTTTGACCTTAAATTCACCCTGCCTCCCAAAAAGAGTCATAAAATTCAGGTTAAGAGCCTCTGACTAATTCTATACCCTTAATTTAAATAGGAGGAAACCAAGGCTAGAAAGGTAAAGCAACTTGCCCAAGATCACCCAATCAGGGATTAAGCTGGGGCTAGATCTCAGGATTCCTGTTTTATTACCTGTCTAACATTTTGGGCTAAAACATACTAGCTATCAGAAGTGACTAGCTATTGATTTTTCATAAATCAATAAAGACATAGTTATCATCTTGGCCAATTGTTGATGCCCTCTCCTTTATCTATTAATATCTAGATTTGCATTCACTCTAAACAGGTTTCTCTGTTTTCATTAAGCATCTATAGACTAAAACATCTCTGTAATCCTGGCACTCCTGGAGTTAAAAGCATGCCAATCTTAACTAAGGCAGAAAACAGAGAAAGATAAAATTACACATACGTGAATCCAGGAAAATTATTTTGTCCCCAAACCTTAATGAGAAAGCACAGACTCTCCTAACAATTAGTTGAAGGAAAAATCACTGTAATTGACTACACAAATTTCCTTTAAAGTATTCTTGCCTACATTAGAAGTTATGGCAGGTTATGGCAGAGAACAATATTATGAGATATGAAATGGAAAGACTGAAACCACACCATTTGATGATACATTTTTAAAAGTTTAATTGTTACATAAAAACAAACCACTGTTATTCGTCTACATATCCAACCCCAGGGACCCTTCCCTTGTAACAAATTGAAATGGCTAAGCAAAAGCAATTGATCCTGTCCCCATCACTACTTATGTAAAAGCAAATCATTCAACGAATTTAGGCCTTAGTTTCCTTATCTGTAAAATGAGAGGATTTCATGTGAAAACCTCTGAGGTCCCTCTCAGCAACCACCTCTGACAGCATATTCACTAGTCTGCATGTATATAGTTTCCCACTTCTCCACAGAGGAGGAAAATATATTTCATCATCCATTCTCTTTCACTAAGATTTTCTTTTGCAATTAATCGGTTCAGTAGCCTCTCTATTTTGTTTTACTTATTTTGTTGTGGCCATCATGCATACTTTGTTAATGCTTTTCAATATTAGTTCAAACTAGATGAACATACAGTTATCTGAATAGTACCTTTCTTTCTCAAGAGTAATTCAAAACTCTTGTTTTGTATTCATACATGTAGAATCACTATAGAATCATTTTCAATCCTTCAAGGTGTTTCTAGATTTCTTTTTTTTGCCACATGTACTTGACAGTAACTTATTACTAATTATCTCATGATCTGCTACTGTTGTGTAACACTAGGGATCCCAAGTATCAAGAAGACAAGCCAATGTTACCCAACTTTTTTTCTTAATACACCATTCAAATTTTCTTCAGGGAATTTTCTTATCTTGTTCTGAACTTTAAAAGAACATTTAGTACTACCTTCTCTCTGAGGTCCATTAATTTTAACAGTCTCTATACCATTTAGTGGGAATGTATTTAGTTAGGGTTCATTAATTTGGTTACATCCGGTTACATCGTACATTTAGTTAGTTAGTGAGGAAGCTAGGTAGAGCAATGTTTTGAGTGCTGGTCTTGGAGTTAGGAAGTCCTGAATTCAAATCCAGCCACAATGCTTACTAGCTATATGACTCTGGGCAAGTTATTATGACTCTGGGCAAGTTATTTAGCCTCTGTTTGGCTCAGTTGCTACAACTATAAAATGGGGATGATAGTAGCATCTACCTCTAAGGTTTATTGTGAGGATGAAGTGAGAGAATATTTGTAAAGTGCTTCCACAGTGTCTGTCATGTAGTCAGCACTATATAAAAATTTACTCCCTTTCTTCCCTTTTCCATTCCCCAATTATGGCAAATATACTAAAACCAACATAATAACATATTTCCACAAGAATCCCAGTACCTCTTAGGGTTAGTGCCTTCTCTCTGTTAACTATTTTCTATTTATCCTTTATATAACTTGTTTGTATATATGTTTTGTTCATCCCCCCTTTAAATTGTGAGATCTTTTGCTTCTTTTTCTGTCCATAGAACTTGGCACAGTGCCTGGCACTCAGTAGGTATTTAATAAATGTTCATTAATTGATTGAAAAATATGGGATATGCCATTTTCAATAGTTGAATGAATTATCTTTAGCAGTGATTGATTTACCATCCTGGAGGTCTTCAAATAATGCCTAGATTACTACTTGTTGGGTCTATAATAGCTGGGATTACTTTCTTGCATTGAGTAGGCTATGTGGCCACTGAAGTTCCTTCTAGCTATTCAAATTCTGTGACATTTATTATTTAGGTTTACAGTGACTGATAAGCTCTCTGGATTTGGAGACAGAGGAACTGGGATTCTGATCAGGGCTCTGTTTATTTCTAGTCAACTACTACCTTGTGATGGTCATTTCATCTTTCTGTCCTTCAGTTTACTCATCTGCAAAATGTGTAGATTGGGTCTGATGATGTCTGTTTCCTTCCAATTCTAAATCCCATCTGGGTTATTTGAATTTCAATTTAGCTGTTTGGGGGTGCATCTCTAAAAAGATATTGTATGGCACACTAAAAACACTGTTAAGCTTAATAGCCAAAAAACCCAAAAAAACCCCAAAAAACAAAACTAGCCAAAAAACAAAACTTGTGTTCAAATTTTACCTACTACTTTTTTTTTTCTGGAAAACTTTTTATTGTAGGTGGAATGGAACACAGCTGGACACACTAAGTTAGGTGATTCCAATTTTGTTGGGAACATCTAAAGCATCGTAGTCTGGAGCAAGACACATAGGCCTTCTTCTCTCCATCAGGCCAGATCAGTGTGTTGACCTTGGCCACTTCGATGTTATACAGCTTCTTTACAGCCTGCTTGATCTGATGTTTGTTGGCCTTGGAGTCCACAATGAAGACTAGGGTGTTGTTGTCCTCAATCTTCTTCATAGCAGATTCAGTGGTCAAAGGAAACTTAATGATGGCATAGTGATGGAGCTTGTTCCACCAAGGGGCACTCTTCTGAGGGTATTTGGGCTGCCTTTGAAGCCTGTGTCTTGGGTCTCCGGAAGGTGGGGGATGTTCAGATCTTCTTCTTTTTGTGGCTGTGGACACCCTTCAGCACCGCCTTCTTGGCCTTCAAAGCCTTGGACTTGGCTTCTGTCTTGGTTGGGGGGGACAACGGCTTCCTTCTTTGCCTTTGGTGCCATCTTGGGGGAAAAGCTACTTGCTACTTCTTGTAGGGTACTGGGGACCCAACTAACCTCTATAGGACTCAGAAAACACCCTGGGACTTACCTGATAAGTCAACAATGTTACCACATGCAGGATGGTAGAGAAGAAAGTCTTTGAGCTCATAAAGTCACAGATCCATTGCATGTTCATGTGTATGTTCTTCCAATGTCAATTGTTCCATCAAGAAGCATTTATTAAGAGCTTACTATATTCTAGGTGCTGTTCTAAATGTTGGGGATACAAAAAAAGGAGGGTGGCTGAAAAGAAAGAAAACTATCTTCTCCTTTAATTCTCTAGCTAGAAATGCTTCCCATTTTCTAAATTTCACAGACTACTTGGTTTTTCACTTCTCATGCATTTGTTATCTCATTATATTGTTTATCATGATCTTTGTGTCATATATTTCTACAAAACTTCAAACTCCATGAAACAAGAATGAAGACTGGGTTATCAAATGAGACAGTATTTGTAAAGTACTTAGCATGGTGCCTGGCATACAGTAGGAACTCCATAAGTGCTTTGTTTGCTTCCCTTCATATTTCCTGCCTGGCATACAGTAGGAACTCCATAAGTGCTTTGTTTGCTTCCCTTCATATTTCCTATAGCACCTGGCATAGCACTTTGTACATAGAACATAGAAGTGGGATCAGTCTTGTTCAACTTTTCCTCAGGGAGTAGAATTAAAATCAATGTGCACAGAGCAGAGGGGCAGATCTAGGTTTCATATAAATGGAGTTCTGAATAAGAGGAATGAGATGCGCAAGGAGGAAATGACTTTCCCTTACCTGGAGAGCAGTAAAGTGACTTGCCCACGGTCCCACAGTTAGTGAGTATCTGGGGTCAAATTTGAGCTTTGGTCTTCCTGACCACAGGCCCAGCGCTCTATCCACTATGCCACCTAGCTGCCTGAAGCACTAGCTGATCTCTGACATTCTGAAGCTGAGATACTGTGATTCTAATAAGTGACTGTTTGATGGCTGTTGTTTAAAGGAGAGTTAATGAAAACCTCATCTTGCCTGTTAGGTAATTCCTAGCCTAAGCAGACCATCTCTAAATGCAAAGAAAAGAGCTTCACCTATTAGCAGCCTACTACACAGGACTCTATTTAATAAGACATCAGCACATCAAGAATACATTGAAAATAGGTGGACCTGAGGGCTAAGGATCTATGCCATCACCGTGGAGGTGGCATTGAACCTGAGGGGGAAGAGAGAAGATTAATCCCAGAAAAGCTTTAAAACCCTAGAGGGTTTTACTGCACCAAGATGCCACAGTGCTGCTAATGCAAACAGCCTGCCCCTATTTGGATGATTCCAAACTCTGAAGGAATGGGGTTCAGTATGCAACCCTTCTGATTGACCCAAGGTCATGCCTCTTATATTGTACACTGGAATCTGTTGCTGACTCATCCTTTAGCTCTGTATATTGCCTCCTGTTTCTGTCCCATTGGTTCACAAACCTGTATCCCTGGTAACCAAGCCCATTTTCTGTAAGTGATGATACTTCTTGCCTCTTCCTGAGTGAAGACAGTACAATTCCAACTCTTTTCTTTGCTACTCAGTTTGGTAGGGATATAAGGGATCCTCTAATCTGGGCAGGTTCCACCCAGGAAAAAGACCTATATTTGTACAAAATTAAATGTTTTCAAATTTCTGAGTACCATCTAGAAAAAGAGCCAACAACATCTCTAGGGGAGCAAAAGGAGAGAATGGGCATACATCCATTCTTCCAAGCAAGTGGCAGACTAGCACAATTGATGGAAAGCTGGCATCAAAGCCATGAAGTCCTGTATTCAAATCCTGATTCTGAAACATTGGTTGTACAAGCCTGAGGAAGTCAGTTAACCTCTTAATGCCTCAGACAGCTTTTTGAAGATTATCTGACGAAGGTGATGATCTGCACTGACAGAGCAAGTTCCTTATTGGGAGCACCTTATATCAATGAAATCAAACGTCCGGTTAAAAATGACCATAGACATCATGCTGAGAATTTTGAGGCATTTAATAGACATTTGCTGATTGTGGAAAGCATAAAGTAGGAGGGTCATAGACTAAGAATTGGAAGAGAACAGAGAAGATCTAAAGTATGATGGTCTCATTTTACAGATGAGAAAACTGAGTCACAAGTCTGGGATTTGGATGCTGACTTACCCAACATCACATAATAATATAATAAGTTTCAGAGGTAAAGTCAGTGAAGAATAATAATGTGTCATTTTGGTTATAAAGAGATGGGATCTTCTGGTATTGTCATTCTTTGAAGGGTGGGGAGCCAGATAAATTAACATTAATGAAGAAGTATCCTACCATTGTTGGAAAAATAGCATGAAAGTGGGTGGTAGAAGATGTAGTTTTGAGTCTTCCACTATTGAACTTTATAACCTCAGTCAAGTTCCTTAATCTCTTGAAAGCTCAATTTCCACTTTTGTTGATTGGGGATCAGAACCATAGGATGCCAGAGTAGGGAAAGGCCTTGAGGATCATTAAGTCCTGTGAATCTTTTGTACAGATGAACAAACTGGAATCATGAGAGCTTAAGTGACTTGTCTAAGTTTATCCCGCTAGTGCTGCTATTAGCTACTTGGCCTACATCAAAGAGTTATAGGTTCAGTGCCAGGTCTGGAGTCATGAAGACTCCTCTTCATGATTTCAGATCTGGCCTCAGACAGTAACTGTATGATCCTGGGCAAGTCACTTAATCCTATTTGCCTCAGTTTCCTCATATGTAAAGTTAGCTGGAGAAGGAAATGGTAAACCACACCAGTATCTCCACCAAGAAAGCCCCAAATGGGGTCCTGCAGAGTCATACACTACCACAAATGACTGAACAACAAGATGATGGTTGTGAAACTGATATGTAGCTGTAAAGAGATATTGTAAATGATTATGGTTCAGTCTTTTTAGTTGTGTCTGAGTCTCTGGGACTTCATTTGGGGTTTTCTTGGCAGAAATACTGGAGTGGTTTGCCATTTCCTTCTCCAGCTCATATTATAGATGAGGAAACTGAGGCAGAGTTAAGTGACTTGCCCAGGGTCACACAGTTAATAAGTATTTGAGAGCAGATTTGAATTCATGAAGATGAATTTTCTTGACTCTAGGCCTCTCTCTCTCTCTCTCTCTCTCTCTCTCTCTCTCTCTCCACAGTATCACCTAACTGCTCCCTACAAATGATAGGAATAATAACAGTAATAGTAATGAAAATAGCTTCTACTTCTGGTGAACACCAAATGGAGGATGACGCTGGTGCTGCAGGAGGTGTCGGAGGCCGGGGAGGCTTCTGTGGTGGCTTCGGCAGTGGGGGCCAAGGCCGGTTGAGGCTGTGGCCACAGCCACGGGGCCCGGGGGGGAAAGGTTGAAGACAAGGCGTGGGTTCCTGTCACTAAGCTGGGCCAGTTAGTCAGGCACATGAAGATCAAGTCTTCGGAAAAGATCTATCTTTTCTCGCTTCCTATCAAGGAGTCTGAGATCATAGATTTCTTCCTGGGATCTTCATTGAAAGATGAGGTTTTGAAGATCATGCCTGTTCAGAAACAAACTAGAGCTGGACCAGGTTCAAGGCTTTCATGGCCATTGGTGACTACAATGGCCATGTTGGTGTCAAGTGCTCCAAGGAAGTGGCCACAGCTGTTCGTGGTGCTATCATTCTGGCCAAGCTATCCATCGTTCCTGTGAGACGTGGCTACTGGGTGAACAAAATTGGCAAGCCTCACACAGTACCCTGCAAGGTCACTGGGCGATGTGGGTCGGTTCTGGTGCACCTGATCCCTGCCCCTAGAGGAACTGGCATTGACTCAGCTCCTGTGCCTAAAAAGCTCCTGATGATGGCTGGAATTGATGACTGCTACACTTCTGCAGGAGGCTGTACTGCCACTCTGGGCAACTTCGCTAAAGCTACCTTTGATGCCATCTCCAAAACATACAGCTATCTAACTCCAGACCTGTGGAAGGAGACTGTGTTCACTAAGTCTCCTTATCAGGAATTCACTGACCATCTTGTGAAGACTCACACTTGAGTGTCTGTCCAGAGGACCCAGGCAGCTGCTGTGGCAACCACATAGATTTTTTTTTGTAAACAAATAAATTGAACTATGCCTGATGAGAAAAAAAATAGTAATGAAAATACTAAGCATAATGATTGATAATTACTAACTCAATCACTCTACTCTGTTAGCATGCTAGCTAAAACAATTTGCTGTTACTAACTTGTTTACCTAACCTGGTGCGGGTCAGGCCCATATTATGCTCTGCAATTCAATCTTGTCATCTTAAAAAGCAGTACAATTTTCTGGAGCACCTTTCATTATCTGGGCTCCATCTTTTGGAATTCCCAGGTCTCTTCAAGGATCAACTCAGGAGCTATCTCCTACATCAGGCCCTCATTGTCCCCTTCTTAATTCCTTAAAAAGTTATGAGTGCTCACCCAAGTCCTGAAAGTGCCTTACTTACTTTGTGTATTTTGAAAAATTTACTTCCTTTTACTTATATGTGTGTTGTATTTCCTTGTAGGAAGCAGGCTTCCTGAGGACAAAGACATTTTGCTTATTTGTTTTTGTCTTTTTATCCCCAGTGCTGAGCCCAGAGCTTTGCATGTAGTAGGCACTTAAAAAAGCCTGTAAGTGCATGAAATTGTCCTCCTTTTGAACTGGGTATCTGGTGTTCCTTTGTTTGCCTAGCAGATTCAAGTGTAATTGCTAGGGTTTGGCTGTGGATAGAATACTCAACTCGGAAACCTAGAAACTGAATATGTATCCTGGCTCTACTATTCCTCAACGTAAAATGAGGGTGTTGTCCTAGATGCTCCATAGAGTTTCCTTTTAGTTCTACACCTATGATTCTGTGAAGATAAATTAATCAGCTTTTTTGTTGTTCAGTTGTTTCAGTCATGTCTGTCTCTTTAGGACCCCATTTGGAGTTTTTTGGCAAAAATATTGGAATTGTTTGTTGTTTCCTTCTCCAGTTCATTCTTACAGATGAAGAAACTGAGGCAAATAGTTAAGTGACTTGTCCAAGACCACCCAACCAGTAAATGTCTGAGACTGAATTAGAACTCATGAAGAAGAGTCTTCATGATTCCAGGCCCAGTGCTCTATCTAACTAGATCACCCAGCTTCCCAAAAATTAATCAGAGGCGACTACCAAATTTTAGAACAAAAAGAATAATTAGATGTAGTCTTATCCACCCCCTTCATTTTACAGAAGAGGACACTGAAATTTAGGCCAGGGAAATAGCTTTATCCAAGGTCAACACCATTCTACTGTTGTTAATGAAATCTTCTAATATGGAAGTGAATGTATATTGACTCCCCCCCTTTCAACCTTTTCAACCTCTCCCATTTCAACCTTTCACCTAGAAATGAAAGCCAAATAACTTGACTCAGTTCTAGAAAAACATCAGGTCTTTTTTCTTAGTCATGCTAAGAACGCTTCTCTGTGTTACAAAATATAGGTGAAGGCTGCCAAAAGTAGTCAGTTCATGATGAGATTTACCGATCTGCTGTGCCCCACACTGGATACTTTGATCCACTGCATGGTAGACCAGCCCAAAAACCTGGTCATAGAGAGCCTGGGTTGAAAAGCTTTGAGAGGTCATCTAATCCAGTCTACCTAGGCTTATTATTCATGATTCTTGCTTCTAAAACCTTGATGAACCTTGATGAGATCAATGATTAAGGTAACAGAGAACAGTGTCCCAGAGCTCCATGTTACTCAAACCAGACATCCCATTGCCACCCTACAATCCTTTCTTTCCAGTTGATTTATAACAAGTTTTGCCTTTTCTCCACACATGCCTGCCTTAGTTTCCTCCCCTGTAACACAAAGATGTTGGACTGTGTGATCCCTAAATGCCTTTTTAACTTTGGATACTGTAATCTTATGTTCTTAAATATTTACTTGTAGATTATCAGCTAGTCCTAGAGTAGTTGTTGCTGTTAAGTCATGTCTAACACTTTATGACCCCATTTGGGATTTTCTTGGCAAATACACTGGAGTGGTTTGTCATTTCTTCTCCAGCTCCTTTTACAAATGAGGAAACTGAGGTAAATAGGGTCAAGTGACTTGTCCAAGGTCATACAACTAGTAAGTGTCTGAGGTCAGATTTGAACTCATGAAAATGAGTCTTCCTGACTTCAGACCTGACACTCTATTCACTGTGCCACCTAGCTGTTCTATCTTGTATTTATAAAGCACTTAATTAAGGCTTATTGTTTGCTCAGCACTGGTATTAGACACCGTATCATGTATTACGAATGGTGCCTCTGGGTGCTGGTGGGTATTCACTTGAATTCAATTATTTTTTAAAAAATATTGATAGTTATGTGAATGGCATGAAGTATCTGCTATGTAAGAGTACTGCATTACTACTATTAGGAGAAGAAAACTAGTCTGTATAAAAAGAGCTTTGGATTTGGTGCAAATAACCTAGACGAGCTTCCTGATTCTGCTATGGGCAACTAGGTGGCAAAGGAGCTAAAGTACTGGTCCTAGAGTCAGGAGGACCTGAATTACCAGCTGTGTGACCCTAGGCAAGTCACTTAATCCTGTTAGCCTGAATTCATCATTTGTAAAATGAACTGGAGAAGGAAATGGCAAACCACTCTAGTGTCTTTGCCAAGAAAATCCCAAATGGTATCACGAAGAGTTGAACACAAACGGCAACAAATCAATCAATCAGTCATTCAATCAACAACCATTTATTGAGTTCTTACTTTGTTCCAGACACAATGTTGTGCTCTGGTAATGCAAAGAAAAGCAGAAATAGTTTCTACCCTCTAGGAACTTATATTATAATGGGGTTGGGATATATGAGGTGTATAGCATCTCTGGCATGAGTGCTGCCAACCACTTTTCAGGGCTGCTCATCCAACTTTGGCGTCTAGTTGTTTCTCTACTCTCATCTGTGGCTCAAAGAAGCTATAGCATGTACAGTGGCCACACTCCAGTAAAACACCTTGGCAGATGGGTTAAACCAAGTTGAGGATAACCAACAGGTCTCAAACCTTTTGGTGAGTTAGGGGGATATATGCCACAACGATATAAAGACTTCCTTCCATGGAATGGGCAGATGAAAACACTTCGTCCCAAAGGCTATGGAGGCAGCTGAAGTTAGTATTGTGGTGTTCTTAGAGCTTGGTCAGACCTTGGTCAGACATTGAAGATGCCAAAGTTATCCACTGCATCCCAGGCCATGACTAATTGTCTTGACTTTTGTCTTGCTACTGGACTTTGATGATTCTGGAAGAGAGAGTGAAAGTGATGACTTTGTTTAATTCTGCCTCACTTAAATCCAATTCACCCAGAAGGGAATGCCTCACCTTGTGATGTCATTGGTTCTCTTTGAAAATGAAAGAAAAACAAGGGGAATAAGGTCAGGTGGGGAAACAAGTATTTACATATAGATTAAATACAGAAAGGATGGAAAGTATCTCAGTTTCTCTATCTAGAAAGGGGTTAGACTAGCTTACCTTGAAGATCTCTTCCCACTTTAAATCCTATGATCCTATTGCTATTGTTTCCATCCATTGTATTCTGAATATTTACCCAGTGGGGTTTCCTCTGTTCTGTTGGACTTTGAAATTGATATGGTGGTTCTCAATACTGGCTATCCCTTATGCTTTCTTTGCCCCATAGCATGCTACCTACCCCTCTCATTCCTAGTTAACTGCTCTGGAGAGCAGGGTTTGAGAAACAGCCCTAGTGACTGACAGTGACACTTATTGTGAAAACCCAAGATGGTCCAAATTAATGCCAGCACCCTAACTGACTAATGAAAGCTGTCATTGCTGGGTCAATGAAGGGAGTCAAACAACATTGGGGGCTGTTCCTTGTTCCATATTCACTCCACATTGATCTGGCATGTGCTGTTGTGACTAGTGTTACACTGTGGGGGGCTCCTGATAAAGAAAAAAGACAGTCTCTTTAAAGCAGCAAAGATCCCATCTGTTTTAATGATGATAACATATTTATAAGGTAATTGACCTTTAAAATAAAAATAAAACTATTTATATACATTATCTCATTTGATCCTGTTCATAATTTTATGGAGCTACATAAACAAGTGCTCATTTTTACAGAGAAAAAAAACTGAGACCTAGAAAGGTTAAGTAATTTGTTCAAGGTCATACATATTTTAAAGTACATAATTGAGGTTTGCACCCAGACCTTATGCCTCCAAGTCTACGACTCTTTTTTCCTATTTTGTGTGGCTTTATTTTTTTAGCTGCATTTTAACTAGCAAATAAATAATGGTTCAAGCTACCTTGCAATTCTGTAAGCAGTTGGTTGACTCTCTTCTAGACAACCAAACTTCTGTCCAAACCTTGCAATCATTGATCTCCAAATGGAAAAATACTTAGACCTTACACCTTAGCCCAATCATCTCATTTGATAGATTAGATAATAGAAACTCAGAAAGTTGAAATCCTTGTTCCCAGGTCATATCAGTAAATGGCAAAAGCAGGAGTTGATCCCAGGTCTTTGGACTCCCAATGGACTGATCTTTCCAATTCATCTTGCCTTTGCCTTAGAAAATCCTTCCTATTGGAGCATTCATTGGTCAGCAGTAGTGTCATATCCACATCTTCAGGTTTTTGACACTGATAGGCCCTGGGATCTAAGATGATAGTCTTTTTAGTCTAAGTGCTATTTCAGGGTGGAAGTCTTAGAACATGTATGAACCAGTAAGAGTCCCCATGACTCATGAGCCAAAACATCTAATTAATGCAGAGGGAGAGAAAAAAATCAGAAGCAATTTGCAGTTTAAAGGAATAACTAAGAATCATTAGAGCTTGAACGATGCAAAACTTTGCTTCTTTTGGGGTAGCATATCAGAGCTTTGGGACAAGAAAGGTCATCTTCTACCTTGAGGAATTCTAGGGCATTTTTTTTGCTCCCTAGCCAACAAGGGGAGTTATTTCAACACCTTTAAAGACTGCCTCATCATTTCCTCTTGTGAAATCCACATGCTTTGAGGTTGAATCAAAGTTTGGAATTTTGACCTGCAAAATGAGAACATGTGGGTCACTGTCCAGTCCTGCTTCAGGGCAACATCCCATCTGATCACTTGGAGGTGTGACTCTGAGTTACCGTTCACCTAAGAGCAGAGCAGGCAAATTAATTTCTGAGTCACCTTTGGACCTTTAGAAAAACACATTCACTGGTGCAGAAGGCCATCAGGGCAAAAAGGTACATTTGATTTATTTGTTTAGGCCTACAGGCCAAGAGCAGTTCCTCTAGGCATGGGTAGAAGGGATTTTTCAGAGTGGAGAGAAAAAAGTAGATCTAAGGCCTTGCAAAACAGTAATCGTCCATTATTTAGAAGTACCAAAGTGAAAAAGAGTGAGCTTAGGAAAAAATGTTAATTAAAATCTCAGTATGATGAAAATTGTGTTTTTTTATTAACCTCAACCATTAAGCTTTTAAAAATAATTTGTGTCAAAATTATTTCTGTACTCTGTTAAAAGTGTAAAGTTTATTTGAAAATAAACTCAAGATTTTCTGGAATTGGTTTTTTTCCTACTAATTTGCAAATAGGTCATTTAAAAATAATAGATATCTATATTTTAACTTCTATATTTTCCATGATTCTCTTTGTTGTTTTGCTTAAGTAGCCAAAGAAAGAACTAGAAGGAACATTAGAGATCAATATCTGATACAACTTATCTTCTTTTTATAGAGGAGGAAACTGAGGCCAAGGTTACCCAATCCCTAACTTCAAAGTTATGCCTTTTTCACTGAACCATGTCAGTGATGAATTGTTAACTTTTAGAAAATGTGACGGAATTTATCACCGTTATTACCAACTTACTTTCATAGACATTTTCATTGTTTAAAGGGCATTTTCCTTATATCACCAGAAATGTAGTCCAATCATTCAGTATGCTTACTTTCCTCTTGTCAAGAATGGATGAGCTGAGTGTCCTTTTGGATATAATGGGGAAGAAGTGCATTCTTCTCTCCTACCCATAGTCTTCAAATTATCTTAGAGCCTCTTCAATTCTAAGAGTCAGAGCCAGAGGAGGCCTTAGGGATCATCTCACTTTACAGATCAGGAAATGGAGGCCCAAGAAGGCAAAGACTTTGACCATTTGGACTCAGTTCTTTGAAGACCAGTTATTTTTCTGGTACCAATTGTCTCTTTCCCCAGCTACCATGAGACTGACCAAGCTACTCTAAGGCTAAGGAAAGAGCCAGCCAAACTGCTATGTCTGCATATACTTTATTTCTCTCCTTTTTTTCCCCTTTGAACTGAGGCAGGGATAATAGTTCTCCAGCCATCACTTGGGGATCACTGCTGTGTGGAGAGCTAGAACCTTACAGAAGAGGCAAAGGAAGAAGCCAGGGAGAGGAGGAGACAGGGAGAGGGAGAATGAGCCCCAATAATGGGAAAAGTGGATAAAGCTTTGACATGTCTTCAATTTGTGGGATACTGCTTTCTTCTGATTATTTCATATATATATAAAAATAAATTCAGCTATGACATGAGCGTAGTCTCAAAAAAGAGATACACATTTAAAAGTTTCTCTTTTTTTTGGAGGGCAATTGGGGTTAAGTAACTTGCCCAAGGTCACACGGCTAGGTTTTTATTTGTGTGTGCATGTTTAGTGCATTAAGTGGCTGAGGCTGGATCTGAACTCAGGTCCTTCTGACTCCAGGGCCAACACTCTACTCACTGCACCACCTAGCCGCCCCATAAAAGTTTCTTAAATAAAATCTGGTTAAAACTAATCTTTCTGGAATGGCAGTCTTTATACCATGGATTTTTAACTTGTTTTGTGTTAAGGCCCCCTTTGACAATTTGGTGAAACCATTTCTTCCTACAAGAATATTTTTAAATGCATAAAATGAAATACATAGGATTACAAATGAAACTGATTACACTAAAATATAGTTGTCCAAATATTTTTAAAAATCAAGTTCCTAGACCTTATGCTGTGAATTCCTGCTTTATACTAAATCAATCATTTTGTGCGGCGTAGCATAGATACAAAGTGATTTCAGTTCCTTAATTAATTCTCACAAAAACCTTGTGAAGTAATCCAGAAAGTGGTTAAGGCACAAACACAGATATCTAAAAAAACAATATTCTATGATAAATTCAATAGAGTTAGAAAGTAAAACAGTAGAATTTCAAAATGTCAATTTTACAGTTGAGGAAATTGAATTTTAGAGAAGCTAGTTAATCCAAATTTCTATAGCAGTTTAACAGTTACAAAGCATGACATCCAGTGAAACAGGGAGAAGTATTAGATTCTTCCTTTTAGATGTGAGAAAACAGATTTAAGGAAGAGAGAAACTTTCTCTAGATTTCACACAGCTGGCACATGTCAAAGTCTAGATCCAGATTTGCTTTTTTCAACTCCTGAAAAAAAATCTATATTCTTTCTTCTGTGCAAGATGACTTCCCACATTCATTTAAGGGGTAAGTGGAGGAGCTGGGACTTTGGCCCAGACCCTCTGAATTATAGCTCCATACATTTATATACTCCATACTTTCCCCACTATCTAGCTTGTTGCATTTTTTTCACAAAACAATAATGGCTGATATTTATATATGTGTGTATATGTGTGTATGTGTATATATGTATATGTATACACACATATCATACATATAGCTTATGGAAGTGACCTTCTCAACCAAATCCCTTATTTTACAGATGAGACAACTGAGGCCCAAGGTTATATAGGTAATAAGCATCATAAGGAGGATTTGGAGCCTGGGTGTCTGACTCCACTGGCAGGGGTCTTTCTCCTGTACTGTGCCAGTAGCAGTTTAAGGTTTATGAACAAAGCATTTTACATGCATTATCTCATTTGAATGAATATTTTATTTTTTGTATTTGATAATCAGAAACACAATTTTAAAAGACCCCAACCAAATCTATCACATCTATTCCCTCACTAAATCCGTCACTCAATATAGTCATTTATTAATTTATCAAACTGTTAGTACCCATGTCATGTTCAGAAAGTTAGGAGGACTCTTCTCTTCCATCTGCCAAACTCTGTATGTCACAGTCTTTTTGGTCAAAAATGACTCCCAGTCTTGGACCTCACATAGCTCTTTATTTTATAATTCTGCTGCACTTAGGTTATTAAACTTTTAAAGTTATTTTAATAATGTATATTTGTGCCTTATTAAATATGAAGCTGAATGCACACTTGATTAAGAACCAGAGGACTTGGGTTTGTCTATTAGCTTTGCTACTTACTATTTAAGTGACCAAGTCATTGAACTCTTAGGCCTCAGTTTCCTTATTTGTAAAATGAGGGGGCTATACTAGATGACCTTTAAGTATTCTTCCAGCTTTAAATTAATGACCTTAAACTGTAAGCTTTATGAGTTTGGGTATATATCTTATCTGCACCATTATCTAGTCTGATTCTTTTCACAGTACCTAAACATTGTTGTCCTACTCCTCTCTCTCTCTCTCTCTCTCTCTCTCTCACTCTCTGTGTATCTCTGTCTCTATCTCTCCCATAAACACATACACACCTCTGTCTTTCTGCATATGTATGTATATGTATATAAATACACATAAGGTGTGTATATATACTGTTATATATGTATACAGATGTATGCAAGTATTGGATATATGAATTCTTTTAAACTCATCTCCTTCCCCTTATACTTTAAGAAGGTTTTTCTTAAAGGAGTGTGTGAGATGAAATTCACCCCAAATAGGTTCATTGTGGTTGTTCTACCAACTTGTCAATATGACTATATCTTCACGGTATCACACTGCTGGAAATGATGACCACTCCATATGCCTCTAAGCTCTGAACGTGTATACTGAGATCCCAAATCCTTATTCCCCATGCCCTGCCAAATGCCAGTCTAACTCTTCACAATTTTATATACCACCCAGTGGATGCTGAGTAATGTTACTTCTCAGTTCAATCTTTCAGATCTCCGATTTCATTGGTTTGAGTACTCTACCACCCCTTATTCCCACCACCTTTCAGAACCCTAACTTTTCTGTTCCTTGATAAACATTTTCATGAGCTGTTGGAGCCCTCAGAATGTGACCAAATTTCTTGTGATGAGGCTCTCATCACTTAACTAGGTAAAGCATTAGGTGACAGTCATTATGTGGCCTGTACTTAAAACCTTTCCATTGTGCTAACACCTGACAAAGTTTTCCTTCCACCAGCAGAGCCATCTGTATGGGAACAAAAGGAAACTATCCCTCCCCCTTCTTCCAGTCAGTATCAGGATTTTGGTGCAGTGACAGGACTCTCCCAGTCTGAAATCACTTTTTTGGCTCCGACCTATTGATCCAGGTTCACCCACACCCTGACATCAGTCCTTATCCTGATAGGAAGTATAAAAGGAACCCCTAGGTCAAACAGCTTCTACCTCAGGACCAGCCTTATTTCCTGTACTCTGATCCTTTGGTGACATATTTATCTTTGTCTGCCTAGAACTCCTGACCCATTGCCTCTTGGGCCTTTCTTTCATATCTACTTGCCCCGAGTAAGTGCCTGGACTCCTGACCTCTAGTTTGTTTCTGACATTAGGTAAACACTTCTCCATGGCCCCTTTCATGCCTTTCTGAAGTCATGCCTTATTGCTTGCTCTCTCATACCTTTTGAGTCTTAACCCTCAGTCTACTAGGCTGCCCTGGAGTCTGGAATTTCCCTGCCTCAACTGGCCTCTGCTTTCTTGCTGCTCCCGTTATCTGACAAAACTAGAAGGCTTTGTCACTATAGTCAAAGGTAAAGGTAGATTTGTTGTCAGAGAATTTTAGAGTTAGAAGAGTCCTTAGATCACCATCCAACCCCAATCATTATTTTATATTTGAGGAAGTTAAAACAAAGTAAAGGGAAAGAAAATTAACCATCATATTATTTGGGTCCCAAAGTGGGCTATTTTGATGTACTTATTAAGTGGGACTATTGCCACTGATTCAGTCAACCAGATGGCTGCTATGTCTCCATTTTACTTGATGGAGAGAGAGAGACAGAGAGACAGAGAGAAAGAGAGAGAGAGAGAGAGAGAGAGAGAGAGAGAGAGAGAGAGAGAGAGAGAGAGACAGAGACAGAGACAGAGACAGAGACAGAGAGACAGAGAGACAGAGAGAGAGACAGAGACAGAGAGAGACAAACAAACAAAAAAACAAAACAAAAAACAAACAAAAAAGACAGAGAGAAGACAGAGAGAGACAGAGAGACAGAGAGAGAGAGACAGAGAGACAGAGAGAGACACAGAGAGAGACAGACACAGAGAGAGACAGACAGAGAGACAGAGACAGACAGACAGAGAGACAGAGAGACAGAGAAAGAGAGAGACAGAGACAGAGACAGAGAGAGACAGAGAGAAGACAGAGAGAGACAGAGAGGTAAAATGGTGTCTTGATTCAAATCAACTAGTTATCTTAAAACTTACTTTCTTTGATTTTTTGGAAGAGAAAATTTATAAAATTAATTTTACACAGAGTGTTTTTAGGAATATAAGTGTCATTCAATAAAATGAGTTAAAACTATGGTAAAACCAGTGGGGAAAGGGTCTGCCTCACTTTGTTCACTCAGAAGAGCCTCAGTACTGAGTACCTTCTATCTCTAACCTTCCACACAATCCCCAGAATATCAGAACTGGAAGGACCCTCAAATGGGTCCATTTATTAAATCTTGTTATCACTCCTCACACTTTGTATGAGTTCCCCTCCCCCCATTGTCTCAGCTGAGATCCTTGCCTCATATTTTACAGAAAAACCAATTGAGGCTATTCACCATGAACTCCCTCTCGTTCCCTCTTGTTCCTGTCTATCATTCAGATGCCTCCTGCTGCTCTTTTCTCCTTTGTCCCTATCTCACATGATGAAATACCAAGACTAGCCCCTAGACACGTTCAAGTGATCCAATTCAATGCCATCTCCTCTAACAGATTGCCCATTCTGCCATCTTTACTCTTTCACATATTTTCAGTCTCTCCCTCTCTACTGGCTCATTTCCTGCTGTCTACAAACATGCCCATGTCTCCTCTATGCTGAAAAAACCTTCATTTGATTCTTCTACCCCTGATTATCATCCTATTTCTCTTTCTCTCTTTTTTTGGAAGCGGGAAGGCAAGGCAATTGGAGTTAAGTGACTTGCCCAAGGTCACACAGCTAGTAAATGTCAAATGGCTGAGGTTGGATTTGAACTTATGTCCTCCTGACTCCACGGCTGGGGCTCTATTCACTGCTCCCCTAGCTTCCCTTCTACTTCTTTGAAGCTAAACTCCTCAAAAATGTCATCTACAATAGCTTCCTTTGTGGATCTCCAGGGTTTAGCATAGTGCCTGACACATAGTAAGCACTATATAGATGATAGGTACTAGCTATTACAATTGGAAGAAAAGTTGAAGTATCAGAGAATGTTTATCCTAGATAAAAAAGACCTTAGTGAGGACATAGTAGCTCCTTCAAGACTTTTGAAGTCAAGAGGAAGAAGGGCTAGAATTATTTTGCTTAATCCCACAAAAACAGAATTAAAGTCAGGCAGATCTTTGCTCAAATCCTGTCTTAGACACTTATTTGCTATTTGATCTTGTGCAAATGATTTAATCTCTCTGGGCCTCAGTTTACTGATCTGTAAAAATGTGAAGACTGTGAGGTCCTTTCTAGTTTGATACCTAAATCCTACGATCCTATGCCAGGGATCTGGAAGAGGAAATGATCACCTTATAATACATTTACCAAAGGACACAAGTAAGAGTTGGATAGACATGAACAGAATGTAGACTGTATATCCTCCAATACTCAGATCAAGAAGATCACAAACTCATGCTTATACTGGAAAGCCTCCTAATGATCAGACTTGTCTGCAAGTTGAATGTGCTGCCTTGGAAATTAATGAGTACTTGATCACTGAAGGTCTTCATCAGGCAGAGGATAGACCACAGAATCATAGACTTAGAATGGAGAAGGACCTTAAAGACCATTGAGTCCAACTCCCTCATTTGACAGATGAGGAAACTGATGAATAGAGAGATGAAACAAAATGCCCTGTGTCACACAGCTGGTAAATACTTGTCAGCAAGGCTGTCAAAAAGATTTTGTTTTTCAGTATGGGTTTTGATAAAGGGGGATATGGATTCAGAAAAGGGGACCAGTGTACAGATAAATTGGTTTGCCAAGGAGCCAAGTTAGGGAGAAGAGGAAAGAGTGGCTAGTACAGGGGATAGGGCCTGGGAGAGAACTGAGGGATTGGAGGTCATGGTGTGGGTCAAAATTAAGGTTATATAAGGTAGAGGGAGAAATGAAAAGCCAATAGATTATATTCAGATAAAAGACTTTCAGAATTCTTGACTATGGAGGTGGTACGTTTTTGGATGCTGGCAAAATCAAGGGTATAATTGTCTTTGTATGTGGATGAGGTGAGGTGGAAGAGGAGCTTATGGGAAGTAATTAGGTTGAGGAACTAAGTTGTTTAGGTATTTGAGGGAGAATCAATATGTTTGTTGAAGTCCCCTAGTATGAAGGCCAGAGTTGAAGAGAAAAAAAAAAAACATTGTGAGCCAATTATCAAATCCATTGAGGAAGGAAGGAATATTATTTGAGGTTCTGTAGACAGTAAGTACCAGGATTTTGAATGGGGGGTATAGCATGGACCTCAGAGGAAGAAAGATTATTGGGTGATGGAGAAAGTGAGAGAACCTAAAGTGGCAAAGGGAACAAGGAGTATTGACCAGTAGCTGAGGAAAATGAGGGAAGGTACAGCCAGCACTGGAAAGGGTAGCCAGGGAGGCTGTGTCATTACGGAGAAACCAGGTTTTAGTAAGAGTTAATGGAAGAAGAGTGATAGGAATAGAATTGAGATGAAGGGAAATGTGTTACCTATGGAACAGGTATTCTAGAAGGCACAGTGGAAGAGTTGGGTAGCATTAGGATAAAAATTTGGAGTGGGTTGGTTGAGGGGGATGGGAATGAGGAATTAGGTGGTAACTCCCTACCACCTACCAGGAGATTTGCATGATGGTCTACAGGAGTTCAGAGTCACTGGGATGTGAAGGGAATGACCAAATATGAAAATGTTCATTGAATGAAGAGAGCCACTCTTCCACCTTCAAAGGAGAAGGAGAGCAGGAGATGAGAGGCCTGAAGCCAAGGGGCAGTTTGCTTTTTGCATAGAAAACTCTCCATCTCCCAGTTGGGAAATGAATCTGGCAGTACAAGGTAGAAGATGCCTTGTGCTGGCACAGGTGAAAGCAGTTGCTTTGGACCAATGCACTTTTGGGGGCTGAGTACTGTATAATTATTGTTTCATTTGATCCTGACACCAACCTTGGGAGGTAGGTGCTATTATTATCCCTATTTTTTATTAAATGAGGAAACTAAGGCAGACAGAGGTTAAGTAACTTGCCCAGGGTCATTACTAAGTGTTTGAGGCTGGATTTAAACTCAAGTCCCTGATTCTAGGCCTGATGCTTTCTTCACTTCACCTTCTAGCTCCCCCATCCTGTGATTTTCACACCATTCCTGGATCATTTTCTATTATCTGGGCTTCAAAGACCATGAGGGCATAGAACATGGGCCAGGATAGATGTTTTTGTAAAAGTTCTTGCTCATCTCTTGACTTGACTGAATCAGAATTCTGTAGCACAGACACCTACCTTAATGCAGGAATTTATTCCTGCATTCTCTGGCCATTCTAATAAGGCTCTTTCCCAGAACTCTTACCCCTGTTCCTGCTTTATGAGACAGATGAGGATGCTCAGGCTAGCCCAATGCATTGGCAGGCACACACTCCATAAGGATTTGTTTATTTGATTTGAGGTTATAGTAAGGCTACCAGAGATGATCTAAAATTCCAGTTCCCATTTTAATCCTATTAACTTGATGAGCAAAAATAGCTGTAGACTGATTTATTTGTTCTGGTCACTTAAGACAAATGCAATCATTGTGATGAATTTTGCTTATTTTGAAAACCCTTTAGAGTTTTCTTGCTACCTCAGGGTATAAAGTATTTTACATTCATAGAAGAGATAAAAAGCCCTGCGTCAAATGGCCTCCCATCATCCAGAGATCCAGCAACAATAACAGACCTGTGTAGACATTTGTCTCAAGTACCTAGGGACTCCTAAACCAGTGTAACCTACCTGTAAAATCCGCCATAATTGCCCTCTAAATTCTCTTGGTGATGCTGGCCCAGATTATGGCCAGCCAGGCTGACTTCATTCTTAAATCATAAGAGTGGAACAGCTTCAGAGCCCAGCCATATGCAATGATCACTAATACCTTCCATTAGCCTGTTAGTCTCATGACAAAGAGGACTTTCCAGGCAGCTCCCCCTCCCCCAGGTCATTAAGTCCCTGTTAAATAAACATTGGCTAAATTAAAAATGAAAGCAAAAAAAAATAATCATCATCACCCACTAGTATATTAGCAATGGCAATCTAGCTTATCATTCACATAGAAAATCTATGCAGTTAATTAAATGCATTGAGGTCTGCAGAGCTAGGGGAAAAAATGTGAAGGAAGCTCTTCATCTAGACTAAATCACTTTGTTCCCCCAGCTATCCCTAGGCTTTGGGAAATTATGCTCAGAACTAATAGATTATTGTTGTTTTTATTATTGTTATTATTATTTGCATAATAACTAACATTCACAAAATAATTCTATTATTGGACTAATAATACCTGACATTAATATGGTCACAAGATCATATATTTACACCCAGAAGTGGTCTCTGAGGCTATTTTGTCCAACTTAATTGGACTATAATCCAATAATCATTTATAAAGCACTTTCAGTTGTTTGGTTCAGTCTGACTCTTTGTCACATTTAAGGTTTTCTTAGCAAAGATACTGGACAGATTTGCCATTTCCTTCTCCAGTTCATTTTTACGGATAAAGAAACTGAGGCAAACAGAGTTAAATGACTGACCCAGGGTCACACAGCTAGTAAGTGTCTGAGGTCAGATTCAAACTCAGAAAGATGAGTCTTCCTGGCTCCAGACCCATCCATTGCATCATCTCAGGACATCATGCTAAACACAGCAAACAAAGAAAGACAAAAACAATTACTACCCTCAAGAATTTTTAAAACCATATTTTGATAGCTGTATTTCAATGTAATTGCCTTTGTAATACTATGCACTTGGTTTTATGCATTTAAAGACATTACTGTAAGATTGCTAAATGGAATCTGACCCCAAAAAAGGTTAAGAATTCCTGGTGTAGAGTAAAAAAAATGTCTTTGGGAATACCCATGCTTAGTGGGTGTGATGTGAATGAAGGATCAATAATGGATACTGAAAATGAGTGCTTGGACAGATATGAGAAGTCAGAAGAGGGCAGTGCCATGAAAACCAGAGAGGAGAGAGTATCCAGTAACACCCCTAATTTTGGAGATAAAAAAAAAAACTAAGGCCCAGAGAAGAAAAATGGCCTGCTGAAGGTCATGCATGTAGTTAGTGGCCGAATACTCCGATTTCTAATCTAGCGCTCTTTGATATTCAAACTACACAGATGATTCTGTGATTTCATCTTTAATGATTCAGGCCTCAATTCATCAGTGCCTATCTTATGGGATTCTTGCCCATGCCATGCCATGTGTTCTCCCTAGGTGGTTTACTCAATAACTGGAGACCTTTCTTGATTTCCCCTGATATGAGGAACATGCCATGGCTGGCCATCTCTCATCTCCACCATGCCATCAGTCCATCTTCTGTTCCTATCATATATTACTCTATTGACAGTTTTTCTGCCACTCTCTCAAGTTCTTTACTGGTTAGGTGTTGTAGTCTGCTTGCATCCTCCATGGGCATCTCTGTAATGCCCTAGGTGATATCCAATTTCAATTCAATTCAATTTGGAAAAGGCTGACTTACATGTTTTGAAGCCAGGTATCAACACTGGCAGTGAAAAAGATGGTTATTGATTTCTAGGAGAATCTTTGTTATATTAAAAGTCCATGAAGGTAAGCCAGTGCACTCTTCATTCTATTCCTGGCCCAATTTGTTGGACATTCTTGCTATCTCTTCCAGATACACACACTGATGCCCAACATATTCTATAGGTTGAAAATTCAGATACATGCCTTAGACTAAGAAATAGACATTCTTCATCCACGTAATCTGATCTAATGAATGGTCAAACCAAACTGCTCAGAGTGGTTATGCATCTCTTTCGGGGGCTCTGCAATGTCCTATGATTGGAACATATGGAGAGCATCATCCATAGGGAACCTCTTCACTTCTTGGAATCTAATCCTCATTTATTCTATAACAGTAGCAGACACCATTGATGAATAAGGTGCTTACATATAGTACCTCATTTGATCTTTGCAAGAGTCCTATGAGTTAACTAATAAACTTATTATTTCCCCCATTTTATAAAGGAGGAAAGTGAGATTTGGTAACTTGGATAGTATCACACAGTGAGTAAATATCAGAGGTGAGAACTGATCCCAGGTCTTCTTTACTCCAGGTCCAATGCTCCATCCATTATACCTGACTTCTTTTGTTATCACAATAGTACTTTATAAGCAAGTGATACCTTTGGATCAACTTCAAAGGCACATCTATAATTAGTGTTCTTATTTTTCACCACTCCAGTTAGGAGAGGCGGGAAGAAAGTCCTCTCTGTTTCATGTTCAGTGGTGGAAATTAGACTGTGGAGGCAGGGAGGCAGAGTGGGAGGCTTGTAGAGCTTCATTGAGGGTCAGAAGAGATTGGCTCTAGACTTAACTGTGCCACCAAATAAAAGATTTAGGACAAATCACTTAACCTCTTTGGCTGTCCTCCACAGAATGAGGGAGTTAGATCCTGTCTAAGATCCTTTCCAGCTTAAAGATTGTATGAAGTAGCATTTTAGGATTTGGCAGCTGGAAAAGATACTAGAGAGTGACATACCCAGCCCTTTCATTTTGCAGCTGGGGCAACTGAAGACTGGTGAAGTTAAGTGACTTGGCTTCAGTTGCACAATTAGTCTTATTATTTCACTAATAACTTTTTGTTAAGAGCAATCAAGCATACCAATACAAATTCCATTCAATTAGCAAAAGAAAATAAATCCCAAGATGAGTTCCATGGATTTAAACAACAAAAAAGCTGCCCCTCCAAACCACACAATTCCTACTAGTTTCATTTTCTTAATCAGTAAATACTTGTTCTGTGAACTCATCAAAGGTACAATATAAATAAACAATGTGTATGTTTCGCAATGAATTCATGATTACACTAAGCACACTTATCTCCATTTCTGCCCTTGTCTTTCCCCTATCAACTCATAAACTATGTATTTATTTTATGACTAAGCTATATCTGCAATAATAAATACATGGGTGCTTTATAGATATCAACCGGATGTTTGATTTTGGTTAGCCATGAAAAAATATTGATACCCCTAATCTTCCATATCACCAGTATAATAAAAAATAAATATTCTGACCTTGCTGTAAGTGAGTAATTGGACATCTACTGAATTCATCAAAGATTATACAAAGCAGGATGGAAGCATTAGGGGGCATCTTGGGTTTATGAATTTTTCTTTTTTCCTTCCTTCCTTCTTCCCTCCCTCCCTCCCTCCTTCCTTCCCTCCCTTCCTTCCTCTCTTCCTCCCTCCCTTCCTCCCTTCCTCCCTGCCTTCTTCCCTCCCTCCCTTCCTCCCTTCTTTCCTTCCTTCCTTCCTTCCTTCCTTCCTTCCTTCCTTCCTCCCTTCCTTCCTTCCTTCCCACCTCCCTTCCTTCCTCCCTTCCTTCCTCCCTTCCTCCCTCCCTTCCTTCCTTCCTTCCTTCTTCCCTCCCTCCCTTCCTCCCTTTTTTCCTTCCTTCCTTCCTTCCTTCCTTCCTTCCTTCCTTCCTCCCTCCCTTCCTTCCTTCCTTCTTCCTCCTCCCTTCCTTCTTTCCTTCCTTCCTTCCTTCCTTCCTTCCTCCCTTCCTTCCTTCCTCCCTCCCTTCTTTCCTTCCTTCTCTCCTTCCCTTCCCTCCTTCCTCCCTCCTTCCTCCCTTCTTCCCTCCCTCCTTCCTCCCTCCCTCCTCTATCAGTGCCAGTGAAAACAAAAATGACATCTAACAATACCCTCCAAAGACAAATCTGTTAAAATTATATTCTTCCTCAATGAATGTGTGTTTATGTATATAGGGGCAGCTACAGATAGTGAAGAGACTATAGGGCGAGTAGGGAGATTAGGGTTCAGATCCAGCCATTGACACTTATATGTGACCCTAGACAAGTCATTTAACCTCTCTATATCTTGGACATTACCTCCAGCTTAGTGTAGTTCCTGCCACATAGTAGGCATTTAATAAAGGAATGAATGAATGAACAAAAGTTACATATAATTACTTACCATGTGCAAAGTTCTGTGTTAAGCAGAGGGAATATAAATAGAAATGCAAGGTAATTCATGCCCTCAAGGAGCTTACCTTCTAATGACAGAGACAACTCATAGGGAGGAGAGATGGGAGATACAGTCTGGAAGTCCCTTGACTGGCATCCTTGATGATTGATTGATAGCTCCCTAGGGTAATAATATCACAGAGCTAGAGCTATGAGGGGCCTCAAATTCATCTATCCAACTCTCCCATTTTAGAGATAGGGAAATTGAAGATTAGAAAAGCATAATAACTAGCTAAAGGAGGATTTACATACTAATTCGTGGACTTATCACTGTCACGTGATCTGTGTGGGTAGATTGGTGACAAGTCCAGACTTACTTAAAATGATAAATTAGTGATGCTTTAAGTATTTGTACTTATGGAAATATGATGCAATCATTAAAAGTCATAGTCAAAAGCATCCCTGACTACATACCTCTGAGTATCACCCTAGAAGAGGTTTTTCCCTTGGTCACCCTCAGTCTTGGCTCTACTTTGGAGTAAAAAGATCAACAGCATAGAGTCTTATAATTGGAACCAATGGTGGATCGGTAAATGTTTAACAACTGGCTCTCCAACATGATGAATTTTAAGTTTAGTCTGTATTATTAACATTTTCTCCATCACTTTTTAAAAGTATAGATAATCAACAAAATAACAAATCAAGCCCTGATTTGTAGCATTTGTTGAAATCTGAGGAATAAATGCTAATATTGTAAACTTAAAAAAACTAATAATCTGCTCTTGCTAACTGGTTCAAGTCAACTCTAGCATACCCCTATTTTCCTCTTTTTTTTTTGGAGGGGGAAGGTAAGACAATTGTGATTAAGTGACTTTCCCTAGGTCATACGGGCAATTTTTTGTGTTAAGTGTCTTGAGGCTGGAATTGAACTCAGGCCCTCCTGACTCCCAGGCTAGTGCTTTATCCATTGTGCCACCTAGCCAATCCACCCCTATTTTAAAGGGATCTCAGTGATCACTTAGCTTACAGGTGTCAAATGTGTAGTCTATGGATTGTATGCAGGCTGCAGCATTCCCAAATGTGGGCTAAGCCAAATTAAAATATAATTGAGAAATATTTAACAAAATGAATAAAAATACAATCAAACAGAGATATTATTAATATTTGATTTTCTTAGTCATTATATATAGTTCAGTGACCCATTACTATGTGAGTTTGACACCACTGATCTGGCCCAATCCCTTTCCCTAATCAGAAATTCCTTCTGCAACAACTATAACAAATATTTATCTAGCTTCTATTTGAAATTCTGTTTCTTTCCCTCTCTGTACCTCATTTCTTCATCTGTAAAATTAATCTAGACAAACCAAGTGATCTTTAAGGTGTCTTTCAATGTCACAAAAGTAGGATAAGTAAGCTTCCCTGATTCCTAATTCGGTGCTTCTCCATTCAGCCAAGAGGATGATGACCAGTTATGGAACCTTCTGAAGATTATTCCATCTCTGTACTGTTATACCTGCTAAGTTCTTCCTTAGGGCTTTCTCTAATGCATCATGATCTCGGTATAAGCAGAGAGCTGAGGCAGAAAAGGTCTCCAACATTGGCCATCAGGACTTTCCTGTCCAGTAAGATTAAGTTTATTTCATTTTTTGATGTCTACTCAAATCACGCTTTTTAGGTGCCTGACATTAATCCAGTTGCTGGGGATACAAAAACAAAGATAAAATAGTCCTTGCCCTCAATCAGTTTATATTCTCTTCATTTATTTTTAGTATTAGTCTTAATTTTCTATTCTCTAAAATGGCATAATAGTATCTACTCCCCCTATGATTGTTGTGAAGGTCAAATGAGATAATATTTGCAAGGTATCATTATGTGTCTTAAAATTTTAGAACCAATAACCCCTCATCTAACTGTAGTTCTTAATATGGGTCTATTATATATATCTATTTATCTATCACATCTATCTATCTATCTATCTATCTATCTATCTATCTTTCTATCATCTATCTATCTACCCACCTATGAAACTATATTTTAATATAATTGGTTTCCTTTTAAAGTATTTCATTTTGTGGATTTAAAAAATTTTATTCTGAGAAGGTATGCATAGGCTTCACCAGACAGCCAAAGGGGTCCAGGACACAAAAACGGTTAAGGGCCTCTGAGCTAACCCAATCCTCCCTCATTTTATAGATGAGTAAACTGAAGTTCAGACAGTGGAAACCAATTTGTTTACATAACCAATTAGGAGTGGATCTGAGTCTAGAACTCACATCATCTGTCAACACATTGTTCTTTTCTCTACACCACACTGTGGTAGGACATTAAAATCACATATTCAAAGAATGTTGAGGTGGGTAAAAATAGAATATTAGGCACAGAAGACACCTTTGAGAGCATTTAGTTTCATTTCCCCTCCTTCCGCACCCCATTTTACAAATGAGGAAGAAGGTACAGGGACATTAAGTGACCTGCTGAAGGTTATATGTCTAGTAATGGGGTGAGCTGGGATTTGGCCCCACTTTCTGTGTCCTAGTGAAGTTCTCTTTCTAAAACAACCACCCTATTTTAGGACCCATCTCTCTCACATCCATGGCCAAAGGCAATAGCCCTTAAATAGCCCGCGTTTGAACATCTCAAGGGGTAGCTGGGTGGTTCAGTGGTTAGAGAGCTATGCCTAGAAGTAGGAAGATATGCGTTCTAATCTAACTTCAGACACTAGCTGTGTGACCCTGGGCGAGTTACTCAATTTCCTCATCTGGAAAATAGAGATAATTATAATACCTACTTCCCAGGGTTATTGTGAGAATCAAATGAGATAATATTTGTAAGACACTTGGCACATAGGAAGTACCTGACAAACTTGTTTCCTTGAGCTAGCTCATTTCACTGGTGGGTAGTTCTGTACATTGAGCCCAGAACCTCTGTGGAATTGAAGTCAGGAGACCTAGACTCCAATTCATATTCTAATACAATCTGTGACTCCTGAAGAGGTGACTTAAATCTCTTCAGAAATTCTTTCTCAGCTTTGTTTGCTTATCTTTAAATACAAAATCATCTCCCTCAAAAGATTGGATCTGCTAAGTGCTTTTTAATCCTTGAAGCATTTTATTAAAGTGAGTCTTTGTTAGCATGATGTCAATGGGAATAGAAAGGTAGGTGTGGATGGGAGAGATGCAACAGATGAGGAGTATGTCTATACTTACCCCTTTGGCTCCAAGAAGTACAAGAATTATAGTTTAAAAAAAAAGATAAAAATAAGGTTCTGCTTAAATAAAGTGAAGCTACATGGGAGAAAAGAAAGGGTGAATCTTTCATTGTACAATCTTGGAAATGAATATATATCTGGAAAATTAGTGTGTTAACAGCAAAAGGTCTGCAAAGACTGAGGCAGCTAGATTAGAGAGCCCTGCCTAGAAGTAGAAAGAATGAGTTCAAATCTGGCTTCAGATACTTATTAATTGGGCAAAATACTTAATGGCTACTTGCCTCCAGGCAACTAGATGGTAGAATGGATAACTCACTGGGTCTGAATTTAAATCCTACCTTAACTATTTACTAGTTATGTGACCCTGGGCAAATCACTTAACCTTCATCTACCTCAGTTTCCCCAGATGTAAAATAGGGATCATAATATCTTGTGAGGAGCACAGTGACTGCACGTAGTAAGTGCTTAATAAAGATGTGTTTCCAAATAGAAACTTCCTCTTGGAATAACTGGTTTCCAAGAAGGGGCAGCTCAGTGATGGCCTTCTACATAAAGCCTTTCCTGATCCTCCTAGCCTGAAGTATCTCCTGTCACCCTCCTCAAGTTGTCATGTATCTTTTTTATAATGGTATGTCATCTCCGATATTAGAATATAAACACTTAGAGGGAAGACAAAGTCTTTTGTCTTGTATCTCCAGTCCCTAGCCTAGCTGGTGTGGCACCTAGTACATGTTGACTGATTGATTGACAGGGGTCAGGAAAGAGGAATGAGGTTACCAAAGGCAAAAGATCAAAAAAAGGGTTAACTTGACCATGGTCTATGGAAGCTTTTGGAAGGGTGAGAAGCAGGAAGTCAGTATATTGGTATTCCATTCAGTTGTGAGCCAAGCAGGAAGAAGGAAGAAAAGGGAAACAACAACTCTCTTTTCTGTGTTGAGAGTGGGCAGCACAGACTAATTTTTCCCATTTTCTTATAACCAAGTGATTTTTTTCTCCTGTTAAATTATTAGATCTGGAAGTTGTGTCCTATAGAATATATGATGTCCTGAGGACACTTAAACATCTTTGGCTTCTAGTGAGAGAGAGGCAAGTTCAGAGAGTGTTTTCACATGGTTTTTACCCAACCTCTGCCAAAATAGGCACTTTTGTTCAAGCTTTCCTCTGAGATTTGGGAAGTCCCAGAGCAAATTTCATTTCAGGGCCAAAAAATCTGCTTAATTACCTGTTGAAAAGTGTGAACACTATCTTGTCAAGTGTGGGGGGATTCCCAAGTTGTATACAGTGGCTTGTGGTTGTTTAGTTGTTTCAGTAGTGTCCAACTCTTCCTGTCTCCCTTTGGGGATTTCTTGGCAAAGAGACTGGAGCGGTTTGCTATTTCCTTCTCCAGTTCATTTTATGGAAGAGAAAACTAAGGTAAACAGGGTTAAGCAACTTGCCCAGGGTCACACAGCTAGTGTTTGAGGCCAGATTTGAATTCAGGAAGATGAGTCTTCTTGATTCCAGACCCAACACTTGGCATCTGTTACACCACAGTGTTAGGCTAGAGTAAATGCTAATAGATCCTCACCTTTTTGGATTTGGAGGTACTGTAGTGTGGTGCAAAGAATAGTATAATGAGAAACTAGAGAAATGGATTCTAGCCACTCCCTGTCCTACTTAGGATCTATGTGACTTTGCTGAAATATAGTCATCCCTTCCACATCCCGGGAGACTCCATGATCTGGAAAGTCCATGTAAAATTTTTTTTTGATCCTCCCTTTGTACCAGAGAAGAAATCTATATTATTATGGTGATAAAAGATAAATATGTTGATATTATACAATAATAGACATATATTTTATATCATTCTGAGTTTCTGAACTTTTTCTTTGTCACTTGCTGGTCTTTGAGTGTCGCCTATAGCTGCTGCAAAACTCCCCCAAAATTACCATTTAATTTCTTTTGTCAACCCATAATATATTGAAACCACTATGGAAAAAGTCATAATGTGAAAGGGATAACTGTGATTGTACCTTTTTGGGACTCAGGTTTCCCATTGAGTTGAACTTGGAGTCAGAGAAACTGAAGTCAAATCCAGGCCAGCCACTTACCTGTGTGACTTTGGACAAGTCACTGATCTCAGCTTCTTCATACGTTTGGAGGGCATGCTGTGGTAGAGCTTGGACCAAATGATTGCTAATATCCATTTTAATTCTAAATCTATGGTCCTACAATCTCTAAAATGGTTAGGAGACAACATGTTGGACCAAAGGGTCTGTTGAGGTCCATTCTAGCTTGGAGCTTGATGAGTGTGCCTTCTTTCTTTTTTTCAGGGGGAAGGCAGGGAAATTGGGGTTAAGTGACTTGCCCAAGGTCACACGGCTAGTAAGTATTAAGTGTCTATGGCTGGATTTGAACTCAGGTCCTCCTCACTCCAAGGCTGGTGCTCTATTCACTGAGCCACCTAGCTGCCCTGTGTATCATCTTTCTGATATGTAATTTGCATTTACCACTGAAGATGCTCCCTGCATGTGTTTTAGAATAGGTGGAAAGGAAAAAGAGCAGCCAATGCCAACTAGCTTGGACCTTTAGGTGACAGAGAGCTCCTCCCTCCCCAATCCCTCCTGGAAATATCCCAGATATCTGTGGTGTTCCTCTGTCCTGTATGGTTAGCTCTAATAAGCAGCTACTATAGCTTCCTCCCTCTTCATCTTCCCTCCAAAATTATCACATTGTAGCCTGAATACTAGTTACATGGTAATTACACTGAAATTAGTGACATTTCATGGAATATGTGAAGAAAGTGGGTGACTATGGAAAAGAAACCCAGGCCTTTTCACTGTTTCATCTTCCTAGGGGGAAAAAGTACTAAAATAGAGCTTAAAGATAACCCACTAGAAAGAAAATGCAAATACGTTTTTTCTTTTATTTTTTTCTGATAATGGTTTTAGTTTCAGCTTTCAGTAAGGTTTTCAGAAAGGATGGGAAATAGCTAGTCAGAGAAACAAAAGGCTGTGCCATTTTTTTTTTTTTTTGCTTTTGGTGCAGTCATTTCTACCATGTTTGACTCTTTGTGACCCTATTTGGGGTTTTCTTAGCAAAGATACTACAAAGATTTGCCATTTCCCTCTCCACCTCATTTTACAGATGAAGAAACAGAAGCAAACAGGGTAAAGTGGCTTGTCCGGTAGTAAGTATCTGAGCTAGATTTGAACTCAGGTCTTTCTGACTCCAGGTCCAGTGCTCTATCCACTGCACCACCCAACTGCCATGCCAGTTACATCTCTAAGTAAATGAATAGGGCAATTTCCTGGACATAGGTAATACTGCCCGTGTCTACCTAAATACCTGTGGAAAGATAGGTCAAAGTGATCCCATACTGCCTACTTTTCTGTCTTGGAGATCTGTGAATCTCAAATCTTGGAACTGTACAATGGACACCAGTCATATTTCCTCTGTATAATGATTTCTGCTGGAGTAATCAATCTATCTATGATGGTTGTAGAGTGGAATAGGGATGGGTAAGATTTTATTCTTCCATCCATAGGGTTGTTGGTATCTTCCTGTTGCACATAAATCTATCTTGGTTGGCAGCCCTCTTTGCCACAACCCCAACTTCCCTGGAATTTAGCCCATGGCTCTTTTTGGCAGATGTGGTGGAAGAAGTTATGTCTCCATTCAGGTTTACAAATAGTTATGAGCAGGTGTATGGAATCGCATTTCTTTTTGAACTTAGCTGACTAAGAAATACCTTACCCATAGCTTAGGTTCACCCTTGATACCTCACTACCTTTTATTTGCTCTTTGTACTTAAAAGAATGAAACTGGGTTGTATGCTGCCCTTCTCTTGGAAGGCGGAATGCTTATTCTACTGGTACTGCCATCATTCTTGTCTTAATCCATTGGGAATTTCCATTCTCGAATTATAAATCTAGAGCTGGAAGAGTTCTTAGGGGTTACCTAGCCCTAACCCTATTCACTTTGCTGATGAGGAATGGAGGCCCAGCATGACTAAATGACTTCCCCAAGGTCTGCAGAGGGAGTTGATGAGCTAAACAAATCTCTTTACTTTGTAATTGACCTCAGTTTTTTTTAAACAATAATTTTGCCTAGTTTGGCTTCTCATCTCATTTACCAGATTTGGCTTTCAAGGATTTTCTGTTCCTGAAAAAAATACAGTTTTGAAGGATAAAGTAACACACACCCACACCCTCACCCACACACACACACACACACACACACACACACACACACACACACACAGAAAAGTAATTGAGGCTTTCTGTAAGGAAAAGTTTCCCAACAATTGAAGGTACCTCTAAGAGGAATAAGCTTTCTTGGGAAGTAGTGTGTTTCCTCTCTCTATAAATACAAAGTAAAGGCAAGAGGACCATTTGTTTGGGATATCAGAGAGGTGATTTTTCTTCAGATACAAGTTGGCTTGGATGAACATTAAGGACCCTTCCAACTTTGAGATTCTGTATTTCTTTAGCCAATTTTAAATTCCTGCCTTGGTACCAACTAGCCATTTGACACTAATTTTTCTGTGACTCAGTTTCCTCATCAGTAAAATGGGGATAGTAATTCTAGCAGCAACAAACCCTATAAATTTATTGATAAACAAAAATGCCTCAGAGATGATAGCTATAGAGCTGAAAGGAAACTTAGAGGCTGTTCAGTCCAATGCTTTTATTTTACAAATAAAGGAAATGTGACCTTGAGAAATTAAGTAGCTTCCTTGATGCCCCACAGGTAGTAAGCAGCTGAGGTAGGATTCAAACCCAGGCACTCTAACTTCTACAGCAGGTCTTTACCATTGTACTAGATTTCCTTTCTACACACTTTATAACACTGCAAAAGCATGACTTTCTTACAAAATATATTCACTAAAATTATAGGTAGACCAAAAATATGAGTGCCTACTTATAATACGAAAAAGGAAAGGAATAAGCATCTGTGTGGTACCTACCATGTGCACTGAGTATTTTTTTTTCAACAGATATTGTCTCGGTTGGTCTTATACCCATTTCACATTTGAAGAAACAAATAAACTGGGGTTAAGTGACTTGTCCAGGGTCACAAAGCTAGTAAGTGTCTGAGACAGGATTTGAACTCGGATTTTCCTGATTTCTGTGCTGACATTCTGCCAATTGTGCTTCCTAGCTGCCAAGGTTACCTATCCCTAACCCTACTCAATTTGGTAATGAAAAATGGGGACCCAGAATTATTAAATAACCTATATCTCCAGTGTCTTTGGAGGGAGTTGATAAGCTAAGTAAATCTCTATAATTCAAATCTGCCTCAGATACTTACTAGCTGTGTGACCCTGGGCAAGTCACTTAACCCTGTTTGCCTCAGTTTCCTCAGTTGCAAAATGAGCTCAAGAAGGAAATGGCAAACCACACCAGTACCTTAGCCAAGAAAACTCCAAATGGTGTCATGGATAGTGGGACATGACTGAAATGATAGAGCAACTTCCTGACTCAAGGCCCAACACTCTTATCTACTCTGCCACCAGCTGTAACACTGACAACAATCAAAGCTGTGCCTCAACTATTCTTCAGTCAGAAGAAGTCTGAATAAATTAATATAAGAAATAAGAATATTGCCTTTTTGGGTCTGATGGGTACTGGAACTTTGATTTCTAAAATTTACCAAGGGATACCCAAATGGATGAAATTATTGCTGCTTGAAGATTTGGTTTTGTGTTGGTATTTTTCTATAGTAGATGAGTTAGGCCTGACCTTAAAGCCAAGAGGGCTGTTGAAGTCCAAGGTAGCAGGTGCTCTTGCAAAGGATCTCCAAGGGGCGGCTAGGTGGCACAGGGAATAGAGCACTGGCCCTGGAGTCAGAAGGGCCTGAGTTCAAATCCGACCTCAGACACTTAACACTTACCAGCTGTGTGACCTTGGGCAAGTCACTTAACCCCAATTGCCCTGCCCTCCCCCCTCCAAAAAAAAAAAAAAAAAGCAAAAAGGATCTCCAAATGTCTCTTGGCCAGTGTTGGATATGGAAAAGTGCCAATTATATTATCATTTAATCATAGGCAATGTTCTACATGGTCTGCTTCCTGTTGGTCTGGAAATCTCGTGTTCCGTATTCTTTGCAGATAAACTCAGACTGGTTTATAGTATCCTCTCTGTCATTGCTTCACTTTCTGTTTTCTCCAGTGTAGTCTTTCTCATGTGCTTAAAGGTGAAATGAATTAAGGAATCACAGAAGAGAAGGCTGGGCCTATAAGGCCTCATCCATTTCCAGAAATGCAGACAGTGCTTTGCCTCCAAGTAACCCTGGAAATGAGCCAGAGTAGTGGGAAATCCTCAACCAGATGCCCCTGAAGTGTAGCATAGAAATGGAGAGTTCTGTATCTACATTCCCTTTATATGCAGGAAGGATAGTTAGAATATGTTTTAATTTGAAATATCTAAGTTCTCATATAAAAACACCATGTTTCTCCAGCTATAGCTCATAAGCTCTTAGTTGATCTTTCTAGTATCCATAGTGGTGCCTTATTAATCACTATTTGTCAATTGGTGAATAGTAATTCCCCCCCACCCCACCCCTGCCAGTTAATCAATCAGTCAGTCAATGGACATTTATTATTTACTCTATGCCAGGAACTGTACATATCCACGAGATACAAAGAAAAAGCAAAAACATGATCCCTGTCCTCAAGAAGTTCACATTCTAATGAATCTATCAATCAAGTATTTCCTAGGTATCTATTATGAATCAGGCACTGTTTAGGGGATACAAAGACAATGATGAGACAGTTCCTGGTCTCATTTCCCTCTTCTACACTTCAGTTTCATTTTCTATCAAACGAAAAAAAAAAACATTGCTTATCTCTATAATCCTTTCCACTTCTGAGATTCTATATTCTATCATGTGATGTACTAAGGTCCATTCCAGCTTGAATGTGTTATGTTCTGTTGATTTTTCCAGATCTGTCATTTTATCTTTTAACATTCTATGCCCTAAGGTAATTTCTAATTCTAATATTCTATAGTTTATGTTCTAATCGTTGCTCTAATCCAGAGAAATTGCTAATTATCTTCCCTCCTGATGCCCCTGAAAAATTAAAATACACATCAATAATAGCATTCATATAGTACTTTGATAGTTTGCAAAGTATCTTACATATATTCTCTCATTTGGTACTCACAACATCCCGGGAAGGTAGATACTATTATATAGATGAGGAAAGTGAGGCAATAGAGTTTCAATGACTTGCCCAAGGTCACACAGCTAGTATGTGTCTGAGACAGATTGGAACTTAGGTCATATGGCTGCCAAGTCCTTTCTTTATCCACATAATCAGCTAACTGCTTAAGAGAGAATCTCCATTTCATTGTCCCCCTTCCCCAATGACTCTCTCCTCTCCAAAGGATTTGAAAGTGAGGATATGAGGACTGGTAAAACTGAAGAGAGGCATAGGGACTGTTTTAATTCACATCAAATAGACCCAGACTAAAATTACTTATGAAAGGGGGGAAAAGGAGCATTGGTTGGAAAGGAAACCGGAAACCTGCCCTTGACTTCAGGGTTGTTTTCTTTTTCTTTCTTTTTTTTTCCCCTCTCCCTTTTAAATGCCTGGTCATGGCTTGGCAGCCTTTCAAACTCTAGGAAACACTCTGAAATTCCAGGCAAGGAGGGGTTTCCTTTGATGGCCGGGCTATTGTAACTTGACGAGAAAGGGTACAATGCTTCCTCTCACCAGTTACAAACCACAGTTTTCTGAATGAATTTGTTCCTCATGAGATAGTTAACCCTTCACCCCTCTGAGTCACCCTCTTTCTATTCTTACCCAGCTGTCAGAACAAGGTGAAAACTAGGGCAGCCTACACACACACACACACACACACACACACACACACACACACACACACACTAGCTCTTTGTCTTTTTCAGTGAAAGAGAAAAATAGAATTACTAAAGATAACCCCGCTCACCCTGGCCCCACAGGAATCAAGTCCCACTCACGGGTGTTTTCTCTGGGCTGTCCCTTAGTTTAAATAAGGAAGGTCATAGCTTCACTGACTCATTCCTCCCCATTCTCCTCTCATCTCAATCAGTTTTACAGCAAATAACTGCTAATACCCCTTCTCAGAATGTTTTTAAAGGCATAAACTAAAATACACAGCATTACAAAGGAAATAGATCATATTGAAATTCAGTATATACATCCCACACATATACCAATTCACAGGCTGCATGTTAAGAACCCTTATGCCAGAGCATTTTGAGGTAATGTTCATAATAAATACATGTCGGCCTCCTTACAAAGCACTAAAACAGACTCAGAACTATTCCTGAATTTAGTGAAGAATTGGGGGAACACACATCTTATAAATTTATGTGGGCATGGAGGTAATAGGAACATAGGGAACATCTAGTCCAACTCCATTATTTTAATGATGAAGGAACTGTGACCTGCCCAAGGTCACCCTGGGAGCATATGGTAGAACTGTCATTGAAGCCCAGATCTCTGACTCCAAAGGCAGCATTCTCTCTACTTAATCTTTCTGCTTTCCCTTCATCTTGTCTAGGGCTTCTTAACCTGGAGTCCATGGATCCATGGATAAATTTCAAGTATATCAACTTGAGTGGGGAAAAAATTACTTCTTTATTTTCACTCACCTCTAACTAACATTTAGCATTTCCTTCCAATAGGAATATGTAGGCAACATACATTAGTCTGAGACTAGTGCTTCTCACGGTGTCTGGCCCATCATAGGCAATAAAGGCTTATTGAGTGACTGGCTGAGAAGGGCACCATAGACTGCCAAAGGGATCTGTAACACAAAATAGTTAAGGATTCTCTGATCTAATCCAAAGTGATTATTCTTTTGGATAAAGGAATGGGGCTCAGAGAGGAAATTTGACTTGTCCAAGGTCATGCATCAAATTAGTGAAAGAGACAGGACTAGAATTCAGTTTTCCTATTTTTCAGTCCAATGATTTATTAATTTATTAGTTCAATTAAATCCTTTTATATACAGAATACATTTTAATATGGAGCTCTTTCTGATATGTGAAAACCTTTAACTTTTATTCACAGAATATTAGAATTTTAGAATTAGAAGGAACCTCAGAATTTACCTAGATACCAGGCAAGTGGTTATCCAACTTGTCTTTGAAAACTTCCACTACCTGCTGAGTCTACCTATTCTACTTTAGTTTAGCACTAATTACTATCAATCAACCAACAAATATTCATTAAGCACTTCCTACATGCTCAGTATTGTACTCAACACAGCTGGGGATAGAAAAGAAGAAATGACACAGGTCTTTCTCCAAAGGAACTTATTGTCTAGTTGGAAAGATAAGACCCACAGTGATGAAATAATTATAAAACAATGCAAAATGATAAAAAATATTATGCAGAGAATTTCTGACACTGTGAATGACAGAAAATGACAAGAATCATGCTGGAAAATGATACTTTGGATAACTGACCACCGAACTTTTCAAAGACAGTCTGTGAAAATGGTCTTAAGAGAATATGTAGGCATTCTGATCTCCATAATTACAGACCAAGAAACTGTAACAGTAGTCACAATGTTACTTGTATGTAGACTGGCTGATCACAAATGAGGTAGCTTGATTTAATGGACAGAACACTAGACTTGGGAGTCAGAAAGACTTGAATTCCAATGCCATCTCATATATTTACTAGCTAGGTCACCTTGGGCAAATCATTTTACTTCTGAGACTCCTCTTCTATAAGATGGGGATAATAATAACAACCTACTTCCTGGGGTTGTTTTGGGGATCAAATGAGATAATATATGTAATACACTTTGCAAATCTTGAAATACTTTTTACATATTTACTATTATATAGGGTATCTTCTGTTTGATATTTAACACCTTCTATAATCTGGCTCCCAGTGTATTTTTTCCATGCTGATTTCACATGACTTCTCCTCATGCTCTCTCTATGTTATAGTTCAATTGGCCAATTTGCTTTTGACTCACCTATTAACATGCCTTTGTAGGCAGTCTCATGCACAGAATGCCGTTGCTCATTTCCAACCCTTGAAACCTTTATCTTCTTTCAAGGCTCAGTTCACATTACTTCCTACAAGACTTCTTTCTAGATCCACACACCTGTTCCGGGGGCTCCAGCAATACGACTTTGTATTCATTTTGTACATAGTTTGCCTTTTATTTACAGATTTTCTCTTAATAGAATGTAAACACCTTGAGGGCAGGGACTCTTCAATATTTTTATTTCTATCTAGGATACCTATCAAAGGGATTGGCACAAGTCAGGCTAAATAGATGTTTATTGAACTGAATTGAATTCTTACGGTGCTGGGGAAAGTCCCAAATCTCTACCTCATTCCTCTTCTTATTAATATAGTTGTTATCTGCAATTCCATCATTTGAATATCTTTAGCTTAAAGTGCTGAGACTCATTATGATGAAATCTCCTTAAGCAATTCCCAGTAATTTAGTTCTCAGGATGAACAATATAAACTCTCCTATTTGGCTTTTGAAACTCTTCAAAGTCTGGATCCAGACAGCCTTTCCAGGATTAATGAATGTTACCCTTGTCCATGTGCCCCACATTCTAGACAAAGTGGCCTACTTTCTGCTTCTGGTGTATAACATTCTGCCTCATGTCTCTGTTTTCACAGCATCTCCCCTGCCTGCTATGCTCTCCTTCCCTATTTCTGCCTCATGAAATTCCTGGCATCTTTAAGGGTCCAGTTAGTTCTCATCTGCTCTAGAAAGCCTACCTTAATCTCCTCATTTTCTAACACTCTCTTTCTAGAAAAAACTGGGCAGAGATAGTCAGCACATGGCTCCCCTTCCAGTAAAATGTAAGCTTCCTGAAGGCATGTGTGCTTTCATTTTTGTTTTTATGTCTCCAATACTTAGCCCAGTACATAATTAGATACTGATCAGCTACTACTTACAACTATTATAGAGCTTTACAGGTTCAAAGTGCTTTTCGTAGATGATCTACTCTGATCTTTGTTCCAACCTTGTTTATTAGTAGATATTTTCATCTTCCTTTTTTTATAAATGAGGAAACTGAAGGCCAGAGAGGTTCATTTAGTTACTAAAGGCCACACAAGCAGTCAGTAGTTGAACCAGGATTTGAACCTGGGCTCTCTTTTTTCAACATCATCCTTCTCTCTACTCTATTATCACTGCTTTCTTCCATGAAGAAGGCAGCTGACAAGGTAAAAACCAAGCAACTTCTTCTGTTACCAAGGTCTCCATATTGAGAGCACCTGTCATGTTACTACCTAGATATGTACTGGTAAGTAATCTGTGTGTTCATCTTTTCCATCCTCTGTGGGTGTAATTTCTGGCAACCCAGTCTGTTCACAGGCAGCACCTGAATAACAAAGGGATAGAACAAGGTGGCGGAAGAGGGCACACTCATCACTCAGTGAAGGCAGATAAGCATCACTCATTTTGACTCTGTAATGGCCCCAAAATGTTCCCAAAGAGTAAAACAGAGGCATCAATTAAGTCTGAAAAAGTTTTGGATATTGTATCTCCAAGACATTTTTCCACTTTGGAAATTCATAGTTATCTGCTTTTCGTTTGGGTCCAACTCTCTCTGGAATACTGGATATAGCTCGTAAATATCTAGGAAGTAGGGGTAGAGCTGTTGGCCTGAATGAAACACCCAATTTGGTTCCCTATTTTAACATAGTGCCTGGCATATATAGGCACTTAATAAACGCTTACTAACTTTTTATACATTGGTTTGTATCCTTCATTCATTTGTGAAGAGAACCAAAATGACATCACTATGTTGGAGTTAAGTACAGTGTTTCCATCTGTGGTTGATCAGACCAATACAAGCTCAGAAGGCTTTCCCACAGATTAGGCCCAAATAGTTCACATGAACATTTGGCGTGTTGATGTTGCTAAATTTGTGCATTTTATGTTTATGCTGAGCTACTGCAATTCTGCGTTGCTCATAGAGCACAGTGCCTTCTTTGAGGCAACCGATTATATCATAAATGCTCAATAAATGCGTTTTATTTTGATCATGCATTCATTTTTAGCCAACCAGAAGATTCTAGAAAGAACTTTCCTTCAAAGTGTACTGGATGAAAGCATCTAAGCACCACTAAAATTTATATTTGGGGGAATAATTGTATGGTCTGGACCTCTGATTTCACTAGTGCTGAGAACTCCCTATTCTCATATGGGAAATACCTTTGAAACTTAAAAAAACAATTCCCCCCAAACCAAGAAGTATTTGTGAAGCATCTACAATATACCATCTACTATGCAAGGTTTTGAGAATATAAAAGTGTAAGTGAAATAGTTCCTGTTCTCTAGGAGCCAAGTAGATGGCTTAAGTGACCACTGGCTCTGATATGCTGGTGGGTAGCTGGTTGGGGTGAAATGCTGTCTAGGAGGTCTGAGACTACCTACATATTTAGAGTTTTAAGTGTCAACTAAGGACAGTCAAAGTTTATTTGACTTGGTGCTCCCATACCACAGACAGTATGGGTCAGAAGCAGGACTTAAACCCAGACTTCCTGATTTCAACGTTGACCCTTAATCCATTTGGACATACTTCTACTCCACAGCAAAAGACAACATAGTAATCAGGTCTTGGGTCCATGGCAGATTTTCCAGGAGGGATTATGTATATTAGTTTCTGGGCAGAAGGCCAAATCCTTTAAAATTGGTCACATTATGCTTGACAAAAATTCCCAATAAGAAAAATAGACATAGGTTGTGATTTGGAAATGAAACGTTTTGTTTGCTTTTTTGTTTTGTTTTGCTTTTGTTGGAGGTCAATTGGGGTTAAGTGACTTGCCCAAAGTCACATGACTAGTAAGTGTGTCAAGTGTCTGAGGTGGGATTTGAACTCAGGTCCTCCAGGGCCAGTGCTGTATTCCCTGCACCACCTATCTGCCCCCTGAAACTTTTTTTTAAAAGAAGTTTGTGTTCCTAAAATAAAATAATGGATCTGTGATCTTGCTGTTATAAGGACTCCCTTAATTTATACAGATTACTACTCTTTACATCTCACCTGGCATGATGATTGTCAATATTTTTAATAAATCTTCCATTGAATATCTACCTAACTTGGCAGAGGCTTTGCTCATGCTAAGATTTTGTGGGTACCATTGCATTATTTGGGCTGGCAATTATAGCACAAACACTATTCACAGCACTTACATTGGCTATGAAAATGCTGGCCTAATTCTGAATTGCAAAATATAACAGACTCTCCACATGGAAGACATAACCAAAACATTTATTAAAACACCAGAAAGTCAAATCCATCATAGCAACAAGGAAATCTATACATAACAATGCAGAGAGAGCCATCACCCCAAGACTTCCTCCTGCTAGGGTCTTCCACCAAATAACACTCACAGCTCTCTGCCTGCTTCCTCTCTCTCCCTCAGCTCTTACTACTCTGATCAACTTCCTCTGGGTTCTGCTCCACCCTTCCTGTTATACCCCTTCTTGCTTGGCAAGTTTCTCCCATAGACCCATGTGACTCAGGCTTCCATGTGACTCAAGCAGTTCACATAGACCTATTAATTGATAAGAAAGATCTTCCCATTTACATTACCATTACAGCAATATATTATCTCCCACTCTCTATATGAACAAAGTTAGGAGTTTGGGGAGGGTCATAATTTGGAATTTCATTAATGTGGGAGAACTCCCCAAGGTGGAGACTCCATTTACTCAATCAGCAGACATTTGGTAGTGCCTACCATGTTCCAGCACTATCCTAGGTGCTGAAAGTATGAAAAATGAAGCAGTCCTCATCCTCAAAGAGTTTATGTTATATTGGAACAAACAGGTATGAATATGAATAAATATAAAATATATTTGAAGTAAACATGCAATTTCTAGTTAAGGAAGAGATAGTAGCATCTAGGGCTATCAGGAAAGGTTTTAGGTAGGAATTAGATGAGAAATACTTCTGAAACTTAGAGTAGCCCAGTGACATGGAAATGTTAAATGACATACCCATGATTGAAAAGCTAGTATGTATCAGAGGCAGGTTGTGAGCAAGGTCTTCCTGTCTCCAGTCAGCCTTCTATCACAGAAGCAGCTGGTGACTCAATGGGTAGAATACTGGGCTTGGGTCAGGAAGTACTGAGGCCAAATCTGGCCTTGTACACTTACTAGATGTGGGACCCTGGGCAAATCACTTCACCTGTGTTTGCCTCAACTGTAAAATAAAGATACTAAAAATATCTACCTCACAGGGTTGTTGTAAGACTCAAGAGTATCTGGCACATACTGCTATATTTATATTTTGTCCTATATTGCCTTTCTTTTCCAGCCATACTTGTCCTTACTGATATTTTTTGCATCATTTCTCCACTCAGAATATTATTTTTTATTTTTTTTAAAGCAATTGGGGTTAAGTAACTTGCTCAAGGTTACACGGCTAGTCATTATTTATGCGTGGGTGCTCATTTTCTGAGGCCGGGTCTGATCTCGGGTCATCCAAACTCCGAGGCCGGTGCTCTTACTCACTGCGCCACCTAGCCGCCCCTTTAGGGCAATTGGGGTTAAGTAACTTGCCCAAGATTACACGGCTAGGTTTTTGTTTGTGCGGATTAAGTGTCGGAGGCCGGCTCCGAACTCAGGTCCTTCTGATTCCAGGGCCGGCGCTCTGTTCACTGCGCCACCTAGCCGCCCCACACTCAGAATATTATTAATAAAATGCTGCTGACTGTATCTGTCCAGCACATTTTCCATTACTCTTTGAGTCACTTACTCATTCCATAAGAATCCCATAAGAATCACAGATTCTAAATAAAAAAACAAAAAAACTTTTATATGGTGCCTTTAGGTGTGCAAAGCATTTGGCATATATTACCTCAGTTGATCATAGAAAGTTAGAGGTATAAGGAACTTTAGACATAATTTAGTTCAAGTGACTTTTTTAAGATGGGAAGACTGAGGTTCAGAGAGAAAGGTTAAAAGAGGTATCATCTCTAGGAATAAGGAAGCAATAATTATTGTGCAATTAATATAATTATTTCCAACATTCCCTTTCCCTAGAATACCCTCCCCTCCATCATCCCCCCTCTCCTCCCCCTTTCCCCTACTCTCCTGCAGGGTGAGATATCCCATTTAGTATGCATATGATTCTCTCCCTGAGTCAAATTCAATGAGAATAAGGTTTTGCCTTTTTGCCTTCCTGTTCTTCCCTCCCCTGCAACTACTTCCCCTTGCCTCTTCTACATGAGATAGTTTACCCTACCCTGTCTCTCCCCATCTCCTCTTGTCACTTTCCTCTCTCACCTCTTAACTTCAACCCTTAAATAGCATCCCTTCCCACCAAATTCAACCTGTGCCCCCTATCCATGTATACCTGTAAACATATATACACACATTCACATATGTATTCATATGTCCATATACCTTTCTTCAATTATTTTCATAATGAGAAAGGTTTCATCAGACATAGTTATTGTTTTTCCATGTAGGAATGTTAATAGCTCAACTTTGATAAGTTCCTTTTGATTTCTTTTCCCTGATTACCTTCTCAAGCATCTTTTGCTTCTTGTGTCTGAATGTCAAATTTTCTATTCAACTCTGGTTTTTTCCTCAAGAATGCTTGAAAGTCTTCTATTCCACTGAATGACCATATTTTCCCCTGAAACAAGATACTCAGTTTTGCTGAGTAGCTGACCCTTGGCTTCAATCCCAGCTCTTTAGCCCTCTGGAATATCATATTCCATGCCCTTTGATCCCTCAGTGTAGAAGCTGCCAAGTCCTGTGCTATTCTGATTGTGTTTCCACAATATTGAAATTGTTTCTTTCTGGCTGCTTGGAGTATTTTCTCCTTGATCTGGGAATTCTGGAACCTGGCTATAATATTCCTAGGAGTTTTCTTTTTGGGGTCTTTTTCAGGAGGCGATTGGTGGATTCTTTCAACCTCTATTTCCCCCACTGGGTCTAAAACATCAGGGCAATTTTCCTTGAGAATTTCTTGAAGGGTGATTTCTAGGTTCTTTCTTTGATCATGGCTTTCAGGTAGTCCAATAATTTTTAAATTATCTCTCCTGGATCTATTTTCCAGGTCAGTGGTTTTCCCATGAGATATTTCACATTGCCTTCTATTCTTTCATTTGTTTGGATCTGTTTAACAGCATCTTGATTTCTCATAAAGTCACTAGGTTCCATTTGCTCCAGTCTAACTCTGAAGGAATGAATCTCCTCAGTGAGCTTTTGAGATTCTTTTTCCATCTGGCAAATTCGGCTTTTTAAGGCATTCTTCTCGTCATTGCCTTTCTGAGCCTCCTTTGCCATTTGAGTTAGTCTATTTTTTAAGGTGGTATTTTCCTCAGTCAGGCTGTTGACTGTCATTTCATACTTTTCTTGCATCTTTATCATTTCTCTTCCCAATTTCCCCCCCACTTTTCTTATCTGCTTCTTAAGGTCCTCTATGGCCTGTAGCCAGCTTGTATTTTCATTTGGGGCTTTTGGTGCAAGAGTTCTGACCTCACAGTCCTCCTCCTGTTCCATGCTTTGATCATCTTTGCCCCCAAAATAGGAGTCTAAAGTTGCATTTTTCTGTTTATTTTGTTTCGTTTGCCTAGGCATATTGCCACTTAATTACTTGATTTTGGGGCTTGTTGCCACAGTAGGACTCTGCCACCAGACAGGAGAGCTTCTGTCCCAAGCGTTGGGGTCTTCATAACTTCCGGAGGTTGGGTGGCCTCTGTAAAGCCTCCACCCGCTCTGGCAAATTGGATACCCACCCCAGACCACAATCCAGATCCAAGCAGGTTAAAGCAAGAGCGATTAACCCCCAGACTGATTGCTGGATCTCTCTACAGTTTGCAGACCAGGAGCTGAAGCTGCCACTGAAGCTGCTAAATGGCTTCTGGGCCGAGTTTCCTCAGCTGCTTTTCACCCCGAGGGGAGGAAGCCGATGCCTTCCCCAAATACTGGTCCCAAAGTCCATAGGGCACTATCCCCTCACTTTGTCCTAGGCATATATGTGCTGATAATTCTGGAATTGCCACAGCTGCTGGTGTTCTGGGGTCCTTCCAGCCGGCTGCTGGCCCAGCTGTCCTAGGGCTAAAACAGTGGCTCATGTGGGCCTGGGCTTGGCTCCCAGAGCCCTGTGCTGTTGGTTCCCAGCGCGCTGTGCTGCCTACTCACAGAGTGCTGCCCTGGCCACTCCCTGCAGGGCTGCTGGGCTGTCCTCAGCAGGAGGTTAGCTTCTCTGTGTTGTTCTGTGGGTGCTGGGGCTCTAGACTAATTTTTAAAGAGAGTAATTAATCTCAGGAGGTGGTGATTTCTTTCTCATTGGAGGTTTTGAAGCAAAAACTGAATGACCACTCATTGGGAATGGGGTAGAGAGGATTCTTGTTCATTTTAGAATGGGACTAAGTGGCAACTGAGGTACTATGAGTGGCAACATGAGATTTTATGGTGGAGTTCGGCCACTTGGCCAAGGCCTTTCCCATGACAGTCACAGAGCTAAGGAGGCTATCTTTCTATCATCTATCCTATAGTCTCATAGAATGCAAGGTTCATGTATGTGTAATTTACCTTGTATGTTGATAAAGTACTATCTAGGAATAGGTCTCTAAAAATACTTTTTCAGGTTTTAATTAGAAATCTAGAGTTGGTTCACCAGAAGAAAGACTAAAAATGTATTAAACCATGCTAATGATAAAATAATAAAAATTATACTTTTATGTCAATAGATAGTAAAAAGACTTTTGAAAATAATAGAACATTCATTTTTACTAAAAACTCTAGAAATCACAGGAATAAATGGAACTTTCTTTAATCTGGTAAATAGCATTTATCTAAATCCAGAACAAATATTATAAAAGTTAGAGATCTTTCCAATAAAGTCAGGGGTCAAACAAGGATGCCCATTATCACATCTACTATTTAAAATGGTGCTAGAATGCCAGCTATTACAATAAGATAAGAAAAAGAAATTGAGAGAATAAGTACAAAGCGAAAAGCAGATGATAAAAAGGTATACTTAGAGAACCCTAGAGAATCAACTAAAAAGTAATTAAAATAATTAATAATTCAAGCCAAATTGCAAGATATAAGATTGTTGTTGTTCAGTCATTTCAGTTGTATCTGACTCTTTGTGACCCCATTTGGATTTTTCTTGACAAAGATCCTGGAGTGGTTTGCCACTTCCTTCTCTAGCTCATTTTACAGATGAAGGAATTGAGGCAAACAGGGTTAAGTGAGTTGCCCAGAGTCATACAGTTAGTAAGTGTCTCTGCCCCAATTTGAACTCAGGAAGACGAATCTTCTGGACTCCAGGTCTGGCACTTCATCCACTGTTGCCACCTAGCTGCCAAATCCAGAAAAAATTATCAGCATTTCCATATAAGTATCAAAACTGAGGAAGACGAACTAGAAAGCTATACCAGAAGAATGAAAGTTTTGCCTCTCATATTATATGTCCATTTTCTGGAATGTCAGCCCTGATGGGGTCAGGGAGAACTATGGTCAGGGAAAGAGGAGGGGAGATAAGATGGGAGGACATACTCAGTGTTAGGTCTGTCTCCTGTGTAGATACTCTGTGGAATTTAGGTAACCTAAGATTCAGGGGAGGGGAGAAAGGAAAAGAACACCAGGTTTGTGATTCAGAGGACCTTGTACAAGTCTTAACTCTTCAATCTAATAGCTATGTTACCTTTGAAAAGGCATTTCACTTTTGGGGGCCTCAGTTTCTTTATCCATAAAATTCCTCATCTAGGCCAACTCTGCCTTCATATTTTTAATAACCAGTTTTCCCCAATCTCATCTGATATCTAAGGTCATATCTACCTTTAAAATTATATATTAAGCACTGTATAAGAGCAAAGGCAAAAGCACTGTAGAACTTCAGAGATGAGAGCCACCTCTTCTAACTATGGTGGTCAGAGAAGACTTTGAAGAGAAAGTAGGTTCCCCTCGCCAAGACTCCTTCAACTGTTCTGTGTGCTCTCGACTGGACAACATGGCCTCCCTGGAAAGGAGGTGAAATAGTTTCCCTCTTTGTAGTTTTTCATTTTCCTACAGAATCTGGGATGCTTAGACACTGTGTTGCAATTTCAGCTGATCTATGTGGACAGACAGCAGAACTGGGGTGTTAGATGTGGCAATGATGAAATGGAGGTTTGACTTCCTCTCAGGGGCCCAGAGAGCAGCCAGCAAGGGTTCCATGATAGTGGAGTTTGACTTTCACTTCTTAGATCATACAGTTTACTTACTGGCAAAGTAAGCTGAAGCCTTCAATCTATAGAGACAGATATTTGCTTTTCTGCTTAAAACAAATGTGTGTTCATTAATGTATTGTTGGTAGAATTCTTCACTGATCCAGTCTTATGAAAAGCAATCTAAAACTAGGCTAGAAAAGTAGCTGATTGAATTGTTCGTACCCTTTGACCAGTAATCCCATTTCTAGGCATGTACCCCAAAGAAGCTGTGACACTCTTTGTAGTAGCAGAATAAAGGAAAACAAACCTAGAAACAATACTTAGCCTAGAATGGCTGAACAAATTGTGGTATATCAATTAATGGAAAATAGAAGCATTATGGGTACAGTGGAAAGAGTGGTAGACCCTAAATTTAAGACCCTAAATTAATTTAGGTAGGACCTCAATTAAGAACTGCATATTAGGCACATGAAGTTGGATATGGTTAACATCTCTGTTGTTGGGTTTTTGTTGTCCATATTTCTTAGTTATGGGGAGTTCTATTCTCTAATTCATCTTGCTGATTTCCTGAAACTGTTCTCATTGGCAAAGAAAAAGCAATTAAGCAGGGCAAAAAAAGGAAAAAAAAAGGAATTTTCTTTTCTGATTTTGTCTTGATACTCCAAAAGTCTGCAGTATATTATTTGTTCTTCTAACAACTCCCAACATTGGTGAAACACTCATCTCAGTTGCACATACAAAATTTCCTAATTCTTAGTGACCAGAGCTACTTCGTGGGCCTTCAGTCTGTTCTTCTACTTAACAAATTACCATTAAATTTTTTACTTGGGCATAATTCTCTCAGTCAATTCTATTCTTGGCAACCATGCAATACCCAACTCCAACAAGCAGCTTATACAAAGTGCTTCTCATATGTCAGTTTGTTACTATTATTGTTATTTTAAAGACTCGATCCTTGCTCTCACTGATGTGGGGAACGCCTGATGAGGAAACACCCTTTACCAGTGTAGATCTGCACCTGGCCTTAAATTTGTAATCTTATCGAGTTGTTAAAATAGCCAGAGGTTTAGTGACTTATTCAGTCATTATTTGACAGACTGAATTCCAGTTCAGGTTTTTCTGACTCTGAAGCTCTATCTATTCTTCTATTCCGCCTTTATTATTGTAATCAAATGTTGTATACAAAACATTAAGTATATTATGAAAAATATGTTATAATTATATTGTTATTTTATCTCTATTGTTTTCAGTTGAAAAAATAAAATTATACATTTTCTCTTCAGGTTCTCACAGTACCCAAAAGGGGCCATGGGTTTTTTTAAGGTGACATCTCAAGGTAAGAATATTTATTTACCAGAAAAAGTGAGTACAGTTTATTCTCTTTGGTTTCCTGGTTTCAAATCATGTGGTAACCTGAGTTCTCATTTCCCCCTATTTCTCTTCCTCCATTTGGGTTTTTACCACAATGAAAAGAACAGCAGCAAACGTAAATGTAATTAGAGAAAAACAGTCAACTACATGATTGGGAATTTCCTTTGAAATGATGGGTCAGGACTTGGCATTTACTGCCCAGCCATACCTTACCATGCTCTCCATTAACATGCCCCACTTCCTACCTCCCACACCAGCCATGATTAAAAACATCAAGGCATCCACACTATATTTCTCAGAACTGAATGACGATATCTGCCACTGTAAACAAGTCAACCTAATTCCTCCTTTTAAAATGATGCAGTCAAGGTAAGAGGATATGGCATTCAAAGCTCCAAGCATGAGCTTTCTTAACAAAAAAAATCAGACAAATAGCTAAGCAGACCCTCCAAAGTGCTAGACAGAACCAGAACCAATGTGTGTGTATTTTAGGAAGGCAAATTTTCAAGACCAAAATGAAAAGTTCCAAAAGATCTGTCCAAAAATAAGGTGGGCTACCCTAGAAGGTATTGAGCTTCCATTTACTGAAAGTCTTCAAGGAGATGCTTGTTGACCATTTATCAGGCATGTTGTGTGTAGCAGACAGAGTGCTGGACTTGGAGTCAGGAAGACCTAAATTCAAAACCTGCCCCACATATTCATCTCTCAGTCTCAGTTTTTTTATTCTGTAAAACAGGGTACTAATAGGACCTAAATCCTAAAAGTAGAGTGTAAAATACTTTGCAAACCTTAAAGCACTATATCAATGTTTGTGATTATATTGTAGAGAGAATTTATTCTTAGGGCAAAGGGTTCCACTACATAATCTGTGACTTCTTGCCAACTGGAGGATTCTATGATACAATCACTCCATGAACTAGGGTTTTGCAGAGACTTTTTCATACAAAAGCATGAAAGAAAGGATCAGGGCTAGTATTACAAAAATACTTAAGACTCTTCCCCAATGCTTATATTTAGATGTTCCCTGAGGCTCTGCCCTAACATCTCTTCTCTCTTTCAACTATTTGCTTCCACTTATATGCAGGTAAGTAAGAGGCAGTATGGTTCCATGGACAGAACATTGGATTTCAAGTCAAAGTGCCTGAGTTTGTATCCCAATTATACTTCCCTTTGGAGGGGGTGGTCTAAAACCTTAATTTCCTCATCTGAAAAATAAACCAGATTAAATAATCTCTGTGGCCTCATTTAGAGACTGGGGAACACACAGAGGAGGGCAACCAAAATAACGAAAGGACTCGAGACCATTATTTGAAGATTAGTTGAAAGAACTGTGGAGGCTTAGCATGGATTTGACTGCTTTCTTTAAGCATTTGGAAAGCTGTTATGTGGAAGAAAGATTAGATTTGTTCTCCTTGGTCACACAGGGTAAAATGCAGAGCACTAGTTGGAAGTTGACCAGAGGGCAATTTAAACCGGATGAAAAGACAAATTTCTTGACAATTAGAACTGTAGGAGAATGGAATGGGCTGCTATAGGAGCTAGCGAGCTCCTCTTCATGGTTGGGGAAGGACTTCAATGGCTTACGACTGCTTGCCATATATTAAGGGGATTTTTGTTCAGATATAGGTTAGAGAAACAGAATGGCAAAGAGGACAGATAGTTCACTCTCTATCCAGACTATTGATAGTCTGTGGGGAAAGAGAGATAAATAAACAGGGACAGGAAGCAGAGGGAAGAGGAGAAAAAGAAAGAAGGGGAGGAAGATGAGGAGGCAGAAGAGGAGTAAAAGGAGGAGGAGGAGTAAGGAGAGGAGGAAAGGGAAGGAAGAAGAGGAGGAGGGAGAGGGGGAGATGGTAAGAAGAAGAAGAGAAAGAGAAGGAGGGGAAGAAAGAGAAGGAGGAGTAAGGAGAAGAGGAGAGGGGAGGAAGAAGAGGAGGAGGGAGAGGGGGAGATGGTAAGAAGAAGAAGAGAAAGAGAAGGAGGGGAAGAAAGAGAAGGAGGAGTAAGGAGAAGAGGAGAGGAGAGGAAGAAGAGGAGGAGGGAGAGGGGGAGATGGTAAGAAGAAGAAGAGAAAGTGAAGGAGGGGAAGAAAGAGAAGGAGGAGTAAGGAGAAGAGGAGAGGGGAGGATGAAGAGGAGGAGGGAGAGGGAGAGATGGTAAGAAGAAGAAGAGAAAGAGGAGGGGAAGAAAGAGAAGAAGGAGGAGGAGGAGAGAGAGAGGAAGGAAAGAAGGGAGGAAGAGAGGGAGGGAAGATGGAAGGAAGGAAGGTAAAAAGGAAGGAAGAAGCTAATCACTAGGGATTTAAATACAAAAGTGAAGACACTTCCTGTCAGTGAGAAATAAACACCATCTCTGTCTCTGGCAGCTGTGAGACCCTGGTTAACTCATAAATTCTTAATGACCCAGGCAATTCTTTAAGAATATGGAAATGGTACAGAAAGGTCACCAATCTGCATTGATAAAGGTAATTTTCTTCAGAGGGAGCAACCTTCACTGATGAAATCATAGGTCTGAACTAACTAACTAACTCCCATATTTTCCTAATTCACATTGCCACAGTCATTGGCCTACTTGGTGCCCTCAAAATGCTTTTCAGTGAATCTATTGCAGCAGTCTATTGACTAATCTCCTTGTTTATAACCCAGCCCTTGTTCACTCCACCTATTCATGCTGCTAGATCAATTTCTTGAAGCGCAACTCTGGCCACATCACTTTCCTTTCCTGTTCCTGTAGACGCTCTCCTTTACGTATGGATCAAAGTCTAATTTCTTTTGTCTGGCATTCTTAGCCCTCCACAATCTGCCTGTAACTTAATTCTTCCATTACCCCCCTCCTGCTTCTCTTCATGTGCCTGCTTTTCCATAAAAAAACTATGCTGGATAGTTCCAGTATATTCAATGGGCTTTTCCCACTTCACAACCTCCGCCTCTGCTGGAATGCCTCCCCTGCCCTTCTCCACCAGATTTTCAAAGCCTGACAGAATTACTGCCACCTGCTCCAGGAAGCTGTCTTTGATCCTCCTGCTAGAAGTGATCTCTCCTACCTCTGAGGCCTCAGAGTACTTTTTTGTACCTCTGTTGTGCATTTTATCATGGTCTACTCATTACCTCTTGCAAATTTGTGAAGAAATGAATATGGCCTAAACCTGACTACTATAAAACAGACTAGGTGATAGTGAACCAGATTTCACTGGCACCAAGTCTCATCATGGGTGGAATTTGGGTGCTCCGTTAGCAGGCCGTTTTGATGCTCAGACAACGAATCGTCCCCCTCCCTAAATTGCTGAATATTGTGCCGGTGCTGGTTCTCTGCATCCGCATCCGTATAAGCAATGGGACTTGGACAACATATGTATATGATGGGTAACATGGTGTAGTAAAAGAACTCTGTATTTGGAATAAGAAAAGATGGTTTTGAGTTCTGGGTTGGGTCTTACACTGGGGTGATCTCATTGGCAAGTGAAGTGACCTCCTACAGAATCTTTTTCCTTATCTGCACTATGGAGATTTGCAATATACTAGTACTATTTGTTTCATAAGCTTATTGTAGGAAGAGTTCTTTGTAGACTCAAAGGAACTATATAGATTTAAATAAGCAACATTATAATGATGTACAACCTTTTCTCACCTCTAACTAGGATGCAAAATCTCAGAGCTGAGAAGCCAAGATCACAGAGATGGAGACTCACTGGGTCAATCGAGGAGCCATAAGACATCTGGAGAAGATGTTTTATGGCAATATCTGTGCCCCAGCACTAAAATACTACATTTTCCCTCTAAATTTGGGAAGTTCTTCTACTATATTTCCACATCTGTCCCCTTTGCTAGCTCCTCCTCCTCTTCATGATCCCTTCATGTGGGTGTTATACGAACCTCCATCTCCTCCACCTCTGTTCACCCTCTAACAGTTTAGTTCTGCTGAGGGAGCAAGCAATCTACTTCCTGGTGTGCTAGTCCCCCAATAATAGTCATTCCATTTCAACACCTGAGATATAATTAAGAGTGCCTATGCAACCCCCTCCCAATCCTCCACCTGTGTTCTAACACATTTCTCCTCCCAGGGCCATCACAACTCAATTCACTCCTTCTTCTATGCCATTCTACTCTATGTGGAATTCCAATTCCATGTCAACAAGCTCACCTCTATTCTTGAACTTTTAAACGAACACTTACTCTATTCTTCTTGCTTTAATAGAGACCTGCCTCTGCCTTAACAACACTTACAACAGCCCACCATACCACCGGATCCTAGTTTCCTGAAATTTCCTTGTCATACCTTTCCACTGACCCTTCTACCTAGTCTATCCAGTTAGTGTTCCAGTTCTCATCTCACCTTCACTGCTAACCTTTACATCCTCACCAGCAATTCACTCTCTCCTCTGACTCTTAAAGTTGACTTTGATTCCCACAGCTCTATTGAAACTTTGGTGGGGTTGGATGTATATGTAGGAAGGAAAGAAAATAATGCATATTAATTGAAAAAGAAATGAGAACCATTTAAAACAAGAAATTCTTTATGGTTCCCCCTGAGCTCCTGCTAACACCCTTTTTTTGTTGCTTCTGTTATTTTTGATGTCCTTTTGTTTCTTCTACATATTTGGATGCTACTTGCCACCTATTTGATATGATACTTTCCAGTTCCAAAGCTTCAGGAATACACTATCTTGGCTCTTCTACTATATTTCCACATCTGTCCCCTTTGCTAGCTCCTCCTCCTCTTCATGATCCCTTCATGTGGGTGTTATACGAACCTCCATCTCCTCCACCTCTTTAGTTTCTCCCTTGGCAATACCAATCACTTCCATGGAGTCAACTACAACCTCTATGTAGATAACTCTCAGGTCCTCTAACTCAAGTCCCTACCTCTCCTTTGAACAATGGGCTGAGATCTCCAACTTCTTGGTTGTTGTCCTTTGTTCTCAGAGTTCCAAAATGACTATCTTAGGGTCAAGTTACAGTGCTTCCAACTATGATTTATCAGACCAACCTGAGCTTAAAATACTCTACTGCTGGTCAGGCACAAATAGTCCATGTGAACTTTTGGAGTCGAGATGTCTCTAATTTGTGCACCTCACATTTCTTTTGAGCTACTCCAATTCTGCTTTGCTCATAGAGTGCAGCACCTTCTTTGATGAGGGCATGCTATGCTGGGTGGTCCTATGCCAGTGTCTTCCATGTTAGAGTCAATTCCAAAGTTGAGAGACCTTGAAAGTTGCCAATTGCTTATAGCACATCTCCCATTGGGTAACTAAACCAAGTTTATTATCATAATTGCTAAGCCTGATTCTCCTTCAGTCTTCACAATTATACCTATGGTGGTACTATTTACCTGATTCCCCACCTGTAAATACCTAAAAAAGCATAGTAGTCTAACAAAAGGAGGGTCTCTGCAGTTTCTCTGCCCTTACTTCTCAAAGTTGCCAGATTTTGTCAACTCCAGCTCTCATAACACAAGATGCATTGGCGCCTTACTCCATGACACCTAGTTCAGGCCCTCATTACCTCGAGTATGGTCTATCATAATGTTCTCCTCAAAGTGCTTTTCATTGATACTCTGTTCTCCACTCCTATTTTCATACTGCTTCCATAATAATATTTATTACTTGGTCATGTCTCCGCTCTGCTCAAAATCTTCCCAAGTTTTCCATCACCTCTCAAGTAAAGCATTAATTCCTTTGTTTCACCATCAAGGCCCTTTACATTGGATTTTATTCTATCAGGCTTTACAAACTTGACCCATGTTAACTGTCTTTGTGCTAGTGCCAATCTGCACAATTCTGCCCTTCAACCATGCACCACGCTGTCATACTTTGGTGCCTTTGCTCAGGATAATAAAAATAATAATAACAAATATTTGTATAGCTCTTTAAAGTTAGTAAAGCACTTTACAAATATCTCATGTTATTTTCACAACAATTCTAGGTAGGTGTGATTATTATAATTCCCATTTTCCAAATGAGAAAACTGAGGCAAATAGAGTTTAAGTAACGTGCCCAGAGTCATACTGGTAGCAAGTATCTGAGGCAGATTTAAACTCAGGTATTTCTGACTCCATGTCCAGTGCTCTATCCATTGGCCCACCTAGCTGTGTATTTGTATTTACCATCTATCTTTTTTTGGGAGAGGAAGGGGAAGGTAGGGCAATTGGGGTTGACTTGCCCAAGATCACATGGCTAGTTTTTGTGTTAGGTGTCTGAGGCCAGATTTGAACTCAGGTCCTCCTGACTCCAGGGCCAGTGCTCTATTCACTGTGCCACCTAGCTGCCCCTACCATCTATCTTTAAAACCCAATTCAAATGTCATTTCTTCTAGGAACCCTTCACTGATCTTCCCACTCCCTGCCCAAAGTAGATAATGATATTTCCTCTCAGTCCTTGCTTTACATTTTGGGTTTAACTCTTAAATGCACTTATTATGCTAGATTGTGTATAATAGAAAGGCAGTGGGGTGTAATGGATAGAAAACTGTTCTTAGAACCAGGAAGACCTGGATTCAAGACCTGCTACTGGCCCCTACTGGCCAGGAGACATTAGAAAGTGATTTAACTTTCAGTGCTCTTCGGCAAATCTCTAAAACTAGTAATTGCCCAAAAGGTGTTAACCTTCTCTAGTAGAGAAAGTTTCTTTGTGTATAAGTTCTTTGTACCAATAAAATCATAGATATTCCTGTTGTGCCTAATTGCAATCTGTGCTTGTGTCTTAGTCTCCTATTAAACTATAAGCACTATGATGGCAAATAATCTCTCATACAAACTTTGCTTCCCCACTCCCCCCCATGCCTATCAATGTACTCTGACTATGCAGTAAATATTTAATGTTTATAGATCAGAGCTCTTGAAGGGCAATGATAGTGCTTTATTCTCTTTTTGTGTATTTTCCTAAGATGACTTGAATATTATAGGTAGTTGGTAAATGTTTATTTTTAATTTATTCATTTTAAAATATTATTCATTATATATAATTATATATTTATATTTAACTATTTATTTTTAGGTAAATGTTTATTTATTAGAATCCTCAATCCTCTTCTTCACTGAATCCTCTCTTGTAGACATACAAGTCTTGGTTACATGAGATGTTAGAGCTAAAGCCTCCACTGGATTAATGCACATTTAAAAATCTGGTTATATTTGAAGAGGGCAGAAGTGAGGAAGATTGAACTTTTCAGGGCTTGTAATGTAGAATATGCAGAAAGACAGGTCATTCAAATGACAACAACAACAGCAACAAGAGTAGCAGTAGTGACAATGACAGTTCACTTTTATCTGGTGCTCTAAGATTTACAAAGCACTTTCCTCACCATGACCCTGTAAGGTAAGGAATGTAAGTATTATTATCTCTGACTAGCAAACAAAGGAACAGGCTGAGAGAAATTGATTGATTTGCTCAGCAACACAATGATAGTATGGGTAGGAGCTAGGATTTGGGTATCTTTCATCTTAAGACCAGAGCTCTTTTTACTACACCTTAATATATTCCTAAGAATGCCATGAAGAACTCTGCATAAAGGACAAAGATCTCCCCAGTCCAATTTCTGATGACTCCAGAAAGAGTAGCCTTTTATTGTTTTGTTAAGAAGGAGCATGCATATGTGTGTGTTTGTGTACCTGTGTGTGTTTCAGAGAAGCTGCCAACCTGCATTGGCAGAGGAAGACTCCTGACATCTGCACATTCCCTATACCAGTGAAATAACAGGTCCAGTCTCTATTCCTTTTGTTGAATTATCTGTGCACATGTTTCAGTCCAGTAGGTTGTAAGCTTCTTGAGATCAGAGATTGTTCATTTTCTCTCTGTATTTTCAGCACCTAATGCAGTCCTTGGCACATAGCAGCATCTTAATAAATATTTGCTGAATTGAATTGATTCCTGATATTAGCCTTTCATAGACCATGGGTGACCACAAATGCAATCAGTCACAGGATAAGGCCTTTGCCTAATAGAGACTGTGTGGCATGATTGGCAATTGAAAAGGTTTCATTCATTACAGTGAAGGGATAGTATCAAATCTCTTTCTGGAGCTATCCAACCTCAATTATATAAGTCCAGGGTATAAAGCACATCATAATTCAAAGCTCAGGAACAGTACAGAGTGCCAAAGTCATATAGACCTCCATAACTGATACTAGTGATCAGTATAGGGTATTGGGGAAGTCAACAAAGAAAAATGTATATAAAATCATAAACTGCAGAAAACTTAGATTGCAGTGATATCAAGGTATTTCCCTGTTTTTGGAATAGTCAATGATAATACATTATGGAACCATTTAAGTGACCTTAGACAAGTCTTTCCAAGTGCTTCCCTTGTTTCCAGGGTCTAATTTATACAAGGGCAAAATCCAGCTATTGAGAAGTCTTATAATTATCCCAGTATTTAAAGACCTAAATAATAAACCCTGCTGGTGTTCAGCTAATGTTTAATTATCATCATCTCAGATAGTTCTCTTGGGGTAGCTCTGTTGTGCTCTCTGCTACAAAAACATCAACAGGGATGGCAGAAGGACATATCGAGCAAGCTGGGATCCAATAGACTGCTCCCTTGCTAGAAATAAGTTCCTTTGGGACTTGTACCTCCAATACTTTAGAGAAAGGCTTAAGTGCTTTTTCAGGTATTGACTTCCATCATAATGTAGGAGATATTCTATTCCAAGGGGAAAACAAAGAAACAAACAAACAAACAAAAAAACTCCTTCCACCTGGAATAGATGTTCCCATTCTTCAAAATCCTTATTCTCCATTAAACTTTCCTAAATCTCTCTGTCAGTGAATATTTCTCCATTCAAAATTCAAATATTTCTTTGTTGTGCTGTCTTATGGACTGTCTCTCTTTCTATTTTGTGTCTCTTCCAATGCATTTTGCATTATAATTATTTCAGTATAGCTTTTCCTTACCAGATCATAAGCTTCTTGAAGGCAGCATGCTATTTATTTTTATATATCTCTCAATACCTATTATGGCCCCAAAATTGCTTTATGTATCCTAGAAGATTAATAAATATTGAATTAAATTGAACCGAATTGTACTTAAGAATAAACTCAAAAGAGTATTCAACTTTTGAGTCATAAAATCTGAGCTTGAATCTTCCACTGAGCGAACAGGTGAATTAGGGCTGCTTTTCAATTCAATGCTTTATGCCAGGTACTCTGCTAAACACTGGGGATGCAATTAATAAAATTAATAAAAATCTTCAAGGAGCTCACAGTCTAATGGAAGAAGGGAATACACAAAAGGAAACTGAAAGGGGAAGGGGAGCATACAGTGTAAAGGCAGGGTATTTCACAGAGTCTAAGCCAAGCAGAACTGTTAATGGAAAATGGACTTACATGAAAGGTTATGAGCCCTTAGTAAAGGAAGAGTTTTTATTCAATGTCATCCCAATTAAATTACCAACTAAATATTTTACTGAGCTAGAAAAAATAATAAAATTCATTTGGAAGAACAAAAAGGTCAAAAATATCAAAAGAATTTTTAAAAAGTAAAGGAAGGAGGTTAACAGTGCCAGATCCTAAATTATACTATAAGGCAGTAATTATCAAAGTTATCTGAAACTGGCTAAGAAATAGAAAGGTCGATCAGTGGAACAGAATAGACATACATTGTTGGGAAAGCTGGAAAGCAGTCCAGCAGAAATTAGGCATAGAGCAATAACTTATACCATTTACTGAGATAAAGTCAAAATGGATATGTGACCTAGAAATAAAGGGAGATAGCATAAAGAAATGAGAAGAACATGGAACATATCAGACTTATGGATAGGAAAACAATTTATGAATAAACAGGAGATAGTGAGCATTGAGGTAAAAATGGATAATTTTGATGATATTAAATCAAAAAGGTTTTGTGCAAATAAAACTGATACAGTCAAGACTAGAAGGAAAAGGGAAAATTGGGAAAAATTCATAGACAGTTTCTCAGATAAAGGTTTCATATCTCAAATATATAAAGAATTTTGTTAAATGTATAAGAATATGAGACATTTCCCAACTGATAGTTAAAGGGTATAAACAGGCAATTTCAATGAAGAAATCAAAACTATATATAGTCATATACAATGCTGTTAATCACTATTGATTAGAGAAATGAAAATTAAAAGAACTTTGAAATATCTTATTCCTATCAAATTGGCTGAAATGATAGAAGGAGAAAATGACAAATATTGGAGGGGATGTAGAAAAATTGGGAAAGTAATTCACTGTTGGTGGAACTATGAACTGATCCAGTCATTTTGGAGAACAATCTGGAATTATCCTCAAAGATTTGTAGAACTGTGTATTCCCTTTGAATCAGTAATGCCACTATTAGGTCTGTTTCCCAACGTGATTAGGGAAAAGGGAAAATAACATGTGTGTTCTAAAATATTTATAGCAGTTCTCTTTGTGCTGCTGTTCCAAAGAACTGGAAATTGGGGGGGATGCCCATCAATTGCGGAATGATTGAACAAGTTGTGGTATATGATGGAAGCCAGGCAAAGTTGTTGATGGCAAATGATAGTAAATCCTCTGCCCAAATGAAATAATTGACCAAGGTTTCTTAACCTGGGGAATGCATGGAAAAATTTCAGAGGGTTCATGAATTCAAAAGGGCAGAGAGAATTCGGAGGGAATAAGCATTTATCAAACATCTAACATGTACCAGACATTGTGCTAAGGGATTCACAACTATTATCTCATTTGATCCTCTCAACACTTTGAGGTAGATGTTATTATGATCCCCATTCTACAGTTGAGGAAACAGAGGCAGACAAGTTAAAAACTGGTCACACTGTAAGAATCTGAGGTCAGATTTGAGCCCAGGACTTTCTGACTCCAGACACAGCAGTCTATCAACTCTAACATCTAGCTGCCTAATTTCTAGCTTAAATTTAGCATTTCCTTTAATTGCTCAAAAACACTCTTCTAAAAAGAAATCCATTATCTTCACTAGACTTCTAAGGGGTCCATAACACACACAAAAACTTTTAAAATGTTCTCTGAAGTACCTTCTTGCTTGAATAGTCTATGATTTTAAAGACTCCATGACTGGGGTAAGGTTTATAGGGAAAAAAGATCATAGCACAGTAGAGAATTCATTTAAAGTTGCATTACCTGCCCTCAAGAAAGTTACAATTTAGTGTATTTGTTGAAACAATTTGTGAGACATTTTAGCAGTAGTAATCAGTAATAGTAGAAGATTTATTAACAAGATAAGTTATATAGATAATAGGAGCTATAGGAGTTCAGGAGACTGAAAACTCAATATACTTTTATTACATGTTTTCTAATCCAACGAAATAAATCCTCTCCAAAAACATTTGTTAAGTGCCTATGATGTGTTAGACATGCTAAGCTGTGGAGATTCCAAGTAAAAGTAACTACAACAAAAAACAACCAAATTGTTCCTACTCCCCAAAGAATTTAGATTCAAATGTGTGAGAAAACATGTATACAAATTGTGATATACATAACACATACAGAGTAGATAGAAGGTAACCTTAGAAGGGAAGTCACTAGCATCTATCAGAACTGGGAAAGGCCCCCTGCAGGAGGTGGGATTTGAACTGAGTCTGGTGGAAGATAATTAAAGTCAACAAGCCTTTATTAAATGCTTCCTGTGTGCCAGGCACTGTGCTAAGTGCTGGTGATACAAAGAAAGATGGGGAAAAAAAAACACCAAACAAAAACCAAACCAAACCAAACTGAAAAACAACACCCTAAACAAACAAATAAATAAAAACAGTCTGTTCTCAAGGACATTACAGTCTAATGGGGAAGACAACATAAAAACAATTATGTATGTACAAGATAGAGATGGTATGTTATCGTTAGTCACAGAAGGAAACTAATATGATTCCCTAGCAGTGAGTATGGTTCATTCAAGGTATGGTGTGTTTATCCTTCCTTCTCGAAGAGGACCATGACATCAGGGAGATGATGACTTGACTTGCAGTTGACTTAGATTGGAGTGAGGGAGGGCTATGTAAGGTCACCAGCCTCACTTTCTCCTCCAGAGCCATCTGGGTCCAGTGGTCAGATATTCATCAGGATGACTGGAGATGACTCAGGAAGCAAAGGGAGACCCTGACCCTTTTATGCTTGGTAAGCAGTCACCCAGAAAAACTCATCTTCCTGAGTTCAAATTTGACCTCAGGCATTTACTATGTGACCCTGAGCAAGTCACTTAATTAAATGTTTACCTCCATTTCCCTGGAAAATGAAATGGCAAACCACTCCAATATCTCTGCCAAGAAAACCTCAAATAGAGTCATGAAGAGTTAGACATGACTGAAAAATAGCTCAAAGAGCTTTTTAAAATGCCAGATATTATTTTCTTTATCTGCTGTTGCCTAAGGAACCCTTTCTAGAAGTAGAGACATAGAGTTCCAATCCATTCAACAATTCCATATTTCTAAGTTGGAGTACTTACTATATAGAATACATTAAAGAATACAAAGATGGAAAAAGAGCAATCTACCCTCAAAGAGCATTTATGGAAGGAAGGATATAAACACAAGCATATATATATATATATATATATATATATATATATACACACATATATACATATATACACATACATACATATAGCCATTTGATAAGGGAGAAAACACTCACAGCCAGACCTAACTCAAATCTATTCCTTTTGCAAATTAGGAAATTAAGACACAGAGAGGGGAAGCAAGCTGGCTAGATCACTCTCTTCTGATTATGATTTTTGAGGTTCTCTGGTATACAAATTGGCATGGGGAAAAACCAGTTAATTTGAAACATGGTTTCTAAACCACATAATTTGCCCCAGTAGGAACAGCTCAGCAGTTAGTAATTCATAACCCACGTGGAGGTGTGTATTTCAGATATTGGAGTATAACTGGTAGGACCAAAGTAGCCAAAGGTGATGGCCTAGTAGTTACCTCAAATTATGTAAAGTTTGCTATTTGAAGCATAATGACAGGAAACCAGAAAGTGGGTGGGCACATTTCTGTGGCTCAGAAAGTGCAAAACATAGAAGAGGCCCCTAGAACCCTGAGGCCGGAAAAGAGGAGCAAATGGGTTGGATGCCTTTGTTGTTTCTGAAGAAAAAAAAAAGAGGAAAGGAAGAAAGATTTAAAAAGCAACCCACTTCTAATTTGCTGCTAATGATTACACTGCACAGGAAAGCCTGCCTCCAAGTCTGTCTGTCTTTCTTTATTTGCAAAATGGGAATCTTTGCGTAATGCCTGATGACTTTCCAGCATTAAAAATATCAAAGATTTCTGACACATGATTGGGGACTTTTGCCTTGAGAGCAAGGTAACCTTGGGAAATTCTAGCAGCCGGATGGAAAAAGCGACTGTGCCTCCTACGAATTACGAAAAACTTACTCGTGGTTGAACCAAACTTGCTCCCTTTCTCCACTTTTCTTCATCTGCTACAAATATAACCAAAGATAAAAACAGCACTGGCATGAAGGTGGCTATAATAATGATGATGATGATGAATTATATTAATTTCTCAAGTCAGCAAAGTGACTTCTGTGAAATTAATCATTTACTTTTTTGAGTAAAAAGGGGTGCAAGTGTGAACTAGTGAGTATTGGAAAGAACATTCATTCTTTTACCAAACATTTATTTAGAGCCTACTACTATATTCTAGGCATTGGGGATACAAAGACAAAAAAAAATCATCCTACTCCCCAGGACCTTAAATGCCAAGGAGGGTGGGGTAGGGGACTAGAACATGTAAATAGATAAGCAATACAAAATACATAGAAAATAAATTTTAAAACTATTTTAATTATTATCTCATAAAACTGACAATTAGAGGGATCAGGAGGTGCCTCTTTTAGGATCTTGGAATTAAGCTGAGCCTTGATGGAAGCCAGAGATTTGAAAAGGCTTTAGTAAGAGAAGGAGAGCATTCTAGGCATGGAGGATAACCTAAGGAAAGGAAGGGACCAGGAGATAGAATGCCTAGTACAGGGAACAGTTATTGTTGTTGAGTTGTTTATCAGTTGTATTTGAATTTTCATGACCCCATTTGGTGTTTCCTTAGCAAAGATACTGGAGTGGTTTGCCGTTTACTTCACTATATCATTTTACAGGTGAGGAAACTGAGGCAAATAGGGTTAAGTGACTTGTCCAGGGTCACACAGCTAGTAAGTGTCTGAGGTTGGATTTGAACTCAGGAAGATGAGCCTTCCTGCCTCCAGGGCCTGCACTCTATCTGCTGTGCCACCTAGCAGCCCCATGGGGAACTGTAAATAAGATCATTTTGGCTGGGATGTAGAATGTGTGAAGGAATGTGAAATGTGAAATCAGACTGACTAATTGGAAAAATAAATTGGATGGAGCCATGCTGTAAAGTTTTTTGTTGTTGTTTGTCCTTCATTCTTGAAGAGGATCTTGACATCAGGAAGGTGATGCCATGACTTGCAAGTGAATTGGCTTTAAGTGAAGAAGGGCTATGCAAAGTCACCAGACTAATTTTCTCCTCTGAAAACATCTGGGCCCAGTGACAAGATAGAAGTCAGGATGATTGGAGGTGGCCCCATTAAGACACTGAACAATCACACTTTAGACATCTGATGGTGAAGGATGTTTTCCAGTTCTTGGCTAAGAGGAGGCAGACTCATGGTGAAGAATGGCAAGGACATTTTCAGACAAGGCCAGTGGATGAATTTATTTTACTTCTTGATACTTATGTCTTAGTAGAGAGAAATATATTCGCATATGGGCAGATGGAGTCAGCGAATAGTGAAAATGACGTTAAAAAAAAAGAAGAGTATCATTGAAAAGAAAAGTTCTTGAGAACAGAAGATAGTGCCTGAAGAAGGATACACACTGTTCTGATTTTTTAAAAAGACTGGGAGAGAGTTGGAAACTGAACTATAAACTAGGAAGCTTGTCTTTCAATTTCAAATAAAGTTTTAAAAAAGTTTATCAAAAGTCTTGGTGAATAAGGATCAGAAAAATAGTTGATGATCATAACTATAAAACATGGCCTCAATTATGAACTGATCATTCTATAGCAATACGGCATTTCAGACCAGGGTTATTGAATGGGTAGAACAGGGCAATGTGATAGTTCTATCTGACAATGTCTTATATATAGTCTTCTCATTCTTAAAATAGAGATGTAGGCTACATGACAATAAAGTGAATTAGAACCCAGGTCAGTGATGGGGCACAAAGAGTGGCTACTGATGGGTTGAAACTATCATGGAGGAAGATTTCCAGTTGAATGATTGAAAATCTGTATATGGGTCCACAGTCCTTCACTTTTTTTCCAGTGATGGATAAAGTCATGAGATTCTGAAGGGCTAGGCCATCAGAATTCAAACTATAAAGAGGAATTGGATGGTAGTAAATGTGGTCTTGCATTTGGGTTCAGAACAACTTCACAAGTTCCTGCTGTGGAGCAATTCCTAGAAAACTTTTTAAAAAAAAATTAGGGAGGGGGATTTATATATTCAATATCAGCATCAGCAATGCTATGTATATGGCCTCCTCCAAAACTAAGGAGGCTTAGATTGCATTACAAGAGGAATAGTATCTAGAAAGAGAGAGGTCAAGATCCTACTATGTACAGCATTGGTCAGATTACATCTGGATTAGCATGTTCAAATCCGGATACTCCTTTTTTTTTTTTTTGCTTTTTTGGAGGGTAATTGGGGTTAAGTAACTTGCCCAAGGTCACACGGCTAGGTTTTTTTTTTGTTTGTGTGTGCGTTAAGTTTCTTAGGTGGGATCTGAACTCATATCTTTCTGACTCCAAGGCTGATGCTCTACTCATTGCGCCACCTAACCACCCCAGGATACTCCCTTTTAAGAGGGGCCATGGCATTTCACTCTTTACAGATATTTGTCTTACCTCCAAAATGACACCACTGGCTCTTTGCTGAGAGGGGATTAGGTCTTAAACGCCCTTTTTATAATCCACATTGCCTTTGTACACGAGCGGTGCTAAATACACATATATTCTAGATGAGCTTAATTTTGTCACAACACTTTAGAAATTTTAGGACCATAGAGTCAGAGCTTGAAAGAATGATCATCTGTCTATTCCATGTTAGTCACTTTACAAAAGAGGAAACTGAGGCTCCAAGAGGATAAGTGATGTCATATAGTCACTAAACCAATTAACAGTCATGTATTGAGAAGGTACTATGCGTCAGACCCTATTTCAGGTATTCAAAAAAAAAAACTAGAGAGATTCTAGTTCTCCAAGTCCCTGTCTTAGGAGCTGAGTTATAGATTTACTTACCTGACAGAGCAGAGGGCAGAGCAGTGGTTATTGGTACCTGAGTTTGCATGGATGTGTGCATACTTATGAATTCGGGTGAGTGAAGTTGAGAGGATAGGAGAGGGTAGCAGTTATAGAGACTGAGCTCATCTCCCCCCAGAGTTGGGATTATCATCTCATTTGTAAAGATGTTACACATTTTGCCTAGAGGAATTGAGACTTGTCTAAAATGAGATAAATTTATGTCTCAGGTACTAATGCACATTAACAAGGGCTATTAATTAATTACAATCTTCAAAAGAGTATCATTGAGAATAAGGGAGAGAAATTTTGTTTGTCAGTATGAGAGGAGTGGGGAGAGTGGAAATGAGGGCCATTTTCATAGGTGAAGGGGATTGAGATTAATACTGTTGTCCAATCCATGAGATCCAGAGTGAATTGGATTTAAGGTTTGGTTTTAAGACTGGGTAAGAAATGATCCAAAGTGGCCTCCCTTACTTAATCAAAAAACAAAAACAACAAAAAACCAAACTCAATCTGGGAGGGGAAGACCCTGAGAGATCTGTCCAAACAGAAACTATTATTATTTACACTCACTGTGAGCCATCTGCTCTGAACAAGGACCACTAAGTGGGACTTGGGTTGGGACCTATTGTCAGTAAATCAATGAGAATCAGAATGAAATGGGCTTAAGGCATGGTTTTTTTTTTTTTAATTTTAAACAAATACTTTATTAACTTCTGTTTTACATCATTCATTTCCGCCAGATTTTGAGTTACAATCATTTTCCCCCATTATTCCCCTACCCAACCTCCCAGAATAGCAGTCCCACAAGATATCGCTTCCTCCAATCTGCTCTCTCCCATACCTTCTCCCATACCCCCATCGACTTTTCCATTAGAGGAAGATGAATCTTTGTGTCCCAATGCCTGCACATCTTATCTCCCTATTACAAGCAAAAGAGTATTAATAATAGTATTTATATATATTTGAAACATTTAATGTTACAACCTTGAATTTCAGATCCATTTCCTTCCTCCCTTGTCACCCATTCCCTCTTGGGAGATAAGTAATTCAGTATATGTTGTACATGTCTAGCTATGCAAAACATTATCATAGTAAATATATTGTGCAAGGCTGCTTATAATTCCCTCCCACTCATCCCACCCCCCACCTGGTCCATTCCCTACATGATCCTGTCCCTCTTCTATAGTGGGTACTTCCAACCTCCCCTCACCCCAAGGATGCCCTCCCATCCATCATCCCTCCTCTCATCCCCCTTCCCCCTATCCTGCTGCAGGTTGAGATATCCCATTTAGTATGTATGTCATTTTCTCCCTGAACCAAATTCAATGTGAATGTGGTTTTGCCTTTTTAGCCTTCCTTATTCTCCCCCTCCTTTGCACCCACTTCCCCTACATGAGATAGTTTACCCTACCATGTCTCTCCCCATCTCCTCTTGCCACTTTCCTCTCTCACCTCATAATTTCATCCCTTGAGTACTCTCCCTTCCCAACAAAATCAACCTATGCCCTCTATCCATATATAACTGTAACCATATACACACACATTCACATATGTATTCGTATGACCACACCCCCTTCTTCCATTATTTTCATAGTGAGAAAGATATCATCAGTCACAGATATTGATTTTCCATATAGGAATGTAAATAGTTCAACTTTGATAAGTTCCTTTTGATTTCTTTTCCCTGATTACCTTCTCAGGCATCTCTTGCTTCTTGTGTCTGGATGTCAAATTTTCTATTCAATTCTGGTTTTTTCCTCAAGAATGCTTGAAAGTCCTCTATTCCACTGAATGACCATATTTTCCCCTGAAACAAAATACTCAGTTTTGCTGGGTAGGTGACCCTTGGGTTCATTCCCAGTTCTTTTGCCCTCTGGAATATCATATTCCATGCCCTTCCATCCCTCAGTGTAGAAGCTGCCAGGTCCTGGGCTATTCTGATTGTGTTTCCACAATATTGAAATTGTTTCTTCCTGGCTGCTTGTAGTATTTTCTCCTTGATCTGGGGATTCTGGAACCTGGCTATAATATTCCTGGGAGTTTTCTTTTTGGGATCTTTTTCAGGAGGTGATCTGTGGATTCTTTCAACCTCTATTTTGCCCTCTGGATCTAAAACATCAGGGCAGTTTCCTTGAGAATTTCTTGAAGGGTGATTTCTAGGTTCTTTCTTTGATCATGGCTTTCAGGTAGTCCAATAATTTTTAAATTGTCTCTCCTGGATCTATTCTCCAGGTCAGTGGTTTTTCCCATGAGATATTTCACATTGCCTTCTAATCTTTCATTTGTTTGGATCTGCTTAACAGCATCTTGATTTCTCATAAAGTCATTAGCTTCCATTTGCTCCAGTCTAACTCTGAAGGAATGAATCTCCTCAGTGAACTTTTGAGATTCTTTTTCCATCTGGCAAATTCGACTTTTTAAGGCATTCTTCTCCTCATTGCCCTTTTGGGCCTCCTTTGCCATTTGAGCTAGTCTATTTTTTAAGGTGTTGTTTTCCTCAGTCAGGCTGTTGACCCTCATTTCATACTTTTCCTGCATCCTTCTCATTTCTCTTTCCAATTTTTCCTCCACTTCTCTTATTTGATTTTTAAAGTCCTTCTTAAGGTCCTCTATGGCCTGCAACCCGCTCATGTTTTCCCCTGGGGCTTTTGGAGCAGGACTTCTGACCTCACAGTCCTTTTCCCGCTCTATGCCCCCAAAATAGGAGTCTAGGGTTGCATTTTTCTGTTTCCTTTGCCTTGGCATGTTGCCACTTAATTGCTTGACTTTTGGGCTTGTTGCCACACTATGGCTTTAAGGCCAGCTAGAGGAATTTTCGTCCCGAACGTGTGGGGGGCAACTTCCGTTTCTGGCAAGCTGTAAACCCACCCACGACTTCCACCCTAGATCCCAATCCAGATCCAGGGAGGTTAAAGCAAGAGCGATTACCCCCCAAGACTGATCGCTGGATCTCCCCACGATTTGTAGGCTGGGAGCCGGAAATGCCTCTGAAAACTACAAAATGGCGTGTCTCCTCAGCAGCTTCTAGCCCCCAGGGGAGGGAGCTGACGCATTCCCCAAATACAGGTCCCAAAGTCCATAGGACACTAACCTCTTACTTTGTCCTAGGCAAGTCTATGTTGATAATTCTGGCGTCTCCACAGTTCCTGGTGTTCTGGGGTTCCTCCAGCCGGCTGCTGGCCCTGCCGCCCTGGGGCTAAAACCTCGGCTCACGTGGACCTGGGCTCCGCTCGGCTGGGCTCCTGCGCTCTGCGCTCTGCCAGCTCCCAGACCACTGCGCTGGTCCTTCCTGCAGGGTGCTGGGCTGTCCTCAGCGGGAGGTTAGCTTCTCTGTGTCGTTCTGTGGGTGCTGGGGCTCCAGAAGATTTTCAGAGTCCTTTTTTACATAGTTTGTGGAGAATCTGGGGGCAGAGAGGCTTGGACGAGCTGTTTCTCCTCCGCCATCTTGGCTCCGCCCTTAAGGCATGGTTTTAAGAGAGAAATCTAATCTGTAAACCCCTGGATATCTTGCTAGGTTTTAGGCATCAAAATTTACATTCCTTTGGGTAAGGGTATATATACCCCATGAGGACAGACTGAGAGGAAGGAGGGAAGGGAAGGGAAAGGAAAAAAGGAAAGAGCTGTGTTGCCCAAGTGGAACTATCCAGTTGGGTTTTTAATGGGCAGCACAGGCTATTCACAGGTTATTGTTTGTCCATCATTTTTGAAGAGGACCATGATTCAGGAAGGTGATGCCATGATTTTTTTTTTAAACAAATGCTTTATTAACTTCTGTTTTACATCATTCATTTCCGCCAGATTTTGAGTTACAATCATTTTCCCCCCATTATTCCCCTACCCAACCTCCCAGAATAGCAGTCCCACAAGATATCGCTTCCTCCAATCTGCTCTCTCCCATACCTTCTCCCATACCCCCTTCGACTTTTCCATTAGAGGAAGATGAATCTTTGTGTCCCAATGCCTGCACATCTTATCTCCCAATTACAGGCAAAAGAGTATTAATAATAGTATTTATATATATTTGAAACATTTAATGTTAAGACCTCGAATTTCAGATCCATTTCCTTCCTCCCTTGTCACCCATTCCCTCTTGGGAGATAAGTAATTCAGTATATGTTGTACATGTCTAGCTATGCAAAACATTATCATAGTAGATATATTGTACAAGGCTGCTTATAATTCCCTCCCACTCATCCCACCCCCCACCTGGTCCATTCCCTACATGATCCTGTCCCTCTTCTATAGTGGATACTTCCAACCTCCCCTCCCCCCAAGGATGCCCTCCCATCCATCACCCCTCCTCTCATCCCCCTTCCCCCTTTTCTGCTGCAGGTTGAGATATCCCATTTAGTATGTATGTCATTCTCTTCCTGAACCAAATTCAATGAGAATGTGGATTTGCCTTTTTTTTCCCTTCCTATTCTCCCCCTCCCTTGCAACCACTTCCCCTTGCTTCTTCTACATGAGATAGTTTACCCTACCCTGTCTCTCCCCATCTCCTCTTGCCACTTTCCTCTCTCACCTCATAATTTCATCCCTTGAGTATTCTCCCTTCCCAACAAATTCAACCTATGCCCTCTATCCATATACACACACAGTCACATATGTATTCATATGACCACACAACCTTCTTCCATTATTTTCATAGTGAGAAAGATATCATCACTCACAGTTATTGTTTTTCCATATAGGAATGTAAATAGTTCAACTTTGATAAGTTCCTTTTGATTTCTTTTCCCTGATTACCTTCTCAGGCATCTCTTCCTTCTTGTGTCTGGATGTCAAATTTTCTATTCCATTCTGGTTTTTTCCTCAAGAATGCTTGAAAGTCCTCTATTCCACTGAATGACCATATTTTCCCCTGAAACAAAATACTCAGTTTTGCTGGGTAGGTGACCCTTGGGTTCATTCCCAGCTCTTTTGCCCTCTGGAATATCATATTCCATGCCCTTCGATCCCTCAGTGTAGAAGCTGCCAGGTCCTGTGCTATTCTGATTGTGTTTCCACAATATTGAAATTGTTTCTTCCTGGCTGCTTGTAGTATTTTCTCCTTGATCTGGGGATTCTGGAACCTGGCTATAATATTCCTGGGAGTTTTCTTTTTGGGATCTTTTTCAGGAGGTGATTGGTGGATTCTTTCAGCCTCTATTTTGCCCTCTGGATCTAAAACATCAGGGCAGTTTTCCTTGAGAATTTCTTGAAGGGTGATTTCTAGGTTCTTTCTTTGATCATGGCTTTCAGGTAGTCCAATAATTTTTAAATTGTCTCTCCTGGATCTATTTTCCAGGTCAGTGGTTTTTCCCATGAGATATTTCACATTGCCTTCTAATCTTTCGTTTGTTTGGGTCTGCTTAACAGCATCTTGATTTCTCATCAAGTCATTAGCTTCCATTTGCTCCAGTCTAACTCTGAAGGAATGAATCTCCTCAGTGAACTTTTGAGATTCTTTTTCCATCTGGCAAATTCGACTTTTTAAGGCATTCTTCTCCTCATTGCCCTTTTGGGCCTCCTTTGCCATTTGAGTTAGTCTATTTTTTAAGGTGTTGTTTTCCTCAGTCAGGCTGTTGACCCTCATTTCATACTTTTCCTGCATCCTTCTCATTTCTCTTTCCAATTTTTCCTCCACTTCTCTTATTTGATTTTTAAAGTCCTTCTTAAGGTCCTCTATGGCCTGCAACCCACTCATGTTTTCCCCTGGGGCTTTTGGAGCAGGACTTCTGACCTCACAGTCCTTTTCCCGCTCTATGCCCCCAAAATAGGAGTCTAGGGTTGCATTTTTCTGTTTCCTTTGCCTTGGCATGTTGCCACTTAATTACTTGACTTTGGGGCTTCTTGCCACACTATGGCTTTAAGGCGAGATAGAGGAATTTTCTCCCCGAACGTGTGGGGGGCAACTTCCATTTCTGGTATGCTGTAAACCCACCCACTACTTCCACCCTAGATCACAATCCAGATCCAGGGAGGTTAAAGCAAAAGCGATTACCACCCCCCCCCCCCCAAGACTGATCGCTGGATGTCCCTACAATTAATTGCAGGCTGGGAGCTGGAGCTGCCTTTGAAAACTACAAAATGGCGTGTCTCCTCAGCGGCTTCTAGCCCCCAGGGGGGGGCGCTGATGCATTCCCCCAAATACTGGTCCCAAAGTCCATAGGACACTAACCTCTTACTTTGTCCTAGGCATGTCTATGTTGATAATTCTGGAGTCGCCACGGTTGCTGGTGTTCTGGGGTTCCTCCAGCCGGCTGCTGGCCCTGCTGCCCTGGGGCTAAAACCTCACCTCATGCAGACCTGGGCTCCGGTCAGCTCCGCTTCCTGCTCTCTGCGTGTTGCGCGCTGCCGGCTCCTAGACCACTGCGCTGGTCCTTCCTGCAGGGCTGCTGGGCTGTCCTCAGCGGAAGGTTAGCTTCTCTGTGTCGTTCTGTGGGTGCTGGGGCTCCAGAAGTTGTTCAGAGTCCCCTTTTACATAGTTTGGGGGGAATCTGGGGGCAGAATGGCCTGATGCCATGATTTTTTAGTGAATTAGATTTAATCTAGGGAGAGCTATGCAAAGTTACCTGCCTCACTTTTTCCTCCAGAGCCATTTGGGTCCATGGGCAAGACACAGATCAGTATGACTGGAGATGGCATGCATCAAGTTTTTTAAATGTCAAACAAAGGAGTTTTTATTTGATCCTGGGGGCAATAGTGAGCCACTGGAGCTTCTTGAGCATAAAAGTGACTTAATCAGATCTGTGCTTTAGGAAGATCAATTTGACAGCTGTGGGGCAAGCATATTATCATTAACAATAAAGAGGGTGATGATGATACTTAAATACTTCGAAGAAATATAACTTTATTGGTGTGTATAGTCCCTTCATAAATGAAAATTGCAATCTATCTGTGGTATAACCTTTGAGAGATGTACCCCCAAATTTATAATCCTGTTAGCAGGTTTATTAATAATCCAGGTTGTGCCCCCACATATTAGACTTATTCTATTTGGCCATAGAGGACAGAACTGGAAGCAAAGGGAAGAAGTTTGAAAAAAAAATTAGGCTTGATATCAAGGGGAAAAATTATAACTTCTTAACTATCAGAGATAACCATAAGTGGGATGGGTTGCCTTGGGAAGTAGTAGGTTTTCCCTCACTAGAGGTTTTAGCAGAGATTGAATTATGACTTGTCAGTTATTGTTTTGGGGTATGGATACTTTATGGAGGAGATCCATTCAAACTTTGAAATTCTGTGTTTCTATGAAGCTTTCTAAATTTAGCTAGACTGGTCCTTAGACAACTGGCAGAATTCATTACTGGGCCAATAACTGGAACCCTTCCAGTTCCTGGTCATGGGCCAGAAGGGGATAATCATACTAGTATATTTTGTTTTTATGTAACATTTTATAGTTAAAAAAGAAATTCAACTATATTGATAATCTCACTTAATATTTGTAATGAGCCTGTGAGGGAGTGCAACTATTAACACCCTCATTTTTTTTAAAGAAAGTAATTCAGATTATTTAGTGGAAGGTCTAATATAAAAAAGTCAATCACATAAATGTCAGAAGTTAGGTAGAATATACTATCATGAATCCTCTTGAAAAAGATGGATTCTCACTGTGTTGATAAGAGTTTTCAAATATTTCAAAGATGTTTGTCTTTACAATATTGTTATTGGATAATTTTTTTCTCCTGCTCTGTTTACTTCATTTTGCTACAAGTCTTTCTTGTGTTCTATGAAAAAGTTCCTTGTGTGATGTGATTTATTATATTTCAATATTTTTTAAAAAATCATCTTTGTATACCATAACATGTTCAGCCATTCTACGAATGATGGGAATTTCCTCAGTTTTGAATTCTTTGCCACAAGAAAAAGAACTGCTATCAATGTCTTTGTACATATGGGTTATTTCTCTTTGACTGTTCTTTTTGCACCTAGTAGTAGTATTGCTGGGCCAAAGGGTATGTGCACAGTTTACTAATTTTTTTCAGCATTATTCCAAATTGCTTTCAATAAGGGCTGGTCCAAGTTGTAGCTCCATCAATATCAGGGGCCATCTCCAGTCTTCCTGATCTCTATCTTGCCACTGGACTGTTGGGATCCTGTTGGGGTCCTATTGGGGCCAGGGCCATCAGCACAGGGGCCATCCTTTCCTCCTCCTGTCTCCCACCTGGGGGGCAGAGTCCCATAGGCAGCCTCCACCAGGGCCTGGCCCCACTCTCAGCTGCATTTCACCAGTCACACTTGAGCTCAGGACCAAGGAAGGTTACACCCTCACCTTAACAGATGAGGATTCTGAGACAGGGTTCTGAGGCTGGATTTGTGGTAGGGTAAATGATTTATTTGGACTAGTTTGCAAGGCTAGTAAAGAAATGACCTAATATTTGAACCTAGTTATTTTGACTCATAGTTTATGGATCTTCCCAATGAACTATGCAGTAAATAAGCATTCTTATGTCAATAGAATGTAAAATCCTTGAGGTCAGGAAGTATCTTCTTTTGACATCTGTATTCCTAGTACCTAGCACAATTACTGGAAAAGAGTAAGTATTTAATAAGTGTTTTGTGAATTTTGCCTGTTTTAGTAAAAATAAAAATAATATTTTATAGAGGTAGTTTTTCTAACAAATAAATTCAAAAATATTAGATTACCAAAACTGCTAGGCAGTTTCAACATTGTTCTTGTACAGCTGTCTCATTTGTAGATGAGGAAACTGAGTCAAAAAGAGGACAAGGAACTTGATCAAATTGACACAGCTAGTTAGTAAAACTCTGGCAGTCTAGAAGTCATATTTTTTGTCTCCTTGCCAACACTTCCTTCTTTTTCTTTCTTTCTTCTTTCTTTCTTCCTTCCTTCCTTCCTTCCTTCCTTCCTTCCTTCCTTCTTTCTTTCTTTCTTCTTTCTTTCTTTCTTTCTTTCTTTCTTTCTTTCTTTCTTCTTCTTCCTTCCTTCCTTCCTTCCTTCCTTCCTTCCTTCCTTTCTTTCTTTCTTTCTTTCTTTCTTTCTTTCTTTCTTTCTTTCTTTCTTTCTTTCTTTCTTTCTTCATTGTTAAACTGGAATGGGATGTGATGTGGGTTAGTGGCTAATTCATAGAGTGAAATACTTTGTAGGTTTATGAAGAATTGAGATAATATCTCTCTTTCCCATTGGAAACATTTACTAGCAAGTGCTAGAAGGTGCATTTAAAGCTGAATGGGAGATGTTGAGTTAAGCAATTGTTGGTCACCATTTCTGAATTGCTAAGGTGTATTATAACTTCAATAAATCCTTGTTGACTTGAATTGACATGCTAAGAATTGTACTCCTTCTGAATTGCCCCTAGTGCCTAGAACAGTGTTAGGTACATAGTAGGTTTACATAATACATACTTGAGCATGGTGGTAAGGTCAACAATTAAAGGAATTTTTATTAAGTGAAGATTTAAATTTCCAAAAAAGATACGTTAATTTATTTTACATCAATTGAGTTCCCTAGAAATTCAGCAAAATGGCCAAAACATAGTTTGGTAGATTTTCTTTGGTTTGGAATGAAACATTTTCCTAAACCCAGATGTTGATTTTGGACGGTGGAAATAGGGAATGAATGGCCTGAAATCTAGATACAACAGCAATAGATTAGGGAAATATAATTTGCAAGTGAAATTAACCTCCAGCAGAGGGTAAGTAGACATGTTAATTATCCAAATGGACTAAAGTAAAAGAGAACTTCATAAGGAGGGGCATTTCAAACTTACATTATTTTAAGACTCATTTTAAATGCCTATTTTAGAAAGTAAACAGAGCTGTGGGAAAACATAACCTCTTGTCCTAGCTTCAGAGCAGTCAAAATGAGTTCTGACTATACTGACAGGGAAATTCACGTCACTCATTAATCTGTCAGTCAATAAATATTTTGGGTCAATAAACATCTAGAGTTAGCTGATGGTTATTATGGATCTAGGAGTAATCAGAGAAAATGTGCTAAAAGAATCAGGAAGGGTCCACTAGGGCTAAAGATTGGTGGACTAGCCACATTACTTCTGCTATGACTAAATGTGGGCATATGATTGTGGTACTGTTTAGGGATGATAACCTGGTGGTTGGTGAAATACTTTGGACGGTGACCCTAGACAATATTGGTATGATAGCATCTGTATTATTATCTTTTCTGCACATTGTAGAGCTACTTGTATATTAAGTTGACTGGTGACTATATATAACAGGTAGAAAACGTGGGGAGTAAATAGGGAGTACCCACTAATTTCATCTAATTCTGGGTTGTGGGAGTAGTCTCAGTGGTAGATCTTTAGTTATTTACAATCATCACAGGACCTGCCTTTGAAAGTGGATGAACTCCAAGGTCGGGCATATCAACATACACCTGATCAGTGTCTGCTTCTTTTCCTTGCTATTAGAGTACAATGATAGGGAGACTACACTAATCCAAGTCAAATACTGTATACTGTATGCTTATAGTGTTGATGAATCATTTTTCTTTCTTTTTTGTTTTTTTAAATTTCTTTTCTTTTTTTCTTAAGGTAAATGAAGAAAATAGAATTTTTCTTTTCCTTAGCCACTGTCAATATAAGTGAACCTTAGAGGTAATTCTCCTGGTCATTCAGGCAAGAGTCATTCAATTTAGACTGGGCAAATTGTTCCCCTTTCTCCTCTGCAAAGTGAAGGGTTTGAGCTAGATGTTGTCTAAGGCATGTTTCCAACTCTCACAGTCTATGACTCTTAGATATAGTTCAGGGAATGGAGATTCTTAGGATGCTAGTTCTGAGTAGTTGAATTTCCTGGGATTAGATAGGTTTCATTTAATGCCACAAATTTAGGGCAAAATCAGAATTCTCTGGCTATCCTCTCTGCTCCCAACCATCCTTTCTATGAGGGAGTGCTGTATTTCCTGTGTTTTTCATAAGCAAAAACGTGGTAAAATGAATAGAGCATTGGGTGTGCTGTCAGGAAGACCTGAGTTCAAATCCAACTGCAGACACTAGCTATGTGATGCAGGGCAAGTCTCTTAACCTCTGTTTGCTTCAGTTTCCTCATCTATGACTAATTGCACTTAGCTCCTAGAGTTGGTGTAAGGGTAAAATCAGAAAATGCTTGTAAAACACTTAGCATAGTGCCTGGTAAATAGTAGGTGCTTAATAAATGCTTGCTTCCTTATTCTTCCCAATAAGTGCATCACAATAACTAGAGGACTCATGGAGTCATCTACTGGTGAGTTGTGATGTTCTGAATTTTCTTAAAATCCTTTGCCAGTTTTAGTCAGGGAATAGAAAATGAAGCTTTAATAACAATTCAACACAATTCACAGTCATTTATTAAGTATTCACTATGTTCTAGCTATTGCATTAGACAGTAGGGATATGAAGACAAAAATGAAGCATTATTTTCCTGCACAAAGTAATTTCTAAAGTTTAGAGCATTAACAATGGAGGGTAGGGCCAGCAAAGGCCTTGCATAGCAGGTAACACCTGAATTGGACTTTAGAGAAAGCAAGAAATTCTATGAACTAAGAGTGAGGAGAGAGACATGATGGCCACCCATGCAAAGGTATGGAAAAAGGAAATGAATGATAATCATGGTAGAGTGAGGCAAGCATTCAAAAGGATATTTAACCTATAGAACATACATAAAGGGCATATGAGAATTATGTAAATGTTTTAAGGACTGTAATGGGACAGAAAAATTAAACTTCTATTATTTACAAAGCACAGAACTGGGGTTAATGAAAGAAAGTTAGAGTTGTATTTTAGTTTCCACACAAATAACTGTCTAATAATCAGAGCCATCCAATAGAGGGACAGATTGCCTCATATAGTAATAAGATCACAGCCATTGGAAGTGTTCAAGCAAAGGTAGTGAGATCATGGAGGTCAAATTGATATCGAGTAGGTTGGAGTATGTCATTTCCAACTCAAAAATCTTCAGTTTTTCCTCTTAATTGCTCTGAGAAGTCTTTAGAAAATACTGTAGTAGACTAGAATGAGTGATTGATTTGAAATCAGAGGACTTGATTTTGAACAGCTCTATGACTTTGGGTAAGTCATTTAATCTTTCTAGGTCTTAGTTTCCTCTTCTATAAAATTATAGGCTTGTATTAAATGACCTCTAAGGTACCTTCCAGGTTGACATTTATGATCCCATGATTCTCTCCCTTCTATAACTCCTTAAATATGTAATGGAGGATGGGAAAGAAGTGCTGGCTAGAGGGCCAATGCTTGGACTATGTTTGGATTACTTTTTTTCCTTGTTTCCAAACAAGAATGGAGACTTAGAGAGTCTACTTTGAGCCACGTGTGACTTGAATGAGGGGAAAAGGGGGTAGGGTTATGTGGTGGTGAGGAGACTTCTGGTTTGCTGCAGAACCAGAGGAGCTGATGATTCAGGAGAAACTGAGCCAGAACTGAGTTTTAATACTGAGTTTTAATTGATGTACTCTTCCCTTGGTCCTTCAGGGATCTGATGGAGAGAAGTGCTTAGCTATGGGTTCTAGAAAGAAATTAGCCCTAAGCTGAGAGTTACACTTGAGGAGAACCTCATGAGGACTCTACAAAAGAAGAAACAGACTTCCAGGGCCAAGAGTCTAAAGGTACACTTACTTCCACTTCCCACATTCTCTATGTGTGTTTCTCACTGCCTTTATATTCTAAGTTTTATCCTACTTTCCTCAGATATATTGTTTGTATGATGGGAGAACATATCTGCCTATTTGGGAAGACAATTGTAATTACTGTTCTTGCTAAACCTCTCCTTGTAAAAGCTAATTGATTTCAATTTGGTATTTGGAACATACTGGATAGAGGTGTGTGAGTAACAGTATTAAAAGCTACCATTCCTCAAAGTTATCCTTAATACCTTGAAGGTTGAAGACCTTCAAGAGACCCAACTTTCCTCTACGAGTAGGAGTTGAGAGAATGAACCAAAGCAAGCTTTGTCTCAATCACTGATGTTTCAACATAGCATAACAGCTGACATATTGCCCTATTCCCTGTTTATCTGTATTAAATAATTTAGCATTTTATTATAGACTTCCTTTTAGGACCACAGGAATTAGAGTTGAAAAGGATATTTGAGATTATCAGTTAGGAAAAAAGAGTCTGTTTGATTTGCCCAAAGGTGTATGGGGAGGAGGTGTCAGAGCTAGGATTCAAACACAGGTCCTATAACTTAAAATCCTTCTACTATACCATGTGGCCAATTCTTTATGAACTGCTCGGAGCATGTAGGGCCTTTTCATAATAATAGTTAACATTTATATATTACTTACAATGTGCCAGGCACTGTGCTAAGTGCTTTACTATTATCATTAGTATTATCTCAAAATTCTCATTTTCCTTACACAGTTTCCATATGAAGAGAAAAAAGAAATCAACCATTTCTGCACCTCTGCCGCACCTACTTTAGTGCCAGGTATGTGACAGGTACTAAAATTGTTATTTTAGGATTTGGGTTGATCACATTCATCCATTCAGCAACTGTGTGTTCATGGATAAGACATTTCTCTGAGATTCTACTTCATTACTTGTAGAGATAGGCAACTAGAACAGTTATTTCAGTTGGGTCCAACTCTCTGAGACCTCATTTGGGGTTTTCTCAGCAAAGATACTAGAGTGGTTTGTCATTTCCCTCTCCAGCTCATTTTTCATATAAGGAACAGAGACAAACAGGGTTAAATGACTTGTCCAAGGTCACATAGCTTCTAAGTATCTGAGGTCAGATTTGAACTCAAGCCTTTCCTGACACAAGGGCTGGTGCATTAGTTGCTGTGCCTTTGTGGGTGGGGGGGAGACCCCTCTTCCTCGTATATGTATTTTTGTTGTCATTAAGTCATTTCAGTCATGTATGACTCTTTGTGACCTTATTTGGGTCAACTGGAATTAATTGCCCACTATGTGCCAGACATTTTTCTGGGCATACCAAAAAAGTCAAATATAGTCACTGCACTCAAGGGAGTCCCACATCAATGTAGGAGGCCATATATATATATCCATGAACAAACAAATTATATGCAAGATACACTGGAGATCATTATCCAAGGGAAAATGCCAGCATTAAAGGAGGTTGGGGGAGGCTTCTATCTTTGAGACTTTAGCTGACACCTGAAGAGAGTGAGGGAGTCTAGGTAAAAACTTTATGAAGCGGGGGTAATGATACAAGATGCCCATTCTGGAAGAAAGCTTAGCCCACAGAGGTTAAGTGATTTGCCTCTAGTTACAAAAGTGTCTCTGCTACTCTTTGCCTAAAAAGGGTTATTGTTAAGAAAGCACTTTTCGAAGTACTGTGTAAATTAGGTTGATTAATTGAATTAGGATGGCAGAATCTCTGATTCAGAGGGGACCTTAGAGACCATGTTCACCAATGTATTTCTGATCAAGAATCGTAACTAGCAAAGTAGAGGAGGCTTGCTCAGGGTGCAACCCAAGAAAGTAGGTCTGCCTCAGGACACCTGTGGTAGGGACAATATCTGCCATATAAACCAGGATAATTTTTACTTAGAAGGTAATGAAACCATCCTTTAGACTCCATTTGTTCAGGGAACTAAGGCTCAGGACACCTGGTTGATCAAGGACAACAATCTGGTGCATGAGGAAGCAGTATCTTCTGCTTCAGGAGTCTGGTCAGCAGAACAGCATGGCCAATGCAGAAGTAGGAAAACTATGCCCAATTGAATCAAGGTTGGGCCCCTCATTGAATCTCATATCCCTGCTATGGTAAAGCAAACATCCTTTTCTTAATTGCTAAATAATGTGAATTTTTTATTTTGTTCCAGTTTAGAACCTGACCTAGCAGATCAGTCTGGGTCAGCCTGGTCCTAAGACAACATCAACCCCCTTAGACTTGGATAGTATACCTCTTAATTCATAATAAATTCAGATGTGCTTTCTTGGTTGTAATTGATTCCCACCCCCATCCCCTACCATTTCAACAAATGTTCATTAAGCACAGTGTATGCAAGGCACAGGAGGTAGAAAGGCAATAATGAGTTAGTCCCTACCCTCAAGGAGCTTACATTCTACTCAGGGAGTTAGTTGACTGATATTAGAGAGTATACAGGCTACAAATTTCACTATAGATGGAGAAAACATGTGCACACTTATCTGTATATATATATACACACACATATACATTTAGGTAAGTAAATGCAAAGTAATTTCAGGAGGGAAAGAGTTCTGACAAATGTAGATTGAGTAAGAGTTTGGATACTGATCCACTGGATGGAGGAATAAGACTCCTTGCTTTGTGGGTTAATCAGTTTGTCTTGGACTAAATTAGTTTAGAAAACACTGGACCATACCCTTCCAGAACACTGGCACAGTCCTGTCATTGTCATAAAAAGAATGACAGTCATTCTTTCTGCTGAAAGGTTTGATTGAAATTTAACATTTGACTCATTTATTCTCTAACCCACTGAAACAATTGCTGCTCTCTGTGCATTTTGGTGAGAGTTTCTTTGAAGAGGCCCAGTCTTCAATGGAGGGCAAAGTGAGATGAATCACTGGCCCACATCTCTTGTCTCTTGAGGGTTATTGCACATTAATGAGGGCTAACATTGCTGACAATACAATCTGTCAGTTCAGAGGCTGAAAGATCAGAGCATTGGCTTTGTTCCAGCTAGCAAGACCTTGACACTGGATTCAGAGGTTATGCACAGCTGAAGATGCTAACTTCTGAAATGAAACCCTTGTCAAAGCACAATTGTAGAAACTGTCAGATATTCCACTTGCCAAACATTTTGAGTAACAGATTTTAAGAATGCTTTCTACATATTTTCTTTAAGTTTGGCTTTTAAAGCCCTTCACAACCTGCTTCTTTCCTACCTTTCCAGCCTTCTTATGCATTATTCCCCTCCATGAAATGGACTCTAAAATCTAGACGCTGGTCTACTTGCTCATCCACAAACCAGGCACTCAATCTCCTAACTGTGAATTTTCATTGGCTTTATATCCCCCCTACCCAGAATGCTCTCTCTCCTCATTTCTCCCTCTTGAATTCCTTGGCTTTCTTGAGATGTCACTTTTTTCAGAAAGCCTTTCCCAATCTCCCTTAATGCTAGTACCTTCCCTCTGAGATTCTCTCCAACTTTTCCTTTATGTGTTTTGTTTGTAAAGTTGTTTTCATGCTGTCTCCCTAATTAGATTGTAACATCCTTGAGAGGAGGGAATTTGGCATCTATTTATTTATTTATTTATTTATCTTGGCCATTCTTTATATCCCCAGTGTCTGGCACATAGGAGACACTGAATAAATGCTTGTTGATTCACCTTGACTTGACTACAGGTATACTTAGTTGTTTGATATTTCAATAATTCTATGGTGTCATTTATGCGGACACTCCTTCCATTGGTAGAGATGATATGCCTTTTTTATCCAAGGCTTTTCTTTCCCATATTCTTCTCTAGACCTTCCATAGAGAATCTGTTCAATACACTATGCACCTTTTTCAGGACATTTTCATATTTCAGTTCAAGAGGAATGGTGGAGCTGTCCATCTGTTATTTTATTGCTTTCATTTTATGACCAACTCATCTCCTTTTCAACTTCTCCATTTCCTCAGTGATATTCCTTAGGCAACTTATTAAGTAAAGGTCATCTTTAAAATATAATATAAAACCCATGGCTTCATGTTTCTACCCATGACTTTTCATTATTTCAAGAAGAACTAGAAGCTTTAATAGGAGGGGGCAAAGTTAACCTCATAGGTGTCCCTGTGATTGGACAATTGAAACCTATGACTTGAATATGTCAATGGATGGACATGCACCATTCAAAAGAAACTGGAAAGTTAGAGTAGTATTATATATTTAGTATTTATATAGGTATAGATATATAGTATTTGTATAGTAGTTTATATATTTAGAAGGGATAATCAGATGAAGAAATTCAGGAACCATAAGGGGAAACAAAATGGATTTGGATTAAAAAAACTGTAGAGGGACACATAGAGGTCATTTTGGGACCAAAGATACTATAGACAATCTGAACAGAAAGAGGAAATAGATGAGGAGTTTAGGAATCTTATCATAAGCCTGGCACAGAGTCACTACTATCTAGTAGTGATACTAGATATCTTCTGGAGCTACCTTTCTTACAGAAGAAGAGGAATGAATAATTACTAATTCTGCCACAACCTGTATACTCATGGAATGCTCCATTATCTTCTGGTTTCACCTGTCACTATCTTTTTATATGATTCACATATAACATCACCATCAATGGGTTTGTTTTGAAAAGAGAGGTTTTTTGTGCTGGTGAGACGTTTTGGGTCATTAAAAGTAATAAATAATTTCCAAAATGTAATTTGGTCCATCTTATTTCTTCTATTTAATTTCAGAACCATTAAAAAAGCACAATTTCCAGTTTGCTCAAAATTTATATACTAGCAAAGACCCATAGGGACAGTAGGCATTTTGCATACATATAGTTTTCTCTTTTTGCAGGAATGTACAGGGATCAGTGTAATGAAAATGATACCATCTATTTCTAGAAACTATGGGAGGACCTTACTATGTACAGAGAATCCGTCTTCCCTCATGCAGAACTCAAGAGAAATAATGCAGCTCTGACTCTTTTCCTCATTATACTTGACAGTTGACAACTGTAACATACATAAATTTGATTTAATCTATGAAATCTGTTCTAATATCAAACAAGGATTTTTGGGGGAGGTTTTGAATTTTTCTCCAAAACACTAACATGTATCCACCCCAATTTCCTTTCCCTATCCCTGTTTAGGGAATTTTGACACCTATTTACCTGTATTTGCCAACAATATGAGTGCCACTTTAAACTAGGATTTTGGAATGTGCCTTGTACGGAGCCATAGATTTGCAGAATCTCAGATTTGGAAGGAAACTTGGAGGTGGAAAGAATACAGAAAGTGGTTTCAGAGGACCTGAGTTCTGCTCATCTCCAGTGATTCTGTCCAGGCTCTAAATCTTACTGTAATGTGTTGGGCACATTATTTTACTGTTCTGGTGATCGATTTCCCTATATGTAAAATGATGGGGTGGATCACTCTTTTGTGATCTAATGACCCTAAGTTTCAATCATCTCTGATTATCTAGCCCATGCCTGAAGCATGAATTCTCTTTATACTATCCTCTTTACTCCTGTCTCAGATGAAGAGGTCACTCTGTACCAAAGCCAAACACTTCACATGAAGCCTTGATCCTGTCCCCTCTTATCTTCAGCAGTTTGTCCCCATTATTACCCCTATTCTTTCAATTTCCAATGTCTCCTTAACTATTGTATCCTGTCTTACTGTGTACAAATACACCTGCCTCCTCCATCTTAAAAAAATCATTCTATTTAGATCTCACCATTGCTACCAGCTATTACCATATTTTTCTCCTTCTCTTAGCTAAACTTCTTCAGAAAGCCATCTACACTAGATGCCTACACTTCCTCTCCTTATCTCTTTTCCAAACTCTCTATAATTTGGCTTCTGACTTCTTCTTTCAACTGAAACTTCTCTCCCCAAAGTTATCAGTGATCTCTTAAATGCCAAATGTAATGCCATTTATTTTTTAAATTGATACTCATTCTTCTTGAACTCTCTGAAGTCTTTGATACTATGAATCAGTCTCTTCCATCGGACACTTTCTCCTCTCTCAGTCTTATTGACACTGTTCTCTCCTGGTTCTTCTCCTATCTTTCTGACCCCTCCTCCTCTGTCTCCTTTCCTGGGTTTTTATTCATGTTATACCCACTAAGTGTGGGTATCACAAGACTCTGTCTTGGGTTGCTTCCCTTTTCCTTTTATAGTCTCTCATTTTTTCTCTCTCATCATCTTACATGGATTCAATTTTCAGCTCTTTGCACATGATTCCCAGATCTATATTTCCAGCTTTAGATTTTCTAGTCCCCTCTTGTCACTTGCTTTTCCTCCTCTTCTGATCTTTCCTTTTTCTGTTAAGGGACCTACAATCCTCTCAATCACTCATGTTCACAACCTCAGGGCCATACTCAGCTCTGAGCTTAAAATTACCCCACGTGACCAATATGTTTCCAAGTCATGTTGTTCTTACTTTCATTGTGCATCTCATATATGTCCCATTTGATCCACTGACAAAAGTCACCCTGTTAGTTCAGGCCCTCATCACTTGTCATCCTGGCTATTTTGAAAATTGTCTAATTGTTTTCCTTGCCTCAAGCCTTTGTGCCCCTCTAATCCATCATTCACTCATCTATCAAAGTGATTTTCCTAAATCACAGGTCTTATGTTACCCTACTATTCAACAAACTCTTTTACCTGTAGTATCAAATATTTATATTTGGCATTTAATGTTCTTCACAACTGGCCCCATTCCTCCCTTCCAATCTTTTTATACTCTCCTCCCCTCTTTATACTTTATGACTCATTTATTACGGTCCACCACCTGTATATCATAGTACATCAATATTGTCCATATGGTTTTCCTGGCAGAGATAATGGAATGATTTTGCCATTTTCTTCTCCAGTGGACTAAGGGAAACAGAGATTAAATGACTTGCCCAGGATCCCATAACTAGTCGGTATCTGAAGCCATATTTGAGCTTAGGCCTTCTTGATGCCAGGCCCAGCACCCTATCTACTAAACCATCTAGCTGCCTCCTACCAAGTACTTAGAAAGCTTTTAAGAAATGGTGGTTTATTGATTGAATTGTCTTATTTCCCAGCCTCTGCTTAGAAACCCTCAGTGAAAAGGAAATCACTATTTCCCATAGCATTACATTTGCCCTGCGGGTTTTCAAGTACTGTAGACTTTGTCATTTCTCTTATTTTATGATCCTATAAGATAATTTCAACAGTATTTAAAATTTTTTGCTTTATAGCCTTCCCAACCTCACAGATTTGGGGGAGGGGTGATGACATTCAGTATCTACAAATAAAATATTTGAAATATATTTTATGGGGTGACTAGGTGGCGCAGTGAATAGAGCACAGGCCCTGGAGTCAGGAGGACTTAAGTTCAAATCTGACCTCACACACTTAACACTTATTAGCTGTGTTGTCTTGGGCAATTCACTTAACCCTCAATTGCCCTGCTCTCCCCCCTCCAAAAAGCAAAAAACTAAAAAGAAATATATTTTATGACCACATTATTTCCTTAAATAAAAAAAGTATTAAGCAATTACTTAAGGATATATTATTATGAATGATTATAGTTTTAAAATATTTTAATTATTTTTTAGTCTGAGAATCATATAACTTAGATTTGAAGGGGTTTGAGAGTTCATGTAGTTCAACTCCCTCACTAATACATCAAACCCCTCAGTAATAACTTTGGCAAATGGCCATCTAGCCACTGATTCAGCACTTCCTTGTTGGGGAACTTATTGTCTAATGAAGCCACATATTTGTCTTAGTTCTAATTTTTAAATACTTTTAACTCATTTCAATCTCAAGTCATCTGTCTATAAAGTCATAAGAGAAGCTAATAGGGGCCCATGAACAAGGGCAAATGAAAAATTAGAATGGAGGGAATTTAGACAACTCAATCTTGCAAAAAATTTTAGGGGGAAGGATGTTGAATAGCTGTTTATAAAATTCCTCAACTTTGTCTCTATTTCTATCTATATCCACTTGTTTATATCTATTTATATCTATAATCTATATCTCTATCAGCTATGTCTATATCTATATCTCTATATGCATTTTTATCTATTCATCCACCTATCTATCCATCTATCTATCTATCTATATGTCTATCTATCTTCTATTATCTTGGATAAGGAACAAAATTCACTCACTCCCAGTTCAAATCTCTCTCTAGATAACTCCAGCTCCTCAGCATACTTGGTCACTCTGCCCTGAGGTATTTTCTCCTGATTGATTAGTTCATGAGCTACCTCTCCATTTCATGAGTGGTTTCAGTCATGTTCATTCTATTCCCAAATCAACTCACTCTTTAGAAATTCCACCTTCTCAGTAGCCCTACTTATCTGTCCAGGGAAAGCTAACCTTATCCAAAATTACAATATTTATTGAATATTCTTATAGAGAAGTTCAATTGTTTAAATAATAATAGAAGAAAATATACCCCTGTATAGAATTTCTTCAAATGACTTCCCTTAGCCTCCATAAAAGTCTTATTTGATGTCTTATTGTGAGAAGATGATTTATGGTTCTTAAAAGTTATAGCAGTCAGGAATAAACTATAACAAATTCAACAAAGCAACTAGATGTATAACCTTAGGCAAGCTCTCTGGGCCTCACTTTCCTCAGCTATAAATGAGGTTAGACTATATAACTTCTAAGACCCCTTAACTATTTTTTCCTATGTCAAAAGATCTTTGAGTATTGTACCATTTCATGATGAATTCTACTAAATAAGGTCTAGCCTAGCTAAAAATGGAGAATCTCATCACTACTTAATTGCCCATTAGATGATAAATAGTTAATTGACCATGGGAACCCAATTTTAATTTCATACCATCAGATGTCTTATCTCTATTGCATTGGTAACAGTGATGTTACTGCTGTCACTTTATACAAGTATGTTGGCAGATTGAAGTTTCAAAAAGTTTATTCTCTCTCTGCCCTCCCCCCCCATTTAAAATTTTGTCCCTGCAATTAGGGTATACTGCCATCAAGTGGCAATGTGTCCCTTGATCACAGGATTTGAATAATAATACCTATATTGTGTATGATTATCTAAGACAGAGGTTGACACTCATTCTCATCCACATGTAAGTAGTATGTAAGACATATCATTATTTATGACATATATGTGTATACATATACATATATATACATATATGTGTATATATATATATATATATATATATATCACATACTCACACAAACTCATATAGTAGCCGTCATCCTTTCTCCTCATTCAATAAACTCCTTTGGCTTCCTATCAGTTCTAGAATCTAATATAAAATCTTCTGTTTGACATTCAAAGCCCTTTATAACCTGACCTTCTCCTACCTTCCAGTCTTCTTAAACTTTGCCTAACTCTATATCCTGTTTGATTCAATGACCCTGGCTCCTTGCTGTTCCTTGAACAAAGCATACCATATCCCAGCTCCAGACATTTTTGCTGACTTTCTCCTATGCCTAGAATTCTCTTCCTTCTTATCTTAATCTCTTGACTTTCTTGGTTTCCTTCATTTCCCAGCAAAAAAGTTCACCTTCTTCAAGATGACTTTCTGATCCCCCTCAAAGCTAATGTCTTCTCTATGTGACTAGTTCCTCTTTATCCTGTATATATCTTAGTTGTGCATTTGTCTCTCCATTAGATTGTAAGCTCTTGAAGGCAGGGAACCATTTTTTGTCTTTCTTTGTATCTCTAGAATTTACCATTGTGCCTTAAGAAAGGCACTCTCTAGGTCTCAGTTCTTTATGTGTAAAATGAAGGGTATAGGGGAAGAACAATTCTCCCTTTGGCATTCAAAGACATTAATAACCTAGCCCCCCCCCTGTGACTTTTGCAGTCTGTTTTCATCTTATTCCCCACCATGCACTCTTTGATTCAGTTACACTCATCTCCTGGCTATTTCAGAACAAGATACGCTATCTCTTAGCTCTGGGCATTATCTCTGGCTGTCCCTCAATACTTCTATGACCACATAGATGCCAACATTCCTTCCAATGATTTAGATTGCTACTCAGCCATAACAACCCATTTTTTTTGCTTTTTTTTTGGAGGGCAGGGCAAATTGGGGTTAAGTGACTTGACTAGTAAGTGTTATGTTAAGTGTCTGAGGCCAGATCTGAACTCAGAGCCTCCTGACTTCTGGGCCAGTGCTCTATTCACTGCACCACCTAGCTGCCCCCTTATAACAACCCATTTTTTGTGACTTTAGATGATAATCTCCCATAAATTCACCACTCAATACACTAGGGGTCTTCCCCTTTCCCTCTTTACATCATGAAGATACCAGCTGAGTGTGAGGTCTGTTATCCCCTGCCATGTAACTAACCCATCTTTTTTGTATTATACATTTATTTGGTGAAATTTCTCATATAGAGAAACCTAATGAGTTAATCATATACTTGATACTAGAACTCATCACTCTGTTCTCCTAGCCCAGAATTTATAAAGTACCTGAATTGATGATATCTTTTAAAACAAGCTACCAAAGAAAAAAAGGTCCAGAGCAAAATGTGGAATTTACTTGTGATATTTAATGATGATTGATTACAACTTATTCTAACCAATGTCTTTCTCCCTGTCTCTTTCTTAGAATTCATGTATCAAATCTTAGTTCTGAAAAGGAATTTGTAGATTTCAGTAAACTGGGTTCTATCCTTCTGACCCCCATAACTCTAATCTGGGAGTAAAACATGAAAACTTTTTGGAATTTCTGGCTTAGGAAATCATCCCTGTAACAACCGCTAATGTCACTCCTCAAAGACTTTAGCCTCCTCAGAATTATTTTTCATCCCTTCCACAAACAGAAGGAAAAATCCTTGAAAAAATAAAAATAAAAATGGGAATTGGAAAGGACATGAGGGGTCATCTAGTCCATTTTACATCCCTTGGTTTCTAATGAGGAAATAAAAGGTAGACCTCAGCGATGATCATAGAATAGCTTATATAACCTTCCTTTTGCAGAATGCCTCTGATACTGGCTTCCTTACTGTTCTTGCACACAGCACTCCATCTCCTTATTCTGAGAATTTTAACTGGCTGTTCCTCACCCCTGGAATGCTTTTTCTTCTCTTCTCTACCTCCTGGATTCTTTCAGATGTCAAGCAAAGTCCCACTTTCTTTTCCCATTCCTCTTACTTAGTCTTAGTGCCTTCACCTTGAAACTATCCCCAATTTATCTGTATATTTCTTGATTGTATGTAGTTTTTTGCATGTTGTCTACCCCATTAGCCTGTGAGTTCCTGGAGAATATTTTTAATTTCTTTTTTTCATGCACTTAGTATAATGCCTTGAATGTAATAGGTGCTTAATAAATGCCAGTTGATCAATTTAACAAAAACTAGAAGTGACTTTAAATATCACGTAACTGAATTGTTCTAGTTTACAGATGACGAAACTGAGTAATAGAAAAAGAAATTAACTAGCCTAATGGAAATAATAGCAAAATCCATAGAGCAAGATTTGAATGTAGGTCTTCCACCAGTGATCTTTTAAGTAAGCCATAGTGTTTCTCCCCACCTTTTTCAATTGCATTTTTATGTTCATTTCTAAATCCTCTCCCTCCCTTCATCCTCTCCCTCACCCATTAAGAAGGCAAGAATTATAATATCTGTTATACATATAAAGTCTTGCATTATTCATGTTCTGTGGGGAAAAAAGAAGATAAGAAAAAGAAAGAAAAATATGATTCAATTTGCACCCTGAGTCCATTAGTTCTCAACCTGGAAAGTGTTGTAGCACACTGACTCTCATATTGTTCTATAATTTTTCCATGGTTTGCATATTGTTCTTCCCTAGTCAGCAAGACTGTAAACTCTTTGAAGGCAGGAAATGCATCTTTTCCCTTTTTGTTGCACATTCATGCATCTATCATGGTATAGAGCACATGGTACATATTTACCAAATATATGTTAGTCTGTTATCATCCAAAATACCATCTGTGAGAAATGTTGATCAACAACTCACTTCATGCATACGGAATCATAAATGACATTGGGTGGAGTTTGTTCAGCAAAGTTGAACCCAGCTGCACTTGGACACTTTCACGGAACACAATCTAATTTGAATAAAATACTTCCTCAATTATTACAGGACTGCAAAACATAGAACACTATAGTCTCCAAAGAATTGAAATTCTGGAGCACCAAAAGGGCTTGTGTTGTTGCTTGTCCTTCGTTCTTGAAGAGGACCGTGACATTGGGGAAATGCCTGACCTAGATTTGAGTGAGGGAGGGTTGACCAAAAAGGGCGATGGAAAATTGCATGGTGGGTGTGAGCAGCACATAGTCAATAAGCCTTTATTGAGCCTTGGTATTACTGGGCACTGGGGCATGCGCTGGGGATACAAAAGAAGAGGAAAAACCCCTAACATGGTAAAGAAGGAATGACATCAAAGAACTGATTTAAAAAATTTCATTAAAGAAATGTGTAATACAAAAAAAGAAGATGGGCTAGTTACATAGCAGGGGTTAACAGGCCTCATACTCATTGGTATCCTCATGATGTAAAGAGGGAAAGGGGAAGACCCCTAGTATATTGGGTGGTGAATTTATGGGAGATTATGATCTAAGATCACATAAAATGGGTTGTTATGGCTGGGTAGCAATCTAAATCACTGGAGGGGATGTTGACATCTATGTGGTCATAGAAGTATTGGAATATTAGAGTACTTACTCAATGGATTAGTCTGGTATTCCAGGCACTCTGTAATCTGGCTCTATGGGAAACATTTTCCAAATTTCTATCTCAGTTTAAATCTATAACTCCACTCCCTCTGATCCTACCTCTACCTTAATGGTCTGGATTGCTGCCTATACACACTTTAGTTATTCCTCCTTGATAATGGTGCCTTTGTTCAAATTATTTCTTCTTCCTTAAAAAGCATTTCCTCTTCCTCTCCCTTTACTACCCTTTAGCTCCCATATCCCCTATAAAGCTTTCTCCAACTACTGTAACCAGAAGTGATCTCTTCTTTCCCTTGACTTATACATGAAATCAATTAAATAGCATATTTTCAATTTGATCATGTCTTTCATATCCATTTAACTATTAGCTAAGTCTTGAATTCCTATTAATTTTCTTTTCCCCTCACCAACTAGACTGTAAGTCAGATGAGGTCAGGGAACAAATCAAATACTTTTTATAGAAACACAGTCCCGGAAATATGGTGGGACCTCAAAACACATTTATTAATTTCAAAATACTTGAAGATATCTATGTCTTTATCTTATTTTTCTAGTTCAGAAATTGATCCTAGATCAAATTCTTAATGTGTGGGTTTGTGTGTGTGTGTGGACAGTCTGGTGGAGCCTATGGATACCCTTTCACAATAATTTTTAATTGCATGCGACAAAACACATAAGATTACAAAGAGAATCAGCTATTTAAGTTATAATTATCAAGTTATTTTTACAAAATTCATAGTCCCAAGGTAAAGAGCCCTTGTCCTAAATAATGATTGATTTTTTAAAAATCAGAGCGTAATAAATTGTCAGGTGCAATTAAATATAAAAAAATAGCTGGCTTTATAAAGTGATTTAAGTTTTCCAGAGCACTTTACATATATTACCTAATTTTGACCTTACGTTAACCCTTTTATATAAGGTACTTCAGATATTATTAGTTCCATTTTACAAACAAAGAAGCTGAGACTGGCAGGTAAAATTATTTAGCTAAGGTCATACAGCATGTGTCAGAAGCAGGTCTTGATTCCATGTTCAATGCACTGTCTGCCACACTGGACTGTTGACTCCTGTTACATATGGCTAGATTCTGAACAGAATCCTAAGCCATAAAGATATCTTTTGAGTACCAAGACAAATGACTAAATTATTACCTTACTGAGGGCAGGAAGATGTTCTTGTCTGTCTTAGTGTCTAGAACAGTGCATTAGGATAAGAATAGCTCACATTTAGATAATGTTCTGCCATTCACAAAGCACTTTTCTTATAATACCCTGTGATTAGACAATATTCTCATCTCCCCATTACGGTTAATTAAACAGAGATTTGGAGAACATAACTGTTATGATCTCACACATAGTAAATTTTTGAGCCACGACTGATGCCAGAAGGTCTTTGCTGAAAGTGAGTCAAACATCTCCAGAGGTAGATTCCATTTTTTTTTATAACTCTAACATTAAACCTTGATTTGACTCTTTACAACTTCTATGTGTAGGCCCTTGTTCTGCTTTCTGGGGCCAAGAAGAGCAAATCTAATCCCTTTTTTCTCCTCATACAACAATTTTTCAAATGGTTGAACACAGCTATCATGCTTCTCCTGAGTATGATCATGTCTAAGGCTAAACATATGGCTTTCCTTCAACTGATACCTGCATATCATGAACTCAATGTCATTTACCATTGTTGTTCTCTTCTGTGGGCTCTCCAGTCTACCGATGTCCTTCCTATATCATGGATCCCAGAACTAAACAAATACTTCAGATATGATATGACCAGGGAAGAGTACAGTAGAATTCTAGGTAGTATAGTGGTTAGTGCTTTGGACCTTGAGTCAGGAAAATGACTTCAAGTCCAGCCTCAGAAGGTTTCTAGCTGTGTAATCCAAGGCATGTCACTTAACCCCTGTCTGCCTCAGTTTCCTTAATTGTGAAATGGGAATAATTATAGCACCTATTGCCCAGGGATGTACTGTTGGGAAGACTGAATGAGATCATATTTGTAAAATACTTAGCATAGATCCTGGCACATAGTAAGCTTTTTTTTTTTTGGAGGGCAATTGGGGTTAAGTAACTTGCCCAAGATCACACAGCTAGGTTTTTGTTTGTGTGTGTTAAGTGTCTGAGGTCGAATCCGAACTCAGGTCCTTCTGACTCCAGGGCCGGCGCTCTATTCACTGTACCACCTAGCTGCCCCACATAGTAAGCTTTTAATAAATGCATGTGCACTTCTAATCACCTCCTTATTCTTGGGTCCTTTGCCCCACAGTATAGCCCAAGATTGCATTACTGGTTTTTGTGGGGGGAGGGGTTGTATTTAAAAAAAATTTACCCATCACATTATGCTATTAATTCAATTTGACTCATTAAACCCCTTAGATGATCTTCTTATTTTTGTTCTTTTTTTTTTTTCAGATAAGCTGCCATCCTACCCAGCTTTATCTATGATGGACTTGGGAAGGGAATTGTTTGAACCAAAATGTGAGACTTTACATTCATCTCTACTGAATTTTATCAGTCCAGTTCTCTACACTGTTATCTAGTATTTTAGCTTTCTCTCCTTACTTGAATAAAAGAGGTTATTCAAAGAGACTGCTCTAGCTCAGCTCTCAGATCTCTGTTTGGCCAGCTAGGATATTTGAATTACATTAAAGAAGCTGGCAGGGCTTTCCCATTCTCTGTATTCATGTGAGAGAACCTTTATTGAAATACATTTAGTCCTTGCTTGCTCCATAGGTGATGGAGAAGAAAATGAGGAGGATTACTTCCTTATTTTTGTCCTTGTCTTATAAAAGAAGACACATTGCATTGGGTCTACCCAGGCTGAGTCCCTAATGCTTTATTTAGACAGCATGGGCTTTTCTTCCAATAGCAGATCACAGGAAGAAAGGATACAAACATTTATTAAACATCTACTATCTGCCAGGCCCTGTGCTAAATGCTTTTACAAATGTTATTTCTATTGATCCTCAGGACTAGGAGGTAGGGATTGTTATTATCCCCATTTTTTAAATGAGGAAATTGAAGCAGACAGAGGTTAAGTGACTTGCCCAGGGTCACAGAGCTAGTAGATGTTTGAGGTTAAATTTGAACTCAGGGCTTCTTGATGAGTCCCAGTGCTCTATTCACTGAACTACCTACCTACTTCCATAGTAGGTTAACAAGGTCTTGAAAGTAGACAAGGGGCATAGATCTTTTATACACTGATCTTTAGGAGGCAGCTTGGTATAATGAAAAGACTACTAGATTTGAAGTCAGAGGATCTGGCTTTGAATACTGAAACTTCTACTTACTACTACTTGTGTGGTTTTGAAAAAGTAACTTTGGTTACTACTTTCCTTGGGATAAATAGTGTTTCGTGGATCTAAATTGGTGGACACACATAGGCAGTTTTCTCTCCTACACACACACTTTTTTTTAAGTTTAAAAGACATTTTTATTAGCTTTGTGATTCTCAAAACCAGTGCATTCTTATGACGCTTTTTTTGTTCAGTTCTATCCCTGGCTGAGCATACCATTCCTATATTTAAAGCCCTGATTCAGAAATCCAAATCCCATCCAGAAATAATTTTCTTAGCCAGCTAAGCTTTTCACTTCCCAAGTATGTTCTACTTTTTGGATGCCTTTCTCTCCAATGGGAGGTATGATGTTCATGAAGTCAAAGCCATTTTTGTAATAATGCTAAGACATTTTAATTTTTTACCATGGTGAATATTTATAGGTATATAAACCCAAATAAACAAAAGCTGTTTGGGAGAGTACTCCATTTTTAAGAGTGAATTAGAGGTCCTGAGCAGCTAGGTGACACAGTGGATAGAGCACTGGACTTGGAATTAGGAACACTCATCTTCAAGAGATCAAATCTGACTTCAGACACTTAGTGGCTATGTGACACTGGACAAGACACTTAACCCTATTTGCCTCAGTTTCCTTATCTGTAAAATGAACCAGAGAAAGAAATGGCAAACCACTCCAGTATCTTTGCCAGGAAAACCCCAGGTGGGATTACAGAGTCAGACATGATTGAAAAACAACTGAACTGAACTAGGGGTCCTGAGACCAAAAAATTTCTAAATCACTTCTCTGTGAGCTTAAACTTTAAAGTCTATGCCATATTGCATAAAATCTGTCAGTGATCTTCATTGCCTGAGGATCGGTCTAGTTCAGTCTGGTGAAATTCATCATCAGACTAACTACTGGGCCACAAACTTGAAAAATTTAAATTATAGAGGAACTGTAATCTATATTAGTGGAGTGAATACTCACACTTTGGAAATTTCTGATTCTTGAAGTTGTGAAGGGTTTAGAAGAATTTAATTCCATTCATGTCTCATCTGTAAGAGGGTGGGCTGGTCACATAGCAAAAGTGATAGGTAATAAATAGTAGAGTATTATGATGTTGTACATATAAAAATTAAAAAAAATCAGATGAAGTCTTTCAGTGGCTCCTTTATGGACAATTCATGGAAATACATGTATGAGAATAGTGCTGTGGAAAGCACATTGGTTTTAGTGTTCAATGATCTAGCTGTGTTATTTTGGGCAAGTTCTTTAAACTCTCTGGACCCCAGAGTCTTCATTTATAAAATAGACTTTTTTCGTCTCAGAGCCCTTCCAATTCCAAATTCTGTTAGTTGTGGAGAGGTTCAGGGATACCTACACAGAGGAGATCCAATTCAATTCAACCCGTTCTAATTAAAAAAAAAATCTAACAACCCATATCAGGGGGTAGGTTTCATCAGAAATGAAATCATTGCTGTCCTCAAAAGAGTTTACACTTTTTTTGGAAAGGGGTGGGCAGGGCAATTGGGATTAAGTGACTTGCCCAAGGTCACACAGCTATTAAGTATGTCAAGTGTCAGAGGCTGCATTTGAACTCAGCTCCTATTGACTCCAGAGTCCAGTGTTCTGCTCATTGAATCACCTAGCTGCCCCAGTAATTTCCATTCTATTGCTAGAAGAATATATGCTAAGATGCTTCCATGTGACTCCATTCTCAGCTTCAGAGAACCCCACCATTCTGCTCCTTCTACCTTCTCCTTAAAAGTCTTTAGGGTGGGGTGGGGTTGATTGAACCAATCAATGAATTAGCCCATTTGACTTAAAATAAATGTCAAAATTTTAACCTTGATACCTTTGTCATGTGGTAATGAACAATTAACCAGAGGTATGAATAAGATCTAGTCATTTCAACTGCATCAATCAATCATAGGCTTTACTGTTAAGTACAAGAAAATCCTTGATCAATTTAGATGTACTGTAAAGCCACTGGCTGAACTTAGACTGATGTTGTACAGGTATGTTTGGATTGGGTGAAGATATTGAATATGCTCTGTGGGTTTTTCACAAAGTAACAGACCAATTTTGATCCCAAGTATTTAAGCAACTGGAATTTTATTGGTGGAAGCCTTCAAGCCAAGATTTTGAGAAGGAATTACTTGGATTGAGGCAAAGAAGAACCTGGCAGCAGCTTTGGTCTTGGTCTGCATCCACCCTTGGAATAGAATCATGGATTTCAGATGAACAGGATGAATTTAATTAATGCCTTAGGGCAGCAGTGTTGGCATCAGGAGCTGAGAATGGATTGGATGTGATAAGGAAAGTCAGGATAAAGTCTCTGTAAGGACCCTAGAAGAAAAGCTACACCATACCTAAGAGCACATGTTGAAGATTCTAGCAGAAAGACTTCTAGAAGCTATGAGCTATGAGCTACTCCTTGTAACATGTCCTCTCTAAGCTTGAAACTGGTTTTCCCTGGATACTGTACTGACTTGTGGGAGACTGCGTCACAGACTTTTTGGGAAAATGTTTCATGCTAATTATTCTCATTATAACACCTTAGTAAGGAGAGAAATCTAAAATACTGGATAACAGTATAGAGAATCAAGTTGAATGCAATAGATAAAATTCAATAGAGATAAATGTAGAGTCTTACATTTTGGTTCAAATAATTTCCTTCCCAAGTCCATGACAGGTGAAGCAGGGTAAGATGGAATCCTATGTATGTTAGCCATTACTTTTGTGATAAGTTTGTAGTCCCCAAAAAATCATTAACGACACTACTAACTAAAGACTAGTTAAATTTGGCTGACTAATCTAAATTAACTGATAATCATGGGGGGAGAGGAGAGGTACACTGATGGGGAGTTATATATGGAATGACTGAAAAGATGAAAAACCTTACCATAAGACTCTAGGACTACTCAGAGGTCCTGAGGAGGCAATAAGTAGTGATGTTTCAGGGACTAAAGTTGACAGTGGCAGTGGAGTTTGGAAATATAGTTCCAGAGCATTGCTACATTTGTATAGTCTCACATGCTGCCTCCTCATACACTTTCCATCTTACGTGGTATTTAGTTCAAAAGCCATTCCTGGTCTTATCTTCTCTCTTTTTTTCCTTTTCCCTCTTGCTTTACCTTTCTCTCTTTATTCTCTTACTCATTTCCAAGGTTTCAACCACTTACTCTACATAGAGACCATTATCAAATTCTATGCTAGTCTCTCCCAAGCTCTTCAGCTTCAACTTGATTAAATGCTGAACTAATTTTCTTTCCCCTTAAACCTGCTCTTCATTTCAACCTTTGCTTTTGGCTCTGCACCTGGTAGTACAGTTTCTTCTTCATCTATTGTCCTAGACTGTCATCTGGGTCCCTCCTCTTGGAAAGCCTTGTGTCTTCTGATAAAGAGGCTAGTCCTCATTGGTCTCCTTCCATAAGGCTGGAGTGTTTCCAAACTATTCCACTCCTCTCATCCATAAATATTCCTTTCTTGTTCTGATTTGACACTCCTTGATAAAGCCCACTCCCTTCTCTTATCTTGACAGATACCTTGCACAGCCATTGGATACCAAGGACTCTGCCTAGATGAGTTCTGGTTTCCATTCCACACTCTCAGATTGTTGAGTCATGGTGTATGCCCCTTTAGGGGAGTTGTTTAAAGATCCTAAATGACCAATAGGAAAAAAATACTTTAGCAGGGAGTGTGTATAAGAGAACATCCATGAGGATAGGAATATTGAACCACAGGGAGGATAAAGGAAACAAGACAGTAGTATTCCTGCCTGAAATGTGTATGAAGTCTGCTTGGTTTATGAGTTAAGAGGGTAAATGTGATTCCAGGTGAGTGTTTAACATACTTAAGGGAACAAAACTGTTTCTAAGTATCCTGACTGAAGCAGCCCCATTTATATGCAATTGCTGTTAATTGCAAATGATTTCTATCAATGATTCATTAAAACTAGTGTCTCTATTAATCACTTCCACTGGGAAGCATTTTGTTAACCTAGTTTGAATTATTGAATATGCTGGGAAGGAACACAGATGCACATATTTAGGCATTCTCTCAATCAAACTTTTCATTAATTCAATGGGGCTTTCTCCTAATTAGTATGAATAAGTGAATTTTTACTATCCTTTTTTTTTCAACTTGCGGTCATAAATTTGGAGTTGGAAGGGACCTTAGAAGGCACTAAGGCCTACTCACTCATGCCCACAACTCTGTTAAGACTGATGAGCAAGGGGGTGGCTAGGTGGTACAGTGAATAGAGCACCAGCCCTGGAGTCAGGGGGACCTGAGTTCAAATCTGATCTCAGACACTTAACACTTACTAGCCCTGTGACCTTGGGCAAGTCACTTAACCCCAATTACCTCTCCAAAAAGTGAAGGAAAAAAAAAAAGATTGATGAGCAAGTGTCTATGTGTGGAACATGGTGTGGCATAATGAACAGAAGGATTTGGTCTCAGAACACCTACACTGGAATGCTAGCTATTACCTCTGTGACCTTGGATGAGGCATGTAGCTTCTCTTGGACTGTATTTCTACAGTTGTTATAAGGATATTGGACCAGATGATCTAAGGTCCTTTCCAGCTCAAGAATCTTATGAACTAAGGTCACAAAACTAATTATCAGTAATATAAGAGTAGAATTTTGAGACCTGGGATTCTGACTCAGCCTTTCAGACTCCAAGTCTAGAATTGGCATAGTCTTCATCATTTATCTCTCCACTCACTGGACTAACAGACCTATAAAGACCTAATGGCGTGTGTATAACTACCAGGCTACACTTTTGTCAAAAGGCACTAATTCCTCGGGGCGGCTAGGTGGCGCAGTGAATAGAGCACCGGCCCTGGAGTCAGAAGGACCTGAGTTCGGCACCTAATCCGCACAAACAAAAACCTAGCCGTGTAACCTTGGGCAAGTTACTTAACCCCAATTGCCCTAAAGGGGCGACTAGGTGGTGCAGTGAGTAAGAGCGCCGGCTTCGGAGTTTGAATGACCCGAGATCAGATCCGGCCTCAGAAAATGAGCACCCACACATAAATAATGACTAGCCGTGTAACCTTGAGCAAGTTACTTAACCCCAATTGCTTTTAAAAAAAAAAAGGCACTAATTCCTTAAGAACTCCAATGTTCAAAAGGTCTTATTACTCTTGCATCCAGACTGCTAATTGATATTAACTTGGCATTAGAAACATAATTAATTCTTCTTTGCCTAAGGTGGGGGGAGACAGTGCAGAGGGCAATATAACCATATATTTGCCTAGCACATCTACTGTGACCTCATGGGAGTTGGACCCGTAGGAGGAGAGAACCATGGTGATGAGACCCTGGGGTGGGGTCAGTTGAAGTAGGAACATCTCTCTGTGATTCATAAGCTAGTAGAAGACTACAAAGTACTTAGATGATGGCTTCCCTGTTTCTAAATCACTGAGGAGAGTAATTTTGCCTCTTTGGGGTAGAAGTAAGCCCCATGAAAAGCAATGCCCTAAGATAAAGCCCCCTGGAACCCCACTTTCATTTCTGCTTTGTCCTTCATTTCTCCTTTGTTCCTTTAATTCCTACCCTCTGCTTTGGATCTACTGTACTATCCTTCCCCCCCCCCTTATTTAGTATTTTATTTTCCCCCAGTTACATGTAAAAACAATTTTTAACACTGATTTTTTAAAACTTTGAGTTCCAAATTCTCTCACTTCCTCCTTCCCCCATTGAAAAGGCAAGCGATTTGATTTAGCTTATATATGCATAATCATGCAAAACATTTCCATAGTAGTCAGGTTGTGAAAGAAAACATAGAACAAAAATTAAAAAATACTCAAGGAAAATAAAGTAAAAAAAGGATACTTCAATCTGTATTCAGACACCATCAGTACTTTCTCTGGGGATGGATAGCATTTTCATCATAACTCCTTCAGCGTTATCTTGGATTACTGTGTCACTGAGAACACCTAAGTCATTCACAGACAATCATCTTACAATATTGCTGTTACTTTGTGCACAGTGCATTTCACTTTGCATCAACTCATGTAAGTCTTTCCAGGTTTTTCTGAGAGTAACTTGCTCATCATTTCCTATAGTATAATAATATTCTGTCATAGCCACATAACACAATTTGTTCAGTCATTCTTCAATTGATGGGCATCCCTTCAATTTCTAATTATTTTCCCCCAGAAAAGAGCTGCTATAAATACTTTTGTGCATTTAGGTCTTTTTCTTTAATTTTTAAAAAATCTGTTTTGGAATGTAAACCTAGTATTAGCTAGGTCAAAGGGTATGCATGGTTTTATAGCCCTTTGGGCATAGTTCCAAATTGCTGTACAGAACGGTTGAATCAGTTCACAACTTCACCAACAGTGCATTTTTTTACATCCCCTCCAACATTTGTCTATTGTCCTATTTATTCTTGCCTTATTTAGTTGATCTGGATTCTTTATCTACCCATTAGATCCCCAAACCCTGTGATTTGTCTCAGATTTACTGTTTATTGAACTGATACCTTGCTTCTATAGGATGTGACTCCAGGTTGTGAAATATACACTATCATCATTAGAACTGAAGCTCCTTGGGGGTAAGGATTGTTTTATTCTTTGTATTTGAATCTCCAGCTCCTCCCATATACCAGGAATTTAATAAATGCATGTTGATTGGTGAACTGGGTCCCTTCTCTCCTTGCCTTTCTTCCTAACTACCATTTCACTGTAGGATGCTCTTCTTACATAGCTTGAATGCAATTGGAGTCACTTTATTGCTTCCAGTGAAATGAACTATAAGACCTTGCCATCTGTCCTACCACTGCATCTTAAGGTTCTCCAGGCCCTACCACGGGTTCTATCTGCATCTATGTCCTCCATATGCCTGACACTGTCATTTGCTTAACTTATGTATTCTAAGGCCCTCTAGGCCTTGCCATCTGTAACTCCACTGAATCCATAAAACTTTTAGGCCTTTCCATTTTCCCTGCAGCAGAACTTTCTTTTATATGTTGATTTTTTCCATTAGAATATGAGCTCTTTGAGAGCAGGAATTGTTTAGACTTTTCTATTTGTAACCCTAATATTTTGCACAGTGCTTGGTGCAAATGCACAGTAAGCATTTAATATATTTGTCCTTCCTTCCAGTCTCTCTCTCCCTCTTTCCCTCTCTCTCCCTCTCTCTCTCTCTCCCTCTCTCTTTCCTTCCCTACCTTTCCTTCTTTCCTTCCTTCCTTTCTCTCTCTCTCTCTCTTTCTTCCCTCCTTCCTTCCTTCCTTCCTTCCTTCCTTCCTTCCTTCCTTCCTTCCTTCCTTCCTTCCTTCCTTCCTTTCTTTCTTTCTTTCTTTCTTTCTTTCTTTCTTTCTTTCTTTCTTTCTTTCTTTCTTTCTTTCTTTCTTTCTCATTATAGACAAAGGGACTAACATATAGGATATTCTAGGAGTTGAAAGTAGTCAGCTTTTTCAGACACTATGAGTGTTCCAGAGAAGACTAATAGAACATAAAGGCAGGGAGATAGGTTGATCCCACATTCTGCAAAATTAGGTTAAAGTGTTTGGCCTTTACTTGAGAAGCAGTAGGAAGCCACTGAGGATGTGTGAGTAGGGGAATGGTATACCAAAAACAACATTGTAATAAAATGAGTTGGATAGTTTTCAGTAGGAAGTGCTGGATAGTTGAAGGATTTAAGGCCTATCTGATGCTACTTCAACATAAGAAATGGTCTTTAGGTACCCACATGTATAGAAATTCCTATGCACACACTCACACCCACACTTCTGGGAGGAGAGCAGCAAAAGGCATAACTTGTGATCTAAGCATAATATGTTTAGTGTTAGTAGTGGATTTATCATTTTCAGGGGGCAAAGAGGCCTTGGCAAAGTGTTAAAAATTGAGCTGATGAATAGATAAATATATCATACCAGCCCATAGGGAATGACTCCTGCTCAGCAGTATTTGGTGCACAAGATGTATCTTCTTAAAGAAACATGAGTTTCTCCATACTGAAGTACAAACTGCAAAATTATCCTCAGGGAAAGGGGGTTTTCAACAGGGTGATCTTCCCAGGCTGCTTTGTAATGCAAATGCATTAATGAGCTCAGCTATGTCCTGTGAACATCCATATAATGTAAAGATAAATGCAGTATCTGTAGTTTGTGCTCCCCCAAATGTAGGACCTTGAAGCCTATACCCAGACTCAAGACACATTTCAGGTCAGCCTCTGCTCAGAAGCCAAACTAATAAGCCCCCACTGATGTTTCTCTTTTGCTAGACCAAACCAGGGGACTCATTAATTCAAAGCAAAAGAAAATTTAATTAAATTATAAAAGCAAGGTAAATAACATTGAAAACAACAGAGGTTGAAATAACAAGCCACACAGTATTGCTAGGAGAAGGACTATCCTTGGCCAAAGAACACATGGAGTAGAGAGAATGACCTGGCCAGTAGCCTCTATAACATTTGCTCCCAAGGTTAGGTCCCTACTGGAATGCCTCCCTTCAGTATCTACTCTTTATTGCTTCCACATCAAGCCTGTGAATGTCATCATGTAGTCAGACTTCTGTCCCATGTTTTGAGGTGCTTCCTCTTCTGAATAGTGAACTGGTGGTTTCATCTTCAGGTTATATTATCATCTGTTGCTTTTCTCTTTCCTATGGGGGTTTAGTCAAAGTTTTGTTTTTTTAATAATCTTTTGCTTAAGTTCATTTCATCTCTTCTGAGAGTCAGACTCATAGCTATACCCAGCTAGACAGCATAAGTCTTTGGTCAAATAGTTTGTCATTCGAACTACTTGGTTTCTGCCTCAGAAACCACCAACTCAGTTGTATTTATTATTTGTCTTGGTTGCAAAGGTTCTTTTCTACTTTTGTCATATGTCTGGAAGCCATCGATGGCCATGTAGAGACTCTTGAGCTTCAGAGATTAGAGATATTGGGTGGAACCACTGGCTTTTTCCCCTACATTCGTGTAGTTGCACCCAAATCGATACTTTCTCCATACATTTACCAGCTACACCAAAACACCACCGCTTTGAATATCAGTATGGATTATGCCAAGGCTTCCTTAAAGCCAGCTTGAACTGGATTGGGATAACTGATTGTTAAATATCCAATGTGAGTATTTACGCCTCAGAAATTGACAAACACTACGAATCAGAGCTTGATTTATTGGTTTTTAAAAACATTTCTAGACTTAGATGGAGAAAATTGTAGTAATGCACATTAAACTTAATTGTGTGTATTTTGTTCAGAGAGCTAGTTGTTAGATACTTGCTCTTGGTTTAGGCCCACATGTAATTCATCCTAGAATAATAGTTTTTCTCTGTGGGATGTCTTTGAGAGGCCTCACATATTGTGTGTGTGTGTGTGTGTGTGTGTGTGTGTGTGTGTGTGTGTTGCAGCATGCTGCTATGTGAGTTGTGCATGCAGGTGACTGCACATATCTTCTTTCTCTCTCTCCCTCTTTCCCTCTCTCTTTCTCCACACATATATACATACAAATACACATATATCTATGTGTGTGTGTGTTTATTAACCTAAATTTGGATCACAATTCATTTTAATTCCACCTTCCATGACTCTTACCTTCCACCTTTCCACTTCCCTTTCTTTGTATCCTTCCCATCTCCATTCTTTACTTCTTTCCTTTCAGAAGATCAAGGTGGTATAGTTGGAAAAATGATAGTCTTGGAGTCAGACCTCTCAAAACTTAGAATACACTCCCTTAATAAAGTTGTATTTTTAAAATTACCACAGTTGTTAATGCCCCCCCAAAAGAATTTTTATTTATTTGCACATGTTTTGTATTTGATTATCTGTATACACGTCATTTCCCTTCCAGCAGAATTACCCTCTTGAAATTAAGGGGCTATTTCATTTTTGCATTTGTATTGCTAGCACCAAGTAGAGGGACAAATATTTGGTATATACCAAGAAAACGATTGCTGATTTGCATTAAATTACCATTCCTAGCTATGTGACTAGTCACTTAATTCATCTGAGACTCAGTTAAGTGGAAAAAACATTTAAATACTATTCAGCAAACCTTCAAGCACTATTTGAGTGTGAGACATTATGTTCTCTCCCTTCTCATCTCCTGTTCTATTTCTCTGCCTGGAGTGAACCTATGGAGATGTCCTAGGAAAGAATGGTTCCTACAGGGCTTGTGGTGGGCTAGGTGATAAAGGATTTTTTTTCACCAAAAAATATTCTGAATTGACATGTGAGGCTTGTCATGTGAGCAGGTGAAGACTGATTAATTAAAACAGCCAAATGGCAAGATTTTGGTTAGGAAGGCTAGAGAGTCAAGACTGAGAAACTCTAGCAAAGGATGAGTTGATGTAGATAATATCATTGAATTATGGCCATCCTAGGTTGGAAGCTTGCTTCTGGGAAACCAGGCTAATTTAGACAGAGAGGTTCATGGTTGATGGCCTATTGAAAAGCCAAGAAGAGAGGTAAATCAGAAACCAGGTCAAAGTAAAGAATGCTGCAGGGTATAACTCCCAACTGGGCAAGTTTAGTCCCATCAGGTACCCATTCTTAAAGGACTAACTTGTCTAATGTTTCTACAGGGCAGAGGCTTTAGTGTTTTCATCTCAGGAATCCTCTGACTCTGTCTCAGAAAACAGTCCTATGTCCTTTGGGCAGATGGGTATTTCTGCCAGGTGATAGGTTTAGAAATCTCCAAATGCCCAGCATCATCAAAGTCTGCTTTGTTCCCTGGGATCCATATCTTTAGAATCATAGAACGAAAGAATGTTAGAGATGCAAGAAACCTTAGAGATCATCTCAGCCAAATCCTTTCCTTTCACAGATGAGGTAACTAGGCCCAGGGAAGAAAAGTATCTGGTCCAAGGTCACATAGTAAATAGAAGACCTGAATTTGAACTTAAGTCTTCTAATTTTAAATATAAAAATGTCCCATGCATTTATGAGGGCCCCTCTGAGCTAGCCCCTTCCTATGAATTTCACAGAATAAGCATAGGGTTGGATGTTGGATTATTTGGTTTCTAGCCCAGATCTGTTATGGACCAACTGTGTGTGACCCAAGTATTTCACCTTTTCAATCTCAGTTTCTTTAGATTTAAAATGAGGAAGTTGAATGAAGTAATGTTTTAGGGCCCCTTAAACCCTGAAGAGTCTGATTTCCATTTTGTTTCCTTTGGCCACTTCTCACCTCCAATTTGAAGAACTTCTAGGTCTTAACCTCCTTTCCCAAAAGCAACTAGTGTCTTTATGCTGAATTACTAATGCTTCCCAATTGACTCCCATGCTCCTCTGTCTTCCCCTTTTGTGTTTTCAGCTCTAAAATTACTTCTCACTTTCTGAAGTATAAATGAGTGAAAATTTACCATTCCTCATTAAGGGACTCCAGCATACTCCTGGGCCTTCTTCACTACAAGTTTAGCATGTTATGCACTATACCACTTTTGTTGTTGTTGAGTAGTGTCTGACTTTTCATGACCCTATTTGGGGTTTTCTTGGCAAAGATACTGGAGTGGCTTTCCATTACTTTCTTCAGCCCATTTTTACAGATGTGGAAACTGAGGCAAACAGGGTTAAGTGGATTGCCTGGAGTTATACAGTGATACATACATATATATACATATATATACATACATATATATATATATATATATATATATATATATATACATATGTGTGTGTACTTATATACACAGAGAGAGAGGCTGATTAATTAAAACAGTCAAATGGCAAGATTTTAGTTAAGAAGGTTAAGGAGTCAAGACTGAAAAATTCTAGCCAAGGATGGGTTGATGTAGATAATACGTTTGAGTAATGGCCGTGCTAGTTTGGAGGGTAGCTGCTTGGAAGTCAGGCTAATTCCTCCCACTTCAGGCCCACAACTCTATGCACTGTGCTACCGAGCTGCCCACACTATACAATTGAGCTACCCCACCTGTAACTCTCCCTGGCTTGAGTTTTCTTATTAATTCATATTAATTTTGAACTGCTGGAAATGATGGTACAAAACTCCATCTTTTTAGTATTGAAATTATTCTAGTGAGAAGAAGGCCTGTTATATCACATAAAAAGCTGGTCTCAGAGATAGGAAGACATGGACTAAATCCTGCCTTTAACAGATGCTGGTTATATTATCTTGCATAAGTCATTAGCCAAGTGGCACAGTGGTTAGAGTGGCGGAGGATTTTGGAAGTGAAAGGCTTTCCTCTTTTAACTCAGGTGATAACAAGCTAAGGAAAACCTCAAGGCCAGGTTTGGAAGTAGGAAAACTCATCTTCCTGAGTTCGTATCTGGCCTCAGATACTTATAGCTGTGTGACCCTGGGCAAGTAATTTCATCCTGTTTGTTTCAGTTTTCCCATATATAAAATGAACTGGAGAAGTATATGGCAAACCATTCCAGTATCTTTGCCAAGAAAACCCCAAATGGTGTCATCGAGATTTAGACATGATTGAAAACTACTGAACAACAACAACAAAGTCATTTAGCCTCTTATTGCTGTCCCAGATCAGGTGCTGATCTGCATAGGTGGAGGGAATTTTCTTATTGTCAGATACTCATACCAATAAAATCATAGTTCTGGCAGTCCTGTCATGCCTCCTTCCCTCCAGGATTGTTCTTTATTGAGGACCTTCAACATTTACTATAAAACAATGTAGGGCCTATGTATGTGATCTAACTTGGCTTTTAGCCTCTGACTAAAGCACACTTTCCATTGAAGCCGTTCAGAATATCCAAGTCCTCAGCATTTTCATTCCTTTGGCTACTTCCTAACTCAACCCTCCCTTCTCATCCATCCCCAATTATGGAGCCAGGAGTTTTTAGAATGTTCTGAGAGCAGTTTCCTGCTGAGCTTGTTTTTTCTCTCCCTTCCCTCAGAGATTTGATGGGTAAAAGTCATGCTAATTATAGTAATTTGCATGAATGACTCAAGATATATAACTAATTAACATGCAACCCAATAATGGTGATTGTGCTTTTCACTAAATATGTGTCATATTAACTTTGTTATAAGTTATCTTTTATTTCGACACTAACTTTGCTTGTCTATACACATTTCTCAGTCTGTTGCTCATAGAATGTGGACATTTGTTGTGTGCGTGTGTGTGTGTAACATGGTTGCAATGCAGAACATAAATAAATGTAAAAATAAATATGAACTAGAAATCAGAGAAAGAATACATATGAGAATATGTATGAGACAATAGAGATTGAAGAAGTTCTCTCATTGGGAGGGAGGTAACTCAGCTCAACCAAAATAGTCCCAGTTCTCACCCAAAGGGAAATTCCCCAAAGTCCATAGTGTAGCAGTCTGAGAATAAGGAAATCAATGAAGTTTAATATGTTGACTTCTTCCCTAAATCTTTCTCCCTTCATGACCCTGAAGAGAGGTTGGAATTCTCTATGTTTTTTCTTTTGATACTGGCGGTCAGAAGAACTTGAAGAGACTCAGGAAATGGAAATCCTTTTTTTTCCATTCTTCTCTCATCTACTTTTCCTCTCCTACCCCACTCCTCAAGCAGACTCAAGGCATTGATCTACACCAATAAGTACAGAGTATCCCACTAATGGGCTTTGAGGCTCAGGTTACACATGCAATATTAGAAGTCAGAAGCCCTGATTTCAAATTCTGACTTTGTGAGGCCTTGCACAATCCCCAAATGTAGTAATCTCTCTACGTTCCAGCTTCTTCATCTGTATAATGAGGAGATTGGATGACATAATCTCTAAAATCCTTTCCAGCTCTACACATATTATTTCATGATCCCCACAGAGATCCTATGCTGCATTGATAGCATAATTGTCACCATTTGGTAGCTGAAAAAACCTAGCAGTTAAATAACTTGTCCATAAGTGACAGACCTAAAACGAAAACTAAAGTCTTTTCATTTCAAATGTATTAATCCCAAAATGCTCTTTCCAAAACATTGTGCTATATTCACTGAGTGCCTTCTGTATGTGACACTGTTTTCTTAAAGGGGAAGGAAGCCTGTCTATAAAAATGAATTAAATCATCCTAACCACAATGATGATTTGTGAGCAAAAGGAGATACATTCTTATTATTTTCCTTGTG